>OY720443.1:65295746-65848003 GCA_963082915.1 Dolichopus griseipennis
CAAAAAGTAAAAGTGAATGTTATTCTCAATAAAATTTTAAATGGAGTTTTTAAATTGAAATTCCTTAATTTCATAAAAACCGAAGAAGGAAAATACAAAAATTTTCCAATCGAAAAAAAAAATATAAAAACAAGTGATGAAAAAAACAAGGAATTAAATTGTGGCCAGCACGAATATTTCGATCTTTTCTCAACATTTTATTATATGAGCAAAGATGGTACTGTACTTTCTTCAACTTTAAGTAAGCTCTTTGAAATTAAGAAAAATCTTTGACTTTTGAAATTCAAGTAAATAAGGTGCTTAGAAATAGTTAAATTTCAACTTTTGACTAAATGTAGATCCTAAGCGGTGGGCGTCACATAAATTTTTTCTTAAATCACTCATATTAATTTCCCAAGAACCGTTCAAAAGATAGGTGATATATAAAATATTTCAAAAAATTAAATTTCACGTAACGGTAAATTTAAGCACCGCATGGCCACTCTTTACCTTATAATAGTATCGTATTGCACCATATGGAAATTTGGCACCGTATGGCAACTCTAAAATATATATGTAACACAAATATTAATATTAATAAAGTCTATAAAACCAACTATCGTCTACCGTTTGTTCAGATTGCAAGTATACCTTACCAGAAATATTATAACAATATAAGTATACAGGGCTTTTGCCAACTTGTGGGGGCTGTAGCTTTGGAACGGTTGGGGCTACAGAAAAGAGTTTTTTCCATAAAATGAATTTTTTTTTGCGATATCTATCTGTATCTAAAATTTGGTACCTTTATTTCTAACTTAGATATAGAAGTATAGAAGTTTTGTAAACATATGGATAGATGAATAGAAGGACAGACGGACGAACCGAATGAAACTATATAGGTAAATTTTTTGAAAATGAACTAAAAATGGAAAATTCCGTTATGATCCTCTAAATAAGTGAAAGGTAAAAATATACACCATAATACTTAACTTGTCAATCAAAAATCAATTTATATTAATTAACTCAAAGTAAATATGGGGTGGGGTGGTAAGTGTATATGGTACATAAAAGATAATTCTTTTTGAATTTGTTTTTGTAATTTTTAAATTTCCTTTTGAGTTTTTTTTTTGAAACATTTGTGTTAGCAAAGAGAGAGAGAGTGAGATAGCAGTATAATGAGAATTAATTAACGTTTGTTTTTGTGGTGGTTGAAATTTATTTTAAGAAATTCAATCGTGTGTTTTAAGGTATTTAAGAATTTATATCATGAGATATTTTATGTATTTATGTGTGTATGAGTATACATTTTTAATGAGTATAAAAAGATCGTTATTTTATTTATTAAATTAAGAAGCACCATAAGATATTTTTTTTTTTTTCAAAATTCCAAAAAAAAACCATAAATAAATTTTGAAACTCTATGGGGTAAAAAAAAAATGATATTGTTAGAATTTTCCTGATAAATACATATTATATTATATAAATACATTTTAATAAATAAATAAATAATTTTAGATAAAGTCAAAAATAAAATATAAAATATTATTAATATTTTTTTATATACCTATTTGTTTATTGTTTTATTATGTATTGGTTATTTAACATTTTAATTTCTTAGAACTGATATTGAATATTAAATAAAAAATATTAAACTTTTTTTTTTGTATATGTACAATTTATGTTTAATAATGTTATATTTCAAATTAGTTCAATCAGGTGTCTTAATTTTAATCAAATAATTTTAATTTATGTCAAAATATTTTCAAAAAAATATTTCAATTTATTTTGGATGACATTATTATAAATTGAAAGTATTCTACCGAAACGCAGGTAGGTAGGCGTAGGTATAAGATACTGTTTTTTCATAGATGTAAGAATAAATGAAAAAGAAAGTTTAATATAAATAATTAGAAGTTGAAGTCTCATAAAGTTTAAAGGAATATTTGGTAGAGCTGGAGGAATGTAGAATTTTGGTCAACGTTAAGAGCATATCAGTTCAGTATATACTTTTTCGCTTTTCTGGATTTTTTTAATATCTCCATCGGAATATAATCTAAAATTAATAGCATACCTACAAAATATTTAAAAAACATGTTCCTGTTAATAGCTTAATTTATAACATAGAATAAATAAAGCAATTAATGTAAAACATAATTTCTATATTTATTCACTAATCTTTTGAGTCCAATTACATAGAAATTTATGCTATATTAATCACACAAATCATAATATATAAAATAATAACAAAGTCTTAATGGCAGCCAAAAAACTGTTTTACAATAAAAACATTAGTAAAAGAGTTAAAATAATTTGTTATCAAACACTAATCAGACCAACACTTTTATATGGTGCACCAATATGGTACAACATTAGTGCAAGTTTAATAGAAACATTAAGTAAATTTGAAAAAAAGTACTTAAGAGTATGTACTAATATTAATAGAAAGCCCGAAGCCGACTTAAAATATTATTATTCAAACAAATATTTGTACAAGGATCCCAAATCATAAGAATCGATTATTTTATAATAAAGCTAGTTCGAAATCACTATGATAGAGCACAAAATACTAAACTATGATAGACCAAAAAATAAAATGGTTTAATATCTCAAATATTCTACCACAACGAGGAGTACATTAAAAAGACTTTCTCACTGATTTCATTGCCTCTGAGCACTTCATCTTCTAAGATGAAAAAGGTTACATCCAAAACCAAAACCATGTCCCTCTATTATATCACTATAATAAAAGGGCTACATGCAAAATTGTAGATTTTCATCCGGGCATATTAACGGAGTAAATTAAAAATATGACATGTCAATATCAGAAAAGGACAAATCATTAAACAAAAACTATTGGTGGTTACACAACTCCAATTAATTAGCATTAATTATTATAGTATTATTAGTTTGTTTTAAAAAATAAATTGTTATTTAATTATTTGATTAGAGATAAGTTATTGGTCATATCGGTAAGTTCCAGGTCATATATGCCAAATTTTAATTGAAATTTATATATATATGTATATTCAAAATGATTTCTATTTTTATATTTGAAGAGAAGTAAGAACGGGATCTTTCTTAGACTTTACTTGAATTTTGTTGGAAAGATAAATCATGTATAATTATTGCAATGGAAATCTGACATATTCCAATTTAATTTACAATATCAAATATTTTTTAAAAATTTATTTAATTTTGTTTAACAAAACCAACTAGTTTTTTCAGAAAAACTTTTATTTTTTGTAGTTCTTTAGTCGAATTACATCGAGGTCTTTAGTCATATTATAAGGTAATTTTTAATTTCGCATTCGCTTTGTCCATAATTTAATCGGAAATTAAATAATTCTGACAAAACTTGCATACTTTATGAGATATATGATAAATAACAGTTTTACCTAGAAAAACTCCAAACTTACTTTGGATCCATTTTAGAAACATTTTTTTTAAAGGGAAATTATAAATTTTGTTTTTCTTTCACATTTGTTTATCAAAACTCTTTTGAAATATAAAAACATTGGATTCTATTTATGTTTTGGAATTATATTATATTTTCTAAGTAAAATAATTTATTATAAATAGTTGTGAAGTTTCTAGGAAATAAATTGTAAATAAAGAAAATATTCTATTTGTAATTACTTTGTGTATTTAGTTTATAATTTTTCTGAGAATTTTTGTATAAAAACAATTTTTTGAAAATGGAAAATTAGGAAACTCCTTCTTCGGTCGTAAACAAAGGCTTGTTATATATGAAAAGCTGTCAAAATAAATTACAAAATTTTTGTACATTACATTTTAAAATATATTCAAGTTACAGGTGTTTAAAATATCAAATTTCTGGTTTTCATGCCTGACAGCTTCAAAAAAGTAGGTGAGACAGAAATATTTTCTTAAATTAATCATATTATAAAAAAAAAGCTCACTTATTTACAATTATCTAACTACTCACAAAACTTCAGGTTACAACTAGAACCATTTGAAAGATAAAAGGCGTGTAAAGTTTTACAAGAAAAGAGTTTTACATAACGGTATCTTAAAAATCAGAATGCTTATGAAACAGCTGTGGTTTGACGTTTCCATAGATTGAAAATGTACTTTAAAAAACATGAAGTGTTATACTGAAATATTTTAAATATAGGACATTTTTTAACTTTTCAGGGCTAAAGCTCTATAATGGCTGGGACTACAGTAAATTAGTTATTTCATGTATTTTTCCTATAATAAAAATGTCATTCCTTAATTCAAACCGTGTAGACATTGTCAGATGGCGGACATACGGACAGATTCAAATTTCACTACAAAAGCATTTCTTTTCAAAATTTTTTGAAGTATATTTTCCAAGCAACCCAATTCTATTTATTCTAATTTATTTACCTTAGTTATTAAAATTTTTATTTTCTCTCAAAAATCCCCAAATATTCTTTAGATTAAAAACTAACATTGAAAGTAATTTAATTTGTCATTTTGAATTGTTCTCAAATTAAATAACGGTAGTTTGAAAGAAAATTCTTAATAGTAAGAAAATCTGAAGGAAAATTAATAGTCAAAATGTCTTGAATTTAAATTGTATATTATATTAAATGAAAATTAAAGTTTTTTTTGGTATAATTTGTTTAATATTTGTTCTGTGTGTAAAAAATTAAAATAAAGGAAAAGCAGTTCTATTAACCACTAGGACCCTTTTTTCTTTAAAACCATAAGTAAATTGAAAGTTTTCCTTAATTTATCAAATAAACCTTTTATTAAAACTAAATTTTTTTTAATATTAGGTCTATAAACTCGAAAATGGAGTTGATTATCTAGTACAAAATCTAATTAAATTTCAAGTAGTTCCAGTTTTTTTTGAAAATCAATTACATAAGGATTTGACATATTAATATATCAATTGTTTTTATTTAGATAATTTTTAATTTTTTTTATATATTTCGGCCACCTTTAATTTGTTCTTCTTCTATGTCACTACTGACCTTGGTCTCCTTAATCATCCTCTTCCAGTTCACTCGATCTTGGACAGCAGTTGTCCAATTTTACTCTTTAAGCATTGAAACAGCGTCTAATTCGACGGCATCAACACATCGATTTCTCGGCTTTCCTACTGGTCTTTTTCTATCTATTTTCCCATTCAATACTTTCTTTGGAATGCGGATATCTGGCATATGCTGTATGTGATCGGCCCACCTAAGGCATTGAAGCTTGATGTATGTCACAACATCACTGTTGGTATATATATTGTATATTGTATATATTGTATATATTGTATATATTGCTTTGCGTTGCGTAGCATTTTAAATTGGCTCTGGTCGATAATTGGTCCGATAATTATATTTTTCTCTGAAACGGGAAAGTAGACTTGACGACGTTTTGGTGGTCGTCTATGTTTTACACCTTTAATTTTTTTGTACTTTTTATGTGATAATTGACAAATATAAAAACTAAACAATAGTTGTAAGAAAAATTTTTAATAATCAATACAAAAATCGAAAATTGATATGGACGAAAGGCATGTTTTTCAGGTGATGATCAAAAAATCATTTACGAATTAATTTCCTTCGACAGATACAGGGAACAAAAAAAAAACATGTGAAATTCAACTCAATTTTCTAAATCATCTTAATTAATCAAAATCAAGGGTTTGTGAACGTATTATCAAAAATTTGAAGTTTAGTTTCCTTTATTTGATGTTTGTTCAAAAGTTTAAAAAAAACTCAAATAATAAACCAACTACTATATTAATGTTTCTACTTTAAAAAGTTCATAACTAGTAGTGAGTCAAATTTTATGAAATTCATATGTTACTATGAATTATAAAATGACCCTATACCCCATTTCCATAAGTTTTTCCTTATTGTATGTTAATTTTATTTTTTATCAAAAGTAATAAAAAATTAAAAAAATTTATGAAATTGCAGAGTTTTATTATTCGAAAAGTTAGTTAGAAACATTGAGTTTTCTTTAGAATTTTTAAAATAATTTAAAGTTAGAGAATTAAAATAAGTAAATGAAAAGCAGAGATCTTTAGGCATTATTTTCTTTTTAGCGAGGGAGTGGAAACTCGAATGCCACCCTTAGAAACTGTGCCGTGGTTTTTGGGTAGTGTTCGACTTTAACGTCCGTGTTACGCCACCTGGTTAGTTTAACTGCGTAGGGATGAGCATCTGTTGCCTTCCTTGTTTCGCGTTGGAATATCTTGAGTAGAGGCATAAGTTGCTTAATCTCTTTACAATATGTGTTATGTCCTACAAGATATAAAAAAAACAAGGTAATTGACTCTACTGTACGACGATGGCAAGATATCCCAGCGCTGTACGGGGGCACCAGCCGGAATGTGTACATTACACTCCATTTTTGGCCTAATGTATGTTTTATGGTTGTTAAGGAAATCAGAAGAGGAACATTAAGTTTTGCAGCGATACAATAAACCCAAACACTTAGCAGCTCTTCAAATATTTCAGTTTATGAATTCATAAGTTTCCGGGGAACTTTTGACTAACTAATTATAGTTATAATCTCTCGGATTTTTCTAATCAGTTTCACTTTTTCAAATTTCATGAAACATTGATAAGCTGTTCCTTTGTACATATAATGATTTTTAAGTTAACTATGTAAATAATAGTATCAAGAGAACTTATATTTTATTTACCTTTCAATTTATTTATTTTGTATTAAATTTATTTTTTAGAATTTAAATTTAATTTTGTTTTGTTAAAATTCTTTTGTTTATTTTGATCTTTCCCAAGAAATACCAGAGTAAAATAAATATAAAATTTATTGAATTTGTAAAAACTTTTTAAAAACTTTTTAAGTTTACATAAAAGTGGTACATAAAACATAATATAAAGGAAATGAAAAATTGTTGTTACTTCAAATACAGTAGAAGTAGGTGCTACTAAGGATACTAGTTTTTCCAAAGACAAAGCACTATAAAGTGATTTGAACGTTTCATGCTTATAACTAGGAACAGTTTATTTTAAGAACACTCACTTCTAAACTTACATGTTCCTCAGATTTGGTTATAAAAGTAAGCTATTTCTAAAGTATTGGAGCCAATTGGTGATTTTAATCATAATGAAAATAATCATAATCATGCCAATTAAAACTATTTTCCGTATTAAATAAGCTTAGATAAACATAGTCTTTTACGTGTCAACCAATCACACTGTCGATCTTTATTAGTAAATGTTGAAATCAAGTATTTTGGACAGCACTGAAGAACCTTCCTTATTCAGTCATTTAAAGGCAGTGAGTAAGTGCTCTCGAAATTAATTCAAATTCAACATTATATTTGAGAGCAAATGAAAAGTTGGAATGGGTCAAGTACGAGTGTATAAAGCAGACACAAAATTAGGAATAGGCCAATTATTATAAATATCAACATTCTGATTCATACTGTAATTGATAGAATATACTTAGAATATGAAGAATTTGTAGCCAGAATCATGTGACTCCTAACATAATAAATTGGATTTGCAGCAAAGGAGGAAACACCGTTATAAATATAATATTGGTTAATATGAAACTACTGCAGTATACCGAGTATATATTAAGTTTTTGAAATAATAAAAAAATTGACTAAATTGAACTTTTAAATTAACCTTAATCCCTTCTGTTCTAACAGCACTTCCTCACTATTTGTATACGTCTGTCTAAAATTTACAAATTCTTTTAAATTGAAGCATTTAAAGATTTTTATATATCTCAAGACTTATTTTTTATGATTGTTGCAGCCCAGCAAATTTTATATTCTAACAATTAAATTATAACTTAAGTTTTACTGCAAATTTTGTAAAATATTTCAAGATTTATAAAATAAATATAAAAAAAATTTTATGCAAATTTAATATTTATATTTTTATGAACTGTTATGGTAAGAAAAATTTTATAAAATTTTAGACATTGAAGTATTCCCAAATGATTAGATAAAGCTGTTTTTAGTAAATTTTTTAATATTATAGTCTTGAATGTAAAGAATAAAAGAATGCATATATTTAATTTGTTAAAACTTGAAAGTTTAAACATTTTAAAGGTAAGATCAAAATTTAAAGTCTAAAATTGTATATAAACTTATCTTGAATTTTAAACAATTTGTATTTTCAAAATATTTATTTTGAAAATACAAGAGTTCTTAAAAAACTTTTAATAAAATTTAGATTTAAACCATTGCGCCACCCGGCTTGGTGACACAGTGGTTAGAGTGCCGACCTTTCATGGGAAAAGCGCGGTTTCAAATCCCAGTGAAATTGAAAAAGTTTTTCTTGCTTTCGACTCCGCTCAGCCATTATTCGCTATTAGGTTCAAAGGGTTTAATAAATAATTAATAATTATATATCTTTAAAAAAAAATTTATTAATATAACAATATGTATAAACAAATAAAAAATATAAACAAATAATTTAATTGAGTAATATAACTCACAGATATACACTTCCTTTCAACTCAAATACAAAATATTAGAATATTAACAAAAATAAAATTGTATCTATTGAAAATATAAGACGTTTCTACATGTTATAAGGCCTAGTGCTATCTGATGTTTAAAAACTATTTCATGAACAGTTAGAGCTTAAAAAAAAAGATAATAAACAAATATATATAAATATGTTTTGGAAATTTGCACCTTTAAAAAATTCTTATAGTTTTAAACCCTGCTATATTGAATAATTTGATATTATATCGTAAGTTGAATAGATATTATTTAAGAGGTTTTGTAGTTATATGATGGGTTTGCAAGTTATTTTAATTTTTAAAATATTTTTAATTTAAAAAATGCTTAATTCAATTTTATGATTCTTGAAATGCCAATTTTAAAATGTCAAGAAAATAAAATAATCGATTTTTAAAATGTCATATTTGTCAAATGGAGAAAAAGTAAAGATATTACGACTTAATAAAATATCGAACCTGTGAATTTGTAGTAATTCTAATTAAGAATCTCACGTAAACATATATATATATATATATTATATATATATATATATAACATATAATAAATATAATAAATATTCTGGAAAAAAGGGGGCAATCCTAATTTTAAATTCAACTCTAAAATTAATACAAATAGAATGTAATGATTACATGATTAGTCGATGCAAATGCATACTTATGAAAAATATTGCATTTCCAAAAACTCATATGAAAAATAATTGTTTTTCAAGAAACAGGGCTGCTCCTGCTAAAGCTCAGTCACAAAATTATTGAAATCCTGATTTTGACATTTTGACAAAATATTTGACATTTTCTCAGTCATTATTTTGGAAAGTCGTCATTTCGAACAGTCTACATTTTGTCAGGGGACTTAATAAAAGTCTACGTGAAATGAAGATCCCGCTTCGAATGTTTAATTTCGTATTACAAATCCGTGTTAACTATGATACTAGTTAGATTTTTTTAGTGCATATCAAAAAAAAAATAACAATTAATAAATATTTTTAGAATTACAACACCAACAGTTTAAAATTTTAAATATTTTGCTTTTTTAATGTATATAATCTACTAATTCCGTCACAATTAATTTAAAATGCTTAAAAAAAGCACAATGTTATGCAAATAAATAATTATTTTATATGTTTTGAGGCAATGGTATAAATAAACTAAGCTAATTTCCGCAATTCATTTTTTCAGTTTATTTAAATTTTATCTAGAAAAGGTGTAAAAGAAAATATGAGAAATATATTTTGGGTAATTTAAATACAAATTTGGTTAACTGTATTGGAGGGCAACTAATTACGAAGAGCTTGTTAAGTTAATAAGAAATACGCCTTGCTGCTTAAAATAATCTGTTCATTTCTTTAAGACCTATTAGAAATTCAGATATTTTTTAAGATGTACACTATTAACACTAGATGTACATTACCTTGAACTCATCTGAATTTAAATACAAGACACACGGAAAATAATTAGACCCTATGACCTTAACAAGACTTTTAGTAGCATAGATATGGAAGTGTTGGCTGAGGAGCTTTTAGCTTGCATTTTTTTAAAGTATTCGATTTTTACGAACAAATTGTAGGCCAAAATTAAATGTGACTTAAAGTGGAACTCTTGCGGAGTAAATTCAAGTATTTGTGAAGAGAAGTAGTAAGAAGGGCTTCAATGCAAGAAGAGGATTAATGATCATTCAATTTGTTTATAAATTACTTTAAATGCCTAAATGCAGTTAACAGTAATATTTTTTAATCATAACGGAAAAAAGATTTATTCACACTTCAATCGATTTTTTACCTTAGTCTTTTAATTATTTTTAACCATAAATTAATCATTTTTTATTTTAAAATTGTCGAACCTGTTTTAAAATAATTTCGACATATTTTTTATATTTAAAAAAATATATATTTGTCACATTTATAAAAATTATTTTCAAATTACTTATTTTTAATTTTTTTCAAATTACTTATCTTTGATATTTTAATTCTTTTATTGTTTAATCATAACAACTGTCCTTCAATTGCAATTTTTTCAATTCTTTAATTATATTATAATTGTTAATAGTATCAAGGTATTAAACTCAATAATAAATACTTTTATATTATTATAATTCCTACATATGTTCACATATGAATGTTCAAATACTATAATTATCTATTTGGTTTTTAAAGAGTATAAATAATAATTTTAATAATTTTAATTTATTTCTTTTGTCGCATTATTGTAACAATAATTATTTTTTGAACAATTATTTTTAGTAATGTTAAAGTAGGGTAACATATTTAATTATTGACTGTATTATATTAATTTCAATTATTGACTGTATATGTTGAAATGACTAGTGGAAATGTTTAATACGTAGTTTTGGCAAATAATTTTATTGGTGTTAATAATATTGAAGTTTCGATTAACGTAGTTAGGACAAAATAATAAAAGATAGTGTTTCTTAGGTATTTGCCTAAAGTTTAAATAATTTCGACCAATTGGTAAAATAATGTTTAATGTTTTATTAGTATTTTTATAATATAATTAATGTGATTTTAACCTTTCTATAGTTCAAAATAATGATTGTATTTATATTATTACTTTACCATGCCTTTATGAAAGGTGTCTAAATATTTAATCATAGTGCCAGTACAATTAAGTGTTTTTATGTAAATATATAAATATATAAATACTATACTGATTATAACAAGATTATATTTTTGATAGGCCCAATAACTATATTTAAAAAGCGTACCAATTCAAATATACATATAATAATACATTTTCAGTTTATCTATCTATGTTTTGGGCTGGTATTCAAGTTGCAGGTGCTTAAAAATAGCAAAATTTCAATTTTCGACCCCTTACAGCTCCAAGCAGGAGGCAAAAATGTTAAAACATAGCAAATTGTAATTTTTCAACCCTTACAGCTACTAAGTAGGAGAAAAAAATATTTTGTTAACCGACTCCCACTAATATCTTAGGATCTAAATTCTCTCAAAATTTCAAGTCTCTAGCTTAAGATGTTCAGAAAATATGTTGGGCCAAAAATTTCGCACAATTTAAGTTTTGCATAACAGTAAATCGAATGGCAACCCTATAAATTTGCATTTCAAAGATTTATAAACATTAGAAAAGCAGCTATTTCTTACCGTTTTCAGATTGAAAATATAACTAAAATAACTCTTTAATGTTAATTTTACAACAATTTAAATTAAGGGGGCTGTAGCTGCATATCGTGACTATAGTAAAAAAGGTCCTCCCTAAACTATAGTTTCTGCAATACCTACGCGTAGTTAAAAAATTTTCTCTCTATTTTAAACGGTTTAAAAGTTTTTGAAAACATACGGATGGACGGACAGAGTGAAACTAATAAGCACATTTTTTCAAAATATTTTGAAAATATGCTGAAAACAGATTTTGAAAATACTTAACATTATATTTTACAATCACACGCTGTTCTTTTTCAAAAGTCTCTTTCTCATTTTCATTTTCTTTTCTTGACTGCCAATATTTGTGTCCATTACCTTATTATAATTTATCTAAGTATAATAAAATGTTAATCATAACACAGTTGTTTAAATTATTGTCCATTAAATTTTGAAAGAATCTTCTACTAGATATTGTATTTCATAATTTATAATTTATATATATTAAGACAGACCAGCTGGTGATAAAATGAGCTTTTGATTAAATTCGAAAAGAAAAAAAAAAAAAAAAAATTTAATTTTGAAATAAAAGAAGTTCATATTACACTTAAATTGGTAGAAACAAGGTAAAACAAAATCATCACCAAAAATTGTGCACCACTCTAATTTCAAAATAAAACTAAATAGATGAAAAGAAAAAGAAAAAAACAAAGAATAAAGGCGGTATGTGCAATAATGATTGCTTTTCACAGCTTTTAATCTTAAGATTTTTTTTTTATATGCACAAGTATTTGTTACATGTTGTTTTTTTCAAATATCTTAAAAACTCTGAAAGCATTTGGTGGTCATTAAAAACTTGATAGAAGACATATATATATATATATGATTTGATAGCTTAATTCAGTATATTGAGTAATAAATAAATATAAAATATAAAATCTAAGTGACAATTAATTTTTTTTTTTAAAAATCTTTGAGAGTGTATAATAAATAGTAGTAGAGTGTGATGTGTGGTATAAGTGATTAAATAAAAATATTTATCGATTTTATTTCGTTTAAATTTTTATAGTCTGTGTTTTAACATAGTTATGTGATTACGTAGTTTTTCATATTTTTCTTATTTTTGCCAATTAAGTACGAGTATATCAGATTTGACACAGTTAACAAGATCTAAATAAGCAATTACCATATTAGGTGGTAACGTAAAATCTCCAACTGAATTGACACTTATATATTTTACTTAAGTTGTGTTTTAATCTGAGAAAAGTGCAAATTTCTGAAGAATTTTTAAATTTGTATACGAAATTTAATTGAAATATATAAAAAAAAACCCACATTATTATTATTATTATAATTTATTTTTTTATATCATAAATGTTATAAAAAAATTTTGAACCTGTCCCTGCGGGTGTGGTTCTTTTTATTACAAAAATTCTATATATTTTTTAAATTTATCCTAATTTCCTATTTTTATAATCGATTGTATTTCTAATTTCTAATGATATTTATTTCGTTTAATGATTTTTTTTTTTTTTTTAAAAGTCTTCCCATATTCCATGTTTTTTGCATCCTTCTATGATTTTATTTATTTTGTCTCGTGTGTCCGCTTTAAGTACATTTGGGGTGACTATGTCTTTTGATTTTGGGCATTCATATACTATGTGATTGATGCTGAGTTTGATGTTGCAAGTGTTGCACATTGGTGGGTTTTCTTTTTTGTATATGTATTCTGTTAGTGTTTTGACCCTTCCTAACCTTATTCGTGTAATTTTTAGCCCTGTTAGTCTTGCCATTCCTTTCATAAGTGTTGTTTTGTTTATTTCTGGTTTGTGTAGTTTTAAAAAGCATGTCGAGTTCTGCCATATTTGTTGCTTATGGTTTTGGTAAAGGATCGCAATCTTTTTCAGCACTTGTTGTGTATTTGAGTCGTGTGTGAATATTGTTGGACTCAACGTTGCGTTTTTTGCTTCTCTATCCGCGTGCTCATTTCCTTGAATACCAACATGTCCTGGCACCCAAGCTATTTTTATTTTCTCTTTATATTTGATTAATTTGTTTCTTATATTTCTAAAGTTGTTTTCGTTGTTGCTTGAATTTGTTATTGCTTTGATTGTAGATAAACTATCAGTATATATTATATTTTTGCTGTTGTTTCTTATTGCTATGTCTATTGCTTTGCTTACAGCTATGGTTTCTGCTGAGCATACCGGGCTATCGAAATTTGTTTTTCCTATTGTGTTTAGCTTGTTGTTTATTATTATTGCGTATCCTGTACCATTTTCTGATTTTGAGGCGTCAGTGTATATTTGATTATATGTTTTGTGTTTTTGGGCTATTTCTTTGTGTAACTGTTGATATGTTTCATTTGTTGTTGAGTTTTTTGGGTAGCTGTCGGAGTAATCTATTATGTTTTTTTTGTAGTTTATCCAATATGGCTCATCTTGGGTGTTTTCTATGGGGTAGTTTATTTCTATTTCTGTTTTTTTTGTTGTTTCCACTGCTTGTTCTATTGCCGTTAGGTATTTTGTATTTTGTTGGATGTTCATTTTTATTTTTTCGTGTATCAGAGTGTGGTGTGGGTGTTTTGGATTGTTGTATCCTTTTACAATTATCTTTGTTGCAAGCAGGTTCCGTCTTTCGTCTATAGATGGCCATCCACCCTCAACTTGTACAGCTTCGGATTTCGTATTATTTAGTGCTCCAAGAGCTATCTTTGCTGCTCTATTCAGACCATCTTGTATTTTACTTTTGGCTGTTTTTGCCGCGAAACCATATATCGAGATTCCATAATCTATTTTACCTATTTGGATTGATTTTGCAATTTGGTTTGCTATTTCTATAGGTGGGCCACAACTTTTAGAACATATCATTTTTATGAGACTGTTGTTTTTGTTTACCGCTTTTATGATATTTTTGATGTGGTCATTATACTTAAGTTTTTTTCCTATCGTGATTCCTAGTATCTTTATATTTTCTTGGTACCTTACGTTTTTTCCCGTTATTTTTATATGTTTAGATTTACATTTTTGTTTTTTGCAGAAGTGCACTGCTTCAGTTTTATTTTCTGCTAATCTTCCTCCTGATCTTTTTAGCCAGCTATTAATGGTTTTCATGGCTCTGGAGATGGTTTTGTTTCTTTGGTTTTGGGATCCTTTTGCTAATAATATGATGTTGTCTGCATAAATTTTATGTTCTAGGTTGACTATTTTCGCAAGCATCTCATTTAGTCCATTGATATATATATTGAAGAACTGCGTTGATAATGGAGATCCTTGTGGAATCCCTATATCAAGACTGTTTGTGTCTGAGTGTACACCTTCTACACTTATCGTATATTTTCTGTTGCGTAAGTAGTTTTGAACGTAGTTGACGATTTTATGTCCTGTTTGCCAGAGTTTTAATTGGTTGATTATTGTTCGACTGTTAATTTTATCAAACGCTTTTTCCAGGTCTAGGGACACTAGATCTATGTGTTTTTTTTTTCTTAAGTTTGTTCCTATACTATGATCTATTTCTTGCAGGGCTGTTATTGTACTTCTCAATCTTCTGAATCCATGTATTTGCTCACCAAGATTGTTTTCAGTGACCCAACATATTCGTTTAGCCACTATTCTCTCCAGTACTTTTGAGAGTACTGGGAGCAGTGAGATAAACCTGTATCCATTAAATTCCGAGTGATCTTTTTCTGGTTTCTTTAATGGTATAAGCTCTGCCATTTTCCACGCTTGTGGAATTTGACCACAACTGATGATTTTATTGTACAAGCTTAGAAGTCTCATCGTGAAACATTTCCCTGCTTTCTTGATCATGTTGTAAGTAATTCCATCTAGTCCTGGTGCTGTGCCTTTTTTATGGTTTAGAGCTGCTTTTAATTCATCTATTGTTATTTTGTTGTTTGTGCTATTGTTCGTTGTATTATATGGTGTGTTTTCTTCTGGAATTTGGTTAAGTTTGGTTCTATTGTTTTGTTCTTTATATTGTGTAGCAAAGTAGTTGGCAATTTTTTGCTTGTTGTCTGTGTATGTGTCGTTGATCTTCAAAGTGATTTTTCTTCCTGGTTTATTTCTTTTTATTATTCTGCTTGCTTTTCTCCATGTATCGGAAACATTTTGGCCGTCAATCGAATTGGCAAATTTCTGCCAATTGTTTTTTTTTGCTGTTTTTATGGCTATTTTGAAATCGGTGTTTGCTTTGTTTAATTTTATTTTGATATCCCGATTTTCAGGGGCATTTATGTTGAGTTTATACAATTTCTTCCTTTCCTTTTCGGCTATTTTAATCTCTTTGTTGTACCAATAAGGCTTGTTGTTATTGACTTTTTGGTATACCCTTGGAATGGAAATGTTTCCCGCTGTCCTCAAAATTTTCGTTAAAATAGCCGCTTCTTTGTTTATATTGTCAGTGCGGAGGTGTTTATTTAGTAGCTCTTCTACTTTTTTCTTGTATTTTTCCCAATCACCGCCTTCTTCTTTAAATCTTGCTCTTCTCTTAATAGGTTCGGTGCTGTTTCTTTGATTATTTATTAGTTCAGTACTCACTACTATCGGCATATGGTCTGTTCCCCTGGGATTATAAACTGTTTCCCATGATGTAAATCTTGCTGTTCTTTGATCAGCTATTGTAATGTCAGGACAAGTTAATGTTCCCCTGGTGTTTATTAGCGTGTAGCTGTAAGGACAGTTTAGAAGTGAGAGGTGTTGGTTATCGTATAACCATTTTTCTACGATGTTTCCTCTGACCGTTGTGGTGCTATCACCCCATGTCATGCTGCGGGCATTAAAATCTCCTAGTATAAAACATGATTCACTGTGTTGTTTAGTGATACTGTCCAGTTCTTTTCTTGTGAGTGATCTGTTGTGATCCATGTAGATGTTTGTTATTTGCGTTTGTTTCATACCTGGAATTCCGGCTTTAATGCTGATGGCGTCAAATGTTGTATTTATTTGTATTTCTTGAAATGTAATATCATTTCTTACTAGGAGGCCGACACCTCCAATGCGGTTGGCTGACATTTTGAAAATGCATTTATAATTCTTATATTTGTCTATTGAGTTTTCGGTTTTTATGTTTGTTTCTTGCAGAGCTATTATAGCTGGTTTATGTTGGTGGATTAATATGTCCAAGAATTCATTGTTACTTCTGAATCCTTGAATGTTCCACTGTAAGATTATGTTTTCTTTAACCATTGTTTTATATATCGGACATATCAGATATGTCCGTTGAAGTATGCTCTGTTTTGTTACATTTTTTTCCTATTTTTTTTTTATTTTTTAGTTTTAATTTTGTACCAGTTGTGTTTGTTTGTCTGATTTCTTCTGTTTCCATGTTTATATCTTCTTTTGTGTTGATTGATTTAATTTGTTTAGTAATAATTTCTTTTTTTTCGAGTTTTTTATCTTTTTCGTTTATTTTTGCTTCATTTAAATTTTGTGGTTTTTCTATTATTTGTGCTTGGGTTTTGTTGAATTGTTTAGTTGCTTTAGGTTTTTCTATATCTTGTCTATTTTGGTTGTGTATGATTTTATTATATGTAGTTGTTTGGATTGCCGGTGTATCGTTTATAACTTTGATTGCCTCTTTTCGTGTTATTTTACGGTCTGTCTTAATTTTTATAATTTCTTTTTCTCTCACGTATGTTGTGCAGTTTCTATTATTTGCTGCATGGTCTGTGTTAGATATTCCGGCTTGATCACAATTTATGCATTTATATATTTTGCAATTATTTGTATGTTTTTCCGCTTCATTTTTATTTATTTCTTCTGCGCAATTTACACATTTCGGGATGGTAGCTCTACAGTGTTTTGCTCTGTGGTTCAATCGTTGGCAATTTGTACAGCGCATTGGAGCTTGATAGTACCTTCTTACTTGTAGTAGCAAGAAACAGATTTTAACTTCTTTAGGAGGCTCGGTTGTATCAAAGGTAATATTGATTCTTCCATTGTATCCTTCATTTTGGTTTTCTTCGGTTTTTCTGTTTTTGAAGCGATATATGCTCACAATGTTCGAGTTTTTAGCTTTTAATGCCGTTAAAATTTCTTCGTCTGTAAGTTGTATTAGATCTCTTGAATATACTGTACCTTGACTTTGATTTAAGTGATTTAAGTACTCTATTTTTACATTTATTTCTCCGAGTTTGCTTGTTTTGATGTACTTTTCTGCAATTTGTATATTCGGAACTTCCAATATTACGTTACCGTCTCTGTTGTACTGGGCTTTGTATTGTTGACTTATTTGTTCTATTAGTTTTTCTACTATTATTATATTATAATTTCTCATGACTTTGTTTGTCTCTGCGGCTTTTATAATAATGAACTTTGGTTCCAGTTTTTTAATGTTATTCTTAGGTAACGCTGGAAACTTGTATTGTTGATTAAATAAATCAAACCCATTTTCTTCTTTTCTTCGTTTACCAGTCGGAATCACTGTGAAGTTACCTTCACAGTCATTCTTCAGGCTACCGAAGGAGTTTTGACTCCCTTCTGGAGTCCCCATATTTGAAAGAACCCCTCTCCTACTGGAATTGTTTACTATTTTCCCTGAAAATAGTAAAAATTCCGTGCCTTGATGTCGTATAGGCTGTAGTAAAGCGGTTCTTAGTTATACTTGTCTTGATTATATTTAATAAATAAAAATAATAAGACTATTTTATTATTAAAATTATGTTACTTGTTTTTTACTAATTTCGTGCAAATATTTTGCCCAAAATTGTTTTACGGGAAATAATATTATTTTATTTTGTGTATGTTCTTTTCAAAACTAATTTTTTATATTACTGTTTTTAATTTTATTTATTTTTGTTTTTGCTCATGACCATGTGGTCTTTATATCAATTGTTTTTATTTTTCACTATTTGTATTCCAAATATTACAATACATATAATTTATACACCCAACTCAATTTATTTGTATTTGTATTTTTTTGTTCTTTGTAAAATTTAAGCGTCACTTCGCGAAACCGTTATTTTTTTTCTTCTTTAATATTAGAAAAATTTTAGACTTTATTTCAATATTTAACTATTAAATTCAATATTTTATATTAAAATAATATTCAAATATTATAATTTATATTATAAATTTGTAATTTATTGAAAAATATCTTTAAGAAATCAATTTATTAACAAGTAATTTTAATTGTAAAAAATTGAATGAAATTAATATGAACCGACACCGATTACATTAGTACAGAGACCAAAAACCCACATTTTAAGATATTAATCTATTGGTTTTTGGTTGAAATATTTCTCAAATCATAATATTTAATCGGCTTATTTTTTCCCATACAAATATAAACATCCTTTTTTACGACAAACTATTTGACCAATTTTAATGAAACAACAACCAAAAGAAAGGTTTTTTTTGTTTTCATAGGACAATGATATTTTTTTTTTAGAAGATTGCGTTTTTTCAGGTGAAAACCCGTCTTTAAATTAACATAAATTTGAATTTAACGGTCACGCTGTTAAAAGTTAAGGCTTATGACTCTAATATTATGCGCCGACTTTCTGTGTAAAAATAATGCATTTTCGGTTGTATTTGCAGCTCAATCAAATTATATATTATAGGCGCCGACTTATGTATATCTTTCTTTTTTTTGTTTAGTTCAATATTCAATGAACAAGGAGATTTAAATTTTTTAAAATTTTTTTTTTTGTTTTTGTTTTTTCTTTATCTTAAAAAGTGAACGAAAAAAAAGAAGTCTCTTCGAAATGAAAGCAATACATTTGGTTTATACAGTAGTTTTCATTTATAACGAACTCGGTGCAATTTTAATTATAATAAACTTTACGCTTTTTGCCAAAGAATTAAATTTTACCTAAAAATGAAAGTGTTTTATTACAATGATATTTCTTTTATTTAAAATTATTATATCTAATTATGTTGCTTGGTGATTAATTTAGTATTTTTTATTTATTTTTGAATATAAAAAAAATCATAATAACGCATCAAAAATACAAAAAATATTTCATTAGAAGAAAAAGCACTATACATAGGCTTGAGGCTGACACATCAAATAAAATTTTAGCAAATGAGTTCGAATTGTCCATTCTAGAATCCGCACATTCTACAATGTTCAAGTTTTATACTAATTATTCAAAATTCACAGCATTCTTTTAAAACGACATTCGTTTATTACGACGAATATTTTCCGTCCCATCATGGTTGTTATAACCGAAAAGTACTGTACTTTTTTTTCGTTTGCTTAAAATTTTTTTTTTTTTAAATCGTATATTGTTGTTGTTTTTTGTTAAGTTTTTTGTAAAATAAGAAACCGACTTCTGATAAATAATATTTCTTAAGAAAAATGATTTGTTACTTATGGATCAACCAAATTCAGCGTGTACGGCGTTCAGTTTCTGTCAAAAAATTTTGAAATAAGTTGTTATGAAAATAAATTTACATGAAAGCATACGCGAGGTACTCGGAGTTTTAAAATTTAAAAATTGACAAAGCGTAAAAAAATATTGTATTTGTTTTTTCTTATGTTGCTACGATTAAATTTTAAAAATAAAATATTTTAAAATAAAATATTTTTAAAATAATTTTTTTTAAAACATACATAGGTATATTCAAAATAATTGAAAACGAAAAATCTTTCTTAAAAACATAATATGCAATTTAAATGATTTGTTCCTTTGGGCCTAACCAAAATCAACGCTTATGGTGTTTTAAATTAGTAGTTAAGCACATGATATTACGTGAGAATAACTTACTTACCTCGAATTTTTAAAATTTAAACATTGACAAAGCATACAAAAAAGTTATTGTTTTTTTTTATGTTGTTATTGTTATAAAAATAAAATATTTTAAAATAATATTGTTTTTAAAAATACCTATATTTTTTTAAAAAATACTTTATATATATTCAAAATAATTGAAATACCTATAGTATGTTTGCAGAAACAAAAAATAACATTTCTTAAGAAACATTATGTGTTCTTTACAGATCAACCAGAATAAACGCGTCCGGCATGCAGTTTCTGTCAAAAAATGTTGAAATAAGTAGGTATTTTGTGTACTGTACTTCGGAATTTAAAATTTTAAAATTTGACAAAGCGTATAATAATATTGTAATTATTTTTTCTGATGTTACTACGATTTAGATTTCAAAATAAAATATTTTAAAATAATATTTTTTTTTTTAAAAAACATACATTCAAAATAATTGAAAATACCTATAAAATGTTCGCGAAAAAAAAACTAAAAAATAATCATAAACTTAAATAAAAGTTGACGTATAATTTCTATCAAAAAATTTACAAATAAATAGGTACATGAATTTTCATGAGAGCAACCAAAATACGCGTAACGTGATGTACTGTAATCGGGTTTTTAAAATTTACAAATTGACAAATGGTTTTTGGTTTTTCTCATATTTCTAAGATTGTGTTTTAAAAAATATCTTATATTGAAAAAAATTCTAAATATACCTATTATATGAAATTAATAAAATTTTTTGTTGTAAATTAAAACATTCAAATAAATATTTTTGTGTGTACGCGCGTATCTATTTACTGATATATAGGTAGACATATTGACGTACTGCCGTATAAAAGTTGTACGTCGTATGCGTTAATTTATATAAAATAAATATTTAATTATCTACTCCTTTCATCTACTATTCTTCAAGAGGTGGTGTGGTGTAGCTGTAAAAAGAGGGGTTCACTCCTATACAAATAGGTATAATATAAAGTAAAGTAAAGAATTCAGAACCATTTTTTTGAACCATAATAATACAGTAGGTATGTAGGTACTAAAAAGAAAATTTTTTTGTAAATCGTAAATTGTAGTTGCTTTTTGTTAAGTTTTTTGTAAAATTAAAAACCGAATTCTGAAATATGCAGAAACTTAAAAAAAAATAAAATTTCTTAAGAAAAATGATTTGTTTCTTATGGATCAGCCAAAATCAGCATGTACGGCATTCAGTTTCTGTCACAAAATTTTGAAATAATTAGTTATGTAAAAAAATTTATATGATCGCATACGCGACGTGCTGTACCTCAGAGTTTTAAAATTTAAAAATTGACAAAGTGTATAAAAATACAAATTGTAATTGTTTTTTCTTATGCTGCTGCGATTAAATTTTAAAAATAAAATATTTTAAAATAAAATTTTTTTTAAATAATTTAGTTTAAAACATACAAATATTCAAATAAATTGAAAATATCTACAGTACAATATGTTTGCAAAACTAAAAAAATTATCTTTTTCAAAAAAAGTTTTTTGTCCCTTACGTCCAAACCTAAATAAAAGCGTGCAGCGTATAATTTCTGTCAAAAAATTGAGAAATAAATAGGTACATAAATTTACATTAGAGCAGCGAAAATACGCGTAACTCAATGTACTGTTTCTCGAATTTTTAAAATTTATAAATATTGACAAAATGTATTAAAATATTATTATTGGTTTTTCTTATATTTCTGGTTTTTCTTATATTTATTGGTTCTTCTTATATAATATTATGTTTTAAAAAATAAAATTTTTTTACAATAATTTTTATTAAAAAATATCTTATATTCAAAATACCTATAATATGAAATTAAAAATATTTTTTGTAGGTACTAAATTAAAACATTCAAATAAATATTTTTGATACATTAAATATTGTACGCGCGTATCGATTTACCGATAATGGATATGTAGACAGACGTATTGACGTACTGCCGTATAAAAATTGTACATCGTATGTTTTGATTTCATTCTAATAATTGAAAAAATTATTTCACACTTTCAACATCGAATAATGTTTTTTTATAATTAAAAAAAATATTTTTAGTTTTACATTGACAAAACGAACGAATTTTATATATCAAAAGTGTATATGAAGATTAGATAGGCGTAGTTTGTAAATGGAACGCTAATTTTTGTTTCAGGAGTGCATAATTGTCAGAATATCATCATATATGTATTTGACATTTTAAAACTACCTGTCATTTGAGAAGTTAATTGTATTTAATAGTATTTAAATATTAATAAAGTGAAAAAATTAAGGTTCATTGCTGATATAAATATAAAGAATATTTTTTAAAATGGAATGGGGTAAGTGCTTATTGGTTATCAAATTAAAAATATGATTTAACATAACCTATTCAAGAGAATTTTAATTAAAGCCATCTGCCGGAAATTATTTATCTACTCGGTCATATACTCTTTTACAAGGGCTGAAGTAGCTGGCAATAGTTGAGAGTAGAAAAGAGTTTACTTCTCATAAAGGAATAAAAGCAATAATATTTATTTGTTTTAAGAAAATTATGAGTCATGGCTCATGACCATGTATAGAAATATATTTTTGTCAATAAAAAACTTAGGAAATATTAAATAAATAAACTAGACAAAAAGGTATAAAGTAAACTAAGGAATTCAGAATCATTTTTCGCATGTTTTCAGAACTTTAAATAGGCATACATTTGTAGTAAAAATTTACCTATGTAGCTATTAAATTTAAAAATGAAAAAAGGGTAGGAAATATTTATTCTTTGATTTATTGAAAAACTTTTTTTTTGCTATAAATCATAAGATATTGAGATTTAAAAAAAGACTTCGGTTAACTTGACTATTATTTGTACTTCTGGCAGCTTCAATATAATATAATACTAAATATTAAACTTATGAATTATGATATGTTAAATTTTGTTGTACTATTATGTATTCATAGAGTTTTTTAATTAGGATACAGAATACGTACGACGCAAGAATTGTTGACAACACTGTTGGCATAATTTTTATTATATATAGTCTAATGTAATTTACACAAAACGAATTTTATATGTTAAAAGAAAAAATAGCTCGAATTTCGAGCACAGGGCGATACTAGTAAAGACTTAATTTATTTGAAATTTTTTTTGTGGCTTTGTCAATACCACTGTGAGTCGATTACAAAAAATCTGTTGAGATTTTTAATTTTGGTTTTAAAATGTCATAAACTTTTAAAAAAAAAAAAGACTACAAAACAAAAACCAAAATCTAAAAATGGATTTAAAAGTTAATTAATAAATGCATTTATAGTATATTTTAACATTTTTATTTTAATTTTAAAATTTTAAACTAAATGAAATAAATTTGCAAAAATTTTGAAATTCTTATGAATTAGTTTGAAGGGGATAAGTAGGTATCACTAATCAAATAATCATTTTTTGTTAAGCTAGTGCTTCTTAATAATCAAACTTCATTGATTTGTAGTTAAATATTTCTTTGATGCAACAAAAATTTCTCAAAGAAAAGATAATTCCGTTATTTGATTATTGATAAGTTAGTGCAATAGGGCCATGATCTGACCAGGGTGTTGAACCCGAGACTTTTCGATAAAAATCTGCCACTTTGACCAAACAGTCTCTGAATTTTCTAAAATAAAAACTTAAACTAATTTAGTCTAACTTAGTAAGAACAATTTGTATAAAGTACTTACTAATTAAAGGGGCTTTCAACCACTAATGGTCTCGTTTTTAGCACATTTTCAAAAAATTTTGTAAAAATGTGCCTATATAGCTTCACTCTGTCCGTCCGTCCGTCCGTCCGTCCGTCCGTCCCTTTTTACCTACGATTGACTAAAAAATATCAGAAATGGGTAGGTATTGCAATAAAAATAATTTAATGTTAAAACTTTTTTTTGTAGCCCCCCCCGTTACGGAGCTACAGCCCCACAAAGTCGAAAAAAGCCCCATATTTAAACAGTTATAATTAGAGTTCTATAAGGTTTATTTCAAACCTGATAACGGTAACTGAAAGCTGTTCTTATAAGCTTTACAAATTTTTAAAAACCAATTGTATAGGGTTGCCATATGGTACTAAAATTTACCGTTATCCAAAACCAAGTTTTACAAAATTTTTGGTCCCTCATAACTTCGGAACGGCTAAATCTAGAAACTTGAAATTTTGAGACAAGTTAGATCCTTAGAAATAAGTAAGAGTCAGTTAACAAAATTTTTTTGTCACGCCCCCTCTTTAGGAGCTGTAAGGGGTTGAAAATTGAAATTTTGCTAAAAATTTAGCTTTTAAACACCTATAACTTGAATACCTGTCAAAATTTTTTTTTATTTGTATACAAAATTGAAAGCTCAAAAACGAAAGTTTCAATAAGTGTCAAAGGTTTTTCTTAATTTTGACTTTGTCCGTCCGTCCGTCCGTCCGTATGTTTACAAAAACTTTTACACCGTTTGAAATAGATTAAAGAAATTTTAACCACGAGTAGATATTACAAAAAAATTAATTTCGTAGAAGAATTTTTTTCTGTAGCCCCACCCGTTACGGAGCTACAGCCCCCCAAAGTTGGAAAAAGCCCTATTTTTAAATTGTTATAACAAGAGTCTCTTTAAGTGTATTTTTAATCTGAAAACGGAAAAAGATAGCTCGTTTTATAGGCTTTACAAAAATATAAGGTATTAAATGAATAGGGTTACCATACGGTACTAAAATTTACCATTAAGCTAAACTCAACTTTTGCAAAATTTTTGGCCCCATATATCTTCTAAACGGTTCAACCTAGGGTCTTGAAATTTTGGGAGAAGTTAGGTCCTCCAAAATTAGTAGGAGTTGATTAACAAAATTTTTTTGTCATGCCTCCTGTTTAGGAGCTATAAGGGCTCGAAAATTGAAATTTTGCTATTTTCAACCACCTGTAACTTTAACACCTGTTCAAATTTTTTTTTACAAATATGCAAAATTTATAGCTCCAGCATTATATTTCAACATACGTTAAAGGTTTTTCTTAAATTTGAAAGGATCTCTTTAAATTTAAGAAATTGTTTCTTAGTCTTAACCATTTTTGGTTTGATAATAATATTCTAAGTAAAATTCCAAATTTTGTTGGAGTTCAAAATTGATTTCCTAGAACCGGAAAAAAATGGAAGAGTGAAGACAGGAGGGGGGTGAGCAGATCCATCATAAGTTTGTTAAGCAAAAATTTGGGAACCTTCCCCATTGAAGGGCTACTAGGTCTTCAAAATTAAAACTTTTATGTTCTTATAAAACAGTAACTTATTTACCAGTGTAAGTTTTTCCAAAATTAAACGTTAACATTGAAGCTCCAACATTATATTTTGCACTTATTAACAGGTTTTCTTGAGTGAATTGGGGTTAAATTCTAAGTAATTCACTATTAGTCATATAATTCATTATTAATGAAATAACAAAGTTATAATATTATCATAATATATATTTTTATAAAAATAAATGATAAAGTACTCAGTAAGAAACCATATATAATTTTGAAAATGTGATTTTTAAAAACCCTTGGTTTTTTTCCCTCACTTGTTTTTAATTTATATATGTCTGGTATAGACATATTGTATTATAAATTTTTTCCGTTTATATTGCCCAAATTATATGTTATTATGTTACACTTCGTCTGTTATAGTGATAAGCCAGGAAGACATGATTATGGTTTTGAATATATTTATTTTTGTCTAAAACGATGAAGAGTGTAGTAATTATATCATCCGGTTAACTACTTTTGGCAAAATTTCAAACATTCAGCTTTATTAAGTGTAGTGTAATACTCATATAAAATAAGAAGTTGTATGGCAGCTACTCGAATCCACTGCAGTAGACCAACCAAATTTTGCAAAAACTTTGGCCATAAAACTTAACTATTTTTGGCAAAATTTCAGACACGCAGATGTAACAGGTACAGAGTAATATGCATATAAAAAAAGAAGTTGTATGGCAGCTGCCCGAACCCATGAACCAAAATAGCTTTTTGGATTTAAATAGCGATGACGGCTATTGCGAAAATTTCAGATCCTAGCTCCTTTAGTTTTTGAGTTATCTATACACTTGAGTCTTCATTTACCCGTCTCCTTCTCTGCGTCACAAATGTAATGCAAATTTATTATATCCTTTGACTACATAGTATAAAGAAGAAATGCTCAAGTCCTATCAATATACTCCTCAATGTGGTATACAATATATGTAATATCAAACCATTTTCAACAATGTTCTGTGTTAAATTTTATTATTAAATTCTAATTTTATGATTTTAGCTTCCTGAATCCTGATACAGGTAAATTTATTAGATTAAAAATGGTTTCAGTATCAATATCTTCATCACATTTACTTCATTCTGCGATCATTATCAGAGTTTTGGGTAGAATAATTACATTTTAAAGTTAATTCTTAGTTGCTTCATAGACTAAATATGAAACATCTACTTTGATATTAGGACTTAAAACAGTATGAAAAGTGAAAGTTAAAAAGAAGAAGCTATGGACGCAGCGAAGAATATTGATATAATTTTTAGAAGAACTTAGCACTAATATTTAATTATTAAAAAAGCTATGTGTTCCATACAAATTTATAAAAAAATTGAAATAGTCATACATAAAATATTTTGGTCATATCGCAAGACTGATTTGATTTGATGAAATCGAGGAAGAACAGCAGCTCAACATGCATTATAAAAAAATTGAAATAGTCATACATAAAATATTTTGGTCATATCGCAAGACTGATTTGATTTGATGAAATCGAGGAAGAACAGCAGCTCAACATGCATCATACCAGAAGAATAGGGCATCATCTGCAAAGAACATCAATTCTTAAACAATATTAATTTGAAATGAACAGGAGGCCTTGGATCGGACTCACAGAAGAAAGAAAACTGGCTCATAAATCAGACAAGCAACTTTACTTATCCATGCCAGTATAAATCGTAGTACTCAAGTTGAAAGGAAGAGAATTAAAAGCTTGGTGCAGCGAAGCATACTGGGAACATCATGCATAGATACCGCCCTATAAACAGGAGTCAAATAAGAAAGAAGACCGATCTATAGATCTTACGAAAAAAACTAAGTTTATCTCTGCGACTAACTTTGTTATTAACTTATTTTTTTATTTCTATCCGAATTTCTAACAAAATTATCTTTACTGATTGTCTCACTTGTTTAAAACTATTATTCAAAATTAAATTATCGTATGAATTCTAAAACTTTATGTAAATATTTACTTACTACATATATGAATATATTAAATTTATTAATCAAATAAAAATAAAATTCTGAGTAAACAAAATAAAATTTAAAAAATAATTTATTGTAGAAAAAAAAAATTTAAATTAAATCCAGCTGAATAGTAATAAATCTGGTCTAGTCGTTTTCTATTTATTTTCTATTTTTGTATTGTTTTTTTTTTTAAACCCCGTTCCATCATTTCTGTGGTGAACTTAAAATTCTAATTTTCAAGGATAAATTTTTTCACCACATTATGTTATGACATTGTTGTACTCGAGGCTTTCGTAATAGCTTGCTGTCACAAACAGTTATAAAGCTCTAAAGATATCCATTTCTTCACTGTAGAAAGTATTCTTTAAACGAACTGAATTTGATGCGATTACTGATTACATACGTACAATTTGAAGATATTCTTCTTTACATATTTATATATGTACTTCATTTATATAAACACTTATGTATGTGTGTGTTTAAATTCTTATATTTAAAAAATTTAATTAGGTTCAACATAATTAATTAGAGAAAATGAACAAATTATTATTAATTCTGTATCCTTGAATTATTCCTTGAAGATAAATGACTTTTGGAATTAATAAGATTTGAAAAATAAAGACATTTTACTAGGAAAAAAAAATTACAGGAAAATAAATTGAATTGTCCTCTGTGATAGTGTTTTTTTATTTCATTATGAAAAACATAAACATAAATCTTCAGATTTTAATTAATTGTTTTTCTGATTGACTATTTCGTATGCTGAAAAGTACTACCTCTTAAGCAGAAGTAAATGATGGAAGTACTGCGACTGCATTGCCAAATTAGTAGAGGCACACAAAGATGAAAATGGGACATAATAGACTGCCAATACAATAAAAGCATCTCTACACATCTTTATCTTTAGAACGAAGGCGATACGCTGCAGAAAATACGGTTAGGCAGAGTTTAGAAGATAATTGCTTTCCGTTTTCTTGGAGTAAACATTTAAAGGAACTCATTTAAAGAAAGAACATCATTTAAAGAAGGAAACATTTAAAGAAAGAATTTCCAAAACAAGTAATAAAACTACGCTAAATGGATTCCAGTAAAGGTTCTGTTTATCGTTCTGTAATAAATAAACTTGTTTGGCCATGGGAGGCGTGTAATAGTTACCCAAACCTCCACTATTAATCAATTCAATATAGAGGAATAAAAAAGAAATATGGAAGAATACAAATGAACCAAATTTAAGGTTTTTATCATTAATAATTTATAAGGTATTATTGTTTGGGAAAACATGTCGCAGCTACTCGAGCCACCTCTACTTTTTCTTTGTTCACATTACATTTCAAAAATGAAAAGGGGCATTCTATAGACGCTCTTCAAGTTTATATTTGTATTAAATTTTAAGATATGATCAAATAGTCTTGAGTCTTGATTGGATGCACTGCTCTAATTAAACGAGATTTTAAGCAAACTAGACGCGTCCACCAGTTGGATAATAGTAGAATTTAAAATTTAGTTCCTTAATATGAAAAAGTCATTTAGCCTCCAGAAACCTTAGAAAGCAGATAATCTATACGAAAAGAAAATATATTAATTGTAAACCTTGACTCTGTACAATATCTCAAAAACTGAAAGTAGTACCTTTAAAACTGATCTTGTCACATCTCTATCCTCAGAGCTAAGCTTTAGATTTGTATCACAGGTCCTATTCTAGAGTTTGGTTTAAAAAGGGTTGTGATTTTGGTGTGTTAAAATTACACACTTCCTATAGGAACCACGCACACCTCCAGTAGATGATTTTCGAAGTTTTCCATGTCTCTCGTAAGAAACAAAATAAACAACGAGCATTAGCATTTTTGTTCCAGGTTGGAAAAGTATAGCAGACAATGAAGTGAAATTCATATTTCTAAAAAAGTTCTTCTGTAAGCAGTAAACCAAATAATCGTAAGTCTATATTGTTGCTTTATTGTTAATTTGAGAATCCTTATTTTTGCATTAAAATACTTTTCTTTAATGGTATTACATAAGAACTCACAAAGTAATTATTATTTTAATATTGTACATATTAACAGTATTTGCTTTGGCATGTTAAATACATACTTCATTAAAAATCAGATATTGGAACAGTTTTCCTTCTACAATTTTATTTCCATAAGCATTCGATTCAGAAATGATTTCCAGCCTGAATAAATGTTCAAACATTAAATTAAAAACCCAATTTCTGGAATTATCATACTTCAAAATTTTCAAATAATCGAAATAACAACATGTTTAATGTGCTTGTCATTTATAATTTTTCTGATTTAAATCAAAAAATTAATGGACCATTTAACATCAAAATGTCTTTTGTGTGTAATCATATTCATTGACCATAAAGCAAACGTTTTGTTTTATAAAATTTTTTTCCAAAAAAATACAAAAACTTTGTCTATTCAAATATTTTTATTCTTCTTGCTGTTCGTACTTTGTTGTCTATTTGTATTTAAGTCTTTAAAAAGTCTTTTTACCTCCACTACCACCACTCCCACCACTTCCAGAGACAATCATCAACATTATTAAATTCTAGTATAATTTCAATACGATTCCATATTCCATAAAATGGATATTTTAAATATTTATTTAAGTTATGTAAGATATTTGTAATATACACAGAAGCAATATAAGAATCAAGAGTGATAGACATAAATGACTTCTTCCTATGTATTTCAATTTCCTGTAAAATTCCAAATGGAGTGAAAATTCTATACAAAATAAACTTAAATGGTAATTTCTTACATGTATAAAAGAAATTGAGAAAAACTGTGTAAATTATTGAAGGAATTATTGTATTAATGCCGTTATAGGAACTGCCGTTATGTTTCGAGGATAAAATTGTGAAAACATTTTTGGGAATCCGCTTTGGGGAAAGTTGGATTCTGGGATTATAAGGGATAAGGAAAAGTGAATAGGATATTTAGAAGAAAGAAAGATATTCTTTTCCGCACTGGCTTACTCCTTTCTACTGCGATTTTCAATAGGATTCAAACTCCACAAAATCTCGCAATTGCAAAACATTTTAGGATGCCAATTAATTAAGCAATTTTTTAAAAATTGTAATTTTAACTGAGAACGAGAGAAATGAGGTCTTACTGCAAATATGATATATTTATTATTTTACCTTAATCGGTTTGGAAGATTTGTAATTAGACGTACGAACAAATGAAGTTTTTTCTCAAAATTTTATAAAATAAATATTTTCCGATCGGAAGGGTGGAAAATGATATTTTTATTTCCTAATTTGTATCAAAATAATTTTGAATTACTAGATATTATTTATTTAATTTCATTACGTGTTTTCTGAGTAAATTGTTTTTATTTTTTTTTTTGTTTTATTCAAAGTACTTAACAATTTCCCGATACACGTTAACTGGAAACACGATTTCAAGAAAGAAAATAAAAACATAAAATAAATTAAGTACTTTGAAATTTGAATAAATGTCAATGTTAATTTAATTAAAATTCTACAAGAGTAAATAATAGAAATTATTAAGAAATATAAAAAAATAATAATTTTGCTTTTAAGATAAAATATTGGCAATTTTTAATAATTTTAAGCGTTTTATTCCTATTTCGTTTAATTGAAAAGTTAAAAGGAATATTAAATTTAGAGGGTATTATGTAAATGATTAATTGTCACTGAATGACTCTTGTACAAGGAAAATTAAATAATAATGATTTATTTTTTAATATAATTCATAAAGATTCTAGTTTAGAATGACTTATACGAAAAACTTTTAAAAAAACTGATATTTAAATTGGGTTGGGCACGAAATTCCAAATACAACATCCCAAAATATCAAAATTCAAAACCCCAAAATCTCAAATACCAAGATCCAAATTTCCAAAATGCCAAATACCAAAAGCCGCCTCCAAACCCCCCCTAAACTTTAGAAAAACCATTAAAAATCGGATTTAAACAAGAGATTCAGATGCCAAATTGAAAAAACTTTGATTTGAATCAGAGTCTGATCACCTTTAATATAGCTGTATATAATATATAAAATAATTGTAATATAGTTTATATTACATAATACAAAATAAATACTATATACATCTTATACAAATCTACTACTTTGGCCTAAAAATATGGTATTTGGGTTATGCATTTGTGTGTCGACGCAATCGAATAACAATATTTAGTAGATATAAAGATTCATGTAACTTAGTCTAATCAATGTGATTCTCTGGCTTAATATTTAAAAAAAATTACAATACTAGACAAAATATAAGCTGAGCTTTTAAATTGTGTAGAAAAATGGGTCACTGAAGCAAGGTGCAAGTTAAAGTAATCGATATACTCCGAAACTTTTTGTAATTAACTAAAACAGTGTAGATGTTAAAAAGGTTTTTTCAACTAATTCCCACTCCCCTAACACATATTATAATTTATTTGATTTTTATTATATACATTATTGATATTTACACTATATGTATTTATTTGGTAACCAAGAAGATTTGAGAAAGAAGAAAAATTAAAAAAAAATTTCTTTCAATTAAAAAGTTATAACATTTCCAGACCTAAAACTCGCATTCCTTCGGTTAACAAGCCATGTTAGAATTATAATCGAGGCCTCTTAAAAAATAATTGTTGAAGCTGTTGGAAATATTGTTTAGACGCAAGACGCAATACACTCCGCGTCATTCAAATAAAAAATAAAATTTAAAAAATTATTAGAAGTGCAACATGATATGTCCCATGAGTTTTCCTCGGTGGTGCACTTGGTAATCATTTGTCTTATTAACCGAGGGAGTAAGGTTTTAATTCGCGTACGGATCATAAAATATTTATTTAAAAAAAGAAATTATTGAAAAATAATTTTTCTTTACAAATCTCCATGGTAACCAAAATATAAAATAAATGATACAAACTAAATAAGTAATATTATTATACCCGTATGACTATATAGTCCAAGGGTATAATAAATTTGCCATTACGTTTGTGACGCAGAGAAGGAGGGGGGTAGATATAGACTCAAGTGTTTGGATCGGATCAGAATCGAAAAATAAATCGATTTAGCTATGTATGTCCGTCCGTCCGTCATCACGATAACTCAAAAAGTAAAGGAGTTAGGATTATGCAATTTTCACAAATTCGTTTTTATGCAAAAAACGGAATCGCTATTTAAATTCAGCCATTTTGGTCCACGGGTTCGAGTACCTGCCATACAACTCCTTCTTTTTTATGAGCTTTACACTACACCTGATGAAGCTGGGTGTCTGAAATTTTGCAAAAAATAGTTTAGTGTAATGGCCAAAGTTACTGGAAAATTTAGTTGGTCTACTGCTGACGGTTCGAGTAGCTGCCATACAACTCCTTCTTTTATATTAGGATTACTCTACACCAAATGAAGCTGGGTGTCTGAAATTTTGCCAAAAATAGTTTAGTGTAATGGCCAAGGGTACTGCAAAATTTGGTTGGTCTACTGCAAAGGGTTCGAGTAGCTGCCATACAACTCCTTCTTTTATATGAGCATTACTCTACACCTATTAAAGATGAATGTTTGAATTTTTGCCAAAAGTAATTAACCGGATTATATAATGTATATGTTACGGTCATACGGGTATCCCAGAGTTGACACAGTCTACTCTACTACACTCTTCCTCGTTTTTAAAATAATATTGATGGTCCACATTCAGCAGGAAAAGGGCCCTACATTTTGTTAACTCATTGTATGCCCTTGTAAATACTTAATAAATTAATAAATAAAAATTGGTGTTTTGTCTTTAGTAGGTTTTATAATTTTTGCATCAACTTTTTAAGGAAAAATTAAAGTCCCTACTTTCTCAAAATGATATCTTGATTAAATATTAAAGGGAGTTATTTTAAAAAGTTTTTTTTTTTAATTCAATCACGTAATCTTCTAAAAAAAAATAAAAAATTTTAATAAAAGCCGCTTTAAAGTCTAAAATTATCTTAAACTTATTTATCTTATAAGAAAATAATAGATCAACTTCCATATTAAAATATAAACCTTTGTTGAAAATCAAAATCACTTTTTTCCAACTTAAATGTCATTCATAAAAATATCATCTACTTTACAATAAAATACACATGAGATACAAAATTGGTTTGAAGAGCATTTTTAATCAGTCATCACTCATCACCCATCAGTTTTATCATACCTACGACCACAACATTTTCTTATTATGGCACTTAAGTACTTTTCATATTTCTCATACACATTCCAACAAAAATTCAACACATACACGTACAATAAAAAAAAAGTTTTAAACCGCAAAGCTTTTCACATAAATATGTTGTCATATGAGAAACTTTTAAATTGCATATAATTGAATCATCATCTGTGGTTCAAAATAAAAATAAAAATAAAAAAAAAAATGCTGTTAATTTCAAGTAACGGTAAAAAAAAAATATTTAAAGTACTGATAAGTGGAAGACAATGAATGCAATAATAACTGAAATATTGCAGTAAGGAAATAAAGGTTTAAACATCAGAAATTCTGTTATATTTTTTTAAAAATTTAAAAAATGCAAATTTAAATTAAAATGATAAAATGTATAATTTAAAAAAAGATGATAATAAAAATTTGCAAATTAAATAAAAAAAAAATATTTTAATTGTTTTTTTTTTTTTTTTAATTTCTTTCACTTTTTAATTAGTTGCAACTTGCAACATATGGTATGTAATAATTAAAACACACATTACAAATTGATAATATAATTCATTTTTTCCTGTTATATTTGTTAAAAAAAAATAACTGTTATATTGTAACCAGTTATTGTGTACGTACATATCTATATTAATATATTTTAAATGCATCAAGCATTGTTTACAAAAATTGTTACACAATAGTTGAATATAAATTCAAATTATAAATTCTTCAATTGTTATGTCATTGTTATTGAATGAAAATTTAATAACATTATTATGTACATTTTTTTTTTTTACATTACATATTATAATGTTAATTTTAACATCGACATAATTTAATTAATTTTTTTTTTTTGGAAAAAAATATATTTTAATGCATATTAAATTATTTAAGAATAATTACTTGTGGTTTTAAATCGAAATCGTTTAGTATAAAAGTTCCCACTCCGAACTTTGTGTACAATGTCATGTCCGATTTCATGATTTTTTTTGTATTAATTGAATAATTATAATAAGTTATAAGTTGGGATAAAATGTCCTTAAAATAAAAATACATAAATAGAATCCTGCAAAATTTTTTTTAAGAGCCTGTCATCATGCCTGTCAGGATTGTTCTTTTAAAAAAATTGAATGAATTGAAGCAGTTTTAAGCTGTGCCTTTTCTGTTTCGGAATCTTATCAAGGGAAGGATCATAAATTTCAAATTTAATTCCGATTAAGTTCGATGAAGAAATTGCAATTGAATTAATTAAACAGGTTTAGAGTAGAGAGGGAGCTACAGTTCAATAAAAAGTCCTTTAATTAAAATTTTTATAACTGTATAAAAAATATTAAAACTTGATATAAAATAAGTGACGAAAAAAACCAGGGGTTTTTAAAAAAGCACATTTTCAAAATTATAATATAGTATTTCATACTGAGTTTAATTTTGGAGTTAATGCCCTGGTATCTCAGTTACTGATTTATTAAAATGAGAAATGTTCAAATAAACCTAACTTCTCCCAAAATTTCAAGTTTCTAGCTTAAGCCGTTCAAAAGATATGGGGGGCCAAAAATTTAGCAAAAATTGAGTTTTGCATAACGGTTATTTTTAGTATCGAACAGCAACCCTATGCATTTGGGCGATATATTTTTATAAAGCTTATGAAAGCCGTTCAGATTGAAATTTTACCTTAAAAACTCTTGTTATAATAACTGAAATATACGGGCTCTTTTGGAATTCGGGGGCTGTACCCCGTCTTCCTTCAAAATTAAGAAAACCCTTTGACATATGTTGAAATATAGTGTTGGAGCTTTGAATTTTATACATCACTAAAAAAATTGTTTAAAAGTATTTAAGTTACAGATTTTTAAAAATAGCAAAATTTCGATTTTCGACCCCTAACAGCTCCTAACCCCCTGTTTAATTAAAAAATTTTCTTAACTGACTCGTATTTAATTTCTAAGGATCTAATTTCTAATCTAATTTCTAATTTCTTTTCAACAATTTTGCAAAATCTGAGTTTTGCATAACGGTGAATTTTAGTACCGCAATCCAATGAATCGTTTGTGAAAGTAATTCACTAAAATTATATTCTAAAAATATATTAAAAAAAAAATATTTTTCGATATATTTCAATTTTAATTTTAATTATTTACGTATAAATAATTAAAATATTAGATTTTTTAATATATAAAAACCCCAAAAAAAAAAAACAAAAAACAAAAACAAACATTTAATTATTTTAAAACGAAATTGTTAAGAAAATTTTTTTATAAAATTTTAATTAAATTTATAAACAAAAAATTAATTAAAAACTATTTCAATTAAATACAAATAAATCAAAAAAATAAAAAGCAAAAATCAAAATATTTAATGAATTTTTAAAAAAGTAATTATAATAATAAATTTAATTCTTTTATTTTCCATAAAATTGAATTAAAACAAGAACTTTTGATGAAAAAAAAAAAATGTAAAATAAGGAAAGAAATTAAATACAAAAAAAAAAAAACGAAACCCTTTTGTCACAAACACAATGTACAATTTTTTAAAAATTGCATCAACCATCAAAATACTAAAGTGCTATTGTACGCCACTATAAAACAAATATAAAAGTCAAAACATAGTGGGGGAAATTTTGGTTTTTTAATTCTGGTTATACCGAATTTGGTTTGAATTTAAATATTTTGTAGTTTAATGCAAAATTATAAAGAATAATTATACTAATAGATTTTAAAATAAAAACACTTTCAGATTAAAAAATTTATAATGTATGTGCATATAAAATTCACCTTGATGATGGAAGCAGATTTATTCATTAGGATTTTTTTTGGATCAATTTCTCATTCAATTACTAAATTGCTAGGATAATAATGGATTTGTAAATGCAAATTTATAAATTTATGAAACGTTTTTTAAATTATAGTTTTAGACTGATAGTCTGTCACGTTCTTTATCCATTAGTCTGCTGACAATTATGTGTACACTTTCGAGTCTTATGATGAATATGGTAGTCATGATCTAATAAAAAATAAGTAGAGAAACAACACCTTGTAAAATGTTTAAAGTTTCTGTCTTATTAATTTTCAAGATATGCATCTTAGGTCTTTCTAAAATTCCTATCTTTATTTGCTTTGAAGATATCTTAGTTCTTGAGGAGTCTGTTGCAGTTACAAGAATTGAACCTTGAACTCATCTCAAATATCTTAGATATGTTTCATAGATCTTTGGAGGCATATATAGCAGCTACAAGAACTGCCATTCCAAATTATCTTGAGGAGTATAAAGAAACCTGTAGTTAAATTCGTTCTACCGGATCTTAAGTTACTATATTTATTAATTTTCAAGATATGCACCCTACGTCTTTGGAAACGCGTGGCACCTATCTGAGCAGAATATAACATCCTTCTCTCAAATCTGAAGTTAATATCTTTATTTGCTTTGAAGATATGCAAAGTCTTGAGGAGCATGTTTCAGCTACAAGAACTGCCACTTGAGCTCATCTCACATATCTCTAACATATTCTTCCCAGATCTTTGAACACATATGTAGCAGCTACAAGAATTGCCACTCAAATTTATATTAAATTTTAAGAACATAAAGGAAACTGAATTTTAATGCCTTCTACTAGATCTTAAGTTACTATACGTTAGATCTTAGGAGGCATGTAAAAGGTATGAATACCACCACTCGAATTAATATTATCTGAAATTCCCACGGTTTTTTTGGTTATTAGAAAGCTACTGTATAAATTGCTTCAATAACTTCATTTATTTTTGTATCTTGCGAATGATTGAACGGACATTTTTATATCGACTCAAATGATGACCCTGATTAAGAATATGTATTTATTTATATATTTCTATATCTAACTTGACTTATAATATGGTGCTGCAATCACTATACACCAATCAAAACATAGAACTATGATATCTGATACATAGATATATAGTTGAATTAAAGTTCAAAGCTCAAAGTTTTCAGTAGAAAAAATATATATTTAAAAAAAATTAAAAGTCCTTAAAAAATGCCACTTTCAAGTTCTAAAATTAAAAATTTGTTGTATACACTGTCACTCATTAATGTCATCGTTTGAATGATGTGATAGTGTACACCTCTGAATGAAAGAATGTCATTTTTGATTTTATTGTCATTCACAGTACGAATGACATTCATGCTTGTTAATGTATAGTGATAAATGTCATTGCAAAATTCAAGTGTATAACCTTGAATGTTATTCAAAAAATTCATCATTCAAAAAATGACATTCATGATATACAGTTTATACTCCATTTTAAACATCTGTACACATGCTCAAATTTTTTTTTTTAAATTAAGAAGCTTTAACTTAAATATAGATTATTATCTTTTGATTAGTTATTAAAATGTATTTCAGTTAACCCCTAATACTTAATTTTAAAAAAAAAAAAGATTAACTAAAAATAATTGAATAGAAAATCCTATAATTTCCATAATACATTAATATAATATTAAACTAGAAAATACAATTTAATGATAATATTCTATAAATTTTAATATACCTATACATATATGTATTAAATCTAGGGATAATAAATTTTATTATAATATAAATTTAAATCAATGTATTTGTAATATGTAAATTAAATGGTTTATAGAGGGGGAGAATTTACAAAATGTAAATATAATAGTACTTGAGCATTTTACAGTAGAAGATATTTTTATAAAACTTTAGGTTTTTATAAAAATGATTTAAAATTAAGAAAAGTGAAATTTGTGTTGAAATTGTTTTAAAATTTGGATTATTATTGTGATAAGGGAAATTTTGAAATGTATTGAGACACTTTTTTATACCCGTATGACTATATAGTCAAAGGGTATAATAAATTTGCCATTACGTTTGTGACGCAGAGAAGGAGGGGGGGTAGATATAGACTCAAGTGTATGGATCGGATCAGAATCGAAAAATTAATCGATTTAGCTATGTATGTCTGTCCGTCCGTCTGTCCGTCCGCACGATAACTCAAAAACTAAAGGAGCTAGGATCTTGAAATTTTCGCAAATTCCTTTTTTTGCAATAGCCGTCATCGCTATTTAAATCCAGCTATTTTGGTCCATGGGTTCGGGTAGCTGTCATACAACTTCTTTTTTTATATGAGCATTACTCTCCACCTAATGAAGCTGGGTGTCTGAAATTTTGCCAAAAGTAGTTTAGTGTAATGGCCAAAGTTTCTGCAAAATTTGGTTGGTCTGCTGCAGAGGGTTCGAGTAGCTGCCACACAACTCCTTTTTTTATATGAGCATTACACTACACCTAATGAAGCTGGGTGTTTGAAATTTTGCTAAAAATAGTTGAGTGTAATGGCCAAAGTAACAGCAAAATTTGGTTGCTCTACGCCAGAGGGTTCGAGTAGCTGCCATACAACTCCTTCTTTTATATGAGTATTCCACTACACTTAATAAAGTTTTATGTTTGAAATTTTGCCAAAAGTAATTAACCAAATAATATAATGTATATGTAACGGTCATACGGGTATCCCAGAGTTGACACAGTCTACTCTACTACACTCTTCCTCGTTTTTATAAAGGAGTAACTTATAAAGACAGTTAAACCTTACATATTAGTCTCGGATAACTTGAAAAATTAGAAGATCTTAATAAAACCAAAAAAATACCGGAGATTCAACTTATTTACAACAAAATATAGAGTCTATTTATAATTTCTGCTAAGTTTTAAATCATTCTCAACTTTGAAAAATTCTTGAATGTTTAGCAACTAACGTTTGCAACGCTTTAAAGATACTGAGTTAGACCTAGACGTCAATATTTGGATTGGATCCAGCTAAGTTTAGGTCGGTAGAATTAAAGAGGTATTGAGGCGGGACGAACTATTTAAAGTAGGCATAAATTAGAATCTAGTAACTTGAATTGTGTATCTATTGAACGGACATCTTGCAATCGACTCAAATAATGAATTTCTTTGTCTTCTAATCTATAGCTCAGAACCTAGTTCGGAATCTGAAAATCAGGTTTTGTGATTGAAAACTTGACTAATACAAGTTAAGTTATTTTTTTCCATAATAATATTATATTCGTGCGGGAATCCCAGAGGTATCACCCTTTTTTCTCCATTGCTTTGTATGTTTTTAAAGACAAAGGTTTATTTTACAAAAATATTTTTAAAATTTTATGCATAACACTAATTGTATGGCGTCAGGCAATTCCATTCCATTATAATTTTTAAATTTTATTGCGTCATTTATGTTCATATATGTAAAATATTGTTGGTTATCTTTTTTATGGTTTTATTTTGATTTAAATAAATTTGAAAACAAGCCATAAGTAAGATTTGTAACCTTAGGAATGGTAAAATATGATGATTTATTATTTAAAATTCCTGGTTTCGCTGCTTTTTTTCTTGTTTTAGTTAATCTAATTTAATAACATCAAGCTTTGATTTAACGAAGTAGGCAAAAAGTTTTAGAACAGCCAAACTCTTTTGCTTTGCTTCATTTTAATTTATAATTACCTTTGATTATTATGATACATAAATGTGCTAAATTACAAAACAAGGCTACCAGAGATTTCTAAATGGTTTGAAAAACTAGTTCTAACACTATTTCTATCTTCGATTGTTAGGAAGAAGCATTCAATAATAGAACAGTTCATTGTATCACTTATGTAAAAATAATATGTTTAGCAGTCTTTCTGGAAGTTTCACAAGCTTTCGAGAAAGTATGGCACATCTTTATTTTAGGGTCGTACTTAACAAACGGGATTTATCATATAAAGGAAAGGAAAGTGAGGAACACCTTCAATTAAAAAGTATACAAGCAGGAAGCATTTTAGGTTCCTGCTTTATGCTAGTAACCTGCAAATTTCAGAATCATGAATCACATCCATAGTTAAGTTTGGTGATGACATTCCTATTCTAGTGATAGAAAACTACATAGAGTAATCCGCGAGAAAGATACATAAAACAAATGACAAAGTTTCAAATTGGTACAGAAGCTGGAAAATTAAACAAAAGATTTTCCCATCCATTGTGGATAATAATTCTCAGGGAAATTTGGCTAATTTTTTGTGCCATAAGTTTCCCAAGGACTCTTGAATGCAGGACATTTGTCTCTACGTCTATTGGAACATAATAATTTGTGGAAGTATGTTACCCGTTAAAAGTGTGAGGTAACATATAAACTTTTTTAATTCTTTTTGAATGCTAATAGAAATAATCTCTTTTAATGAAGATGTCGGGGTTTGACAATTCAACAAGAGGCGAAGAATTTACTTACACCAAACAACAAATATGATTTGAAGTATATTGTAACCAAAGAGATTGGTTCGAGATATTGATGAATCTTCCAACGATATCATAAGTTCAATTCCAAATTGAAAATCAAACTAATATATAGTTAATTATAATGTTTATAATTATTTTATATAAAACCTAATTTTTAATAATCGGAAATATCAAAGAATGGAGTAGATTTGACACTTTTTGAGACAAATTTAAATCTAATTTGGACATTTGGACTTTTTATCAAAATCTTTTAAACAAAATTTTTTTAGAATGACAGCTTTACAAATATCAACAAACATTGTAAGTATGTATATATTTTTTTCAAAGGAAAATAAAAACAACATCATGTCAAATGTGCCCCACACTACAATATTAGTTAGCCTTCAGAAAATGTAGCATCAAAGTTAGTCTAGTATCGAAAATTAAAGTTAACTGCCCTGGGCATTGCTTATAAATTAAAAAATAAATGTTAATAATAGTTAAACATATAAATGAAAGTTAATTACTGAATAAGTTAAAAAGACTTCCTAGAAAAAAGAAAGAAACAGCTAATAATTTAAAAATTATGTGATATTGTTCTTCAAAAAAGTTTTTTAAAAATTTTCAAAATTTAAAACTTTTAAAATATCCATCTTTTCTTATTTAAGTCTATACATATTTTCAGAAAAAAAAAATAAAATTCATTAAATATTAATGTTTATATGTCTTTGTCAATGTCTCATGAATATTTTATAAATATTAAAAGGTAACATAATGGTTTCTATTCAATATGGAACACAATGTTTTTTTTTTTTTAAGAAAAAACAATAAAAGTCAATTAGGAATTTTTGTTGTTGTTCTCTAGCTAAATTCGTATAACCTTCATGCATCCTGGTTCTTGCGAAAATTTGGGAGGAGGGAAAGGAAATTGCCTTACGGTAAAATTATGTGTTAAAAGTTCTTATTTACATTTTTACGCTTTTGATTTTGAAAAAATTCTATTAAAAGCTAATAATATTTGGTTTTAAATATCATTATACCGCCATTGTATTTGATAAATTTTTAAGGATGTGACCTAAGTTTCGGTTTTTTAAAAATTTTGAATGTTTGATTTAAAGAATTGAAAAAAAGTTAAAACACAAATGATTAAATGATTTTAAACTTTTTTAAATTTCGAAGACTTTTCTAAGGACCTAAATAATTTCTTTATAATCTGCATTTAGATAAATCTGAAAACTTGCAAAATTAATTGAAGTTGAAGACAGAAGTTTGTCAGAAGATAGTCTTCAACTCATTTGTATAAAACTGAAGCATGAGGTTCAACTAATCATTTCTTCAAAAGAGTAAAATTAAAAGAAAGGAGGTAACTATTTTAATTGATGGCCAAAAACCAAGTAAAGCTCCGAGTATTGATTTGATATTTGACAGCAAGTATTCTAAGACAATTACCAGAGAAAGTTATATTTTAATAGACTCCGATCAAAAACGCAAGACTAAAACTAAAGTATATCTCTGCTTATTAAAGGTTGTTGAAGTACTTATGATACAAAAACTTGCTTGATCATCAAACACGGCTTAATCATATAGACCGCATCTCATTACTACCAGAGATTTCTAAACGGTTTGAAAACTTGTTCTAACATTATTTCAACCTTTGACTGTTAGAAAGGGGCTTCCAACAATAGAACAAGTTAATCGCATCACTGACTTTATAGAAAATGCCTTAAAAGTAAAAATAATATGTCCAGCATTCTTTCTTGAAGTTATACAAGCTTTCAACAAAATATGAAAACTCTATATTTTAAAATCGTAATTAAGAAACAGGATTTTTTATATGAAGGAAAATGAGGAATACCCTCAGTTAAAAAGCGTGTACGTTGGAGTGTCTCAAGGAAGTATTTGAGGTACCTGCTTTATGTTAGTAAGCTACCAATACCAGAGTCACGAATCACAACCATTGTTACATTTGCTGATGACATTCTTATTCTAGTGGTAGGAAACAACAAAGAGGAATCTACGAGAAAGTTACATAAAGCATACGACAAAGTTTTCTGCTGGTACAGGAAGCTGGAAAATTAAATATAATATAAAATAAATCAACACATGTAGATTTTACAATTCTTTGTGTTTGCAGTGATGATAAATAATGTTGCCATAAAATATAAAAATAGTTCGAAAGCAATTATTATCCTCACTCAAAGTTTTTTAACGTTAAACCAGAAATGTGACATATTACACTGAAAAATGGTGGAAAAATTTTAAGAGTACAACGGCCAAAACTTGAATATAATTCTGAAATATTTGTTGCAGCACCCAGCACCTCTTCAATATCTGAATAAGATACAAAAAAGAGTTGTTCGTGTTATCATTGATACTAAAGTCGCAAAATACTTAGCGTCTTTAAGTCACCGCCGTAGTATAGGAGCTGCTTGTCAATTTTATAAATATCTACTAGGTAATACTTAGAAATATTATACCCAAAATCCAATCCTACCGCCGTATTACGGGTTTATCAGCTCAATTACATTTATATACAGTAAATCTTTTTCGAACTAGTGTTTCCCAATACATATGATTTGTAAAAATTCAAGAATAAAGTCAACTTATACCTTTTGGGATTCCCATTCAACCCTTGATAGACATTTATTTTTATCAATACTTTCCATTCATTATACCGCGCAAGCAGGTTAGATGCTTATCCCATAATTTTGGCTATGGGGGAAATTGTTTTAGTGAGCCAAATCTCACACTACCGAGGGGCTTAGTATTTCAGATGCCTTTTAAAATTTTTCCCTTAAGAAATAAAAAGTATAAATATCTAAGTTTAAGTTAAGTCAATTAACAGTTATGTTTAACTTACTTTTAGTTCTATATTATTCAAAAATAAGTACATATAATTATAAATTGAAAAAACAAAAGATATTTTTTCATATACAAATTTTGTTGACCGTTATCAAAAGCTGAACCTAAGTTTAATTTAAATGAAAAAATTACTCAAGCAAAAAAAACGGCTTAATTAAAAGGAAAAATTGCTGAGAAAAACAACAACAAATAAATTAAGGATCAAAATATCATAATTAAAATCAAATACGTTTTTGCAAAATACAAAAAAAAAACGAAAGCTTGACACAATAAAAAACAAAAGAAAACCGGATGGAATTTTTATAACAAATCATCATCAAAATTGAAAATATAAAAAATATCTTTTTTTTAAAAAAAAATGAACTAAAAGAAAAATTATTAAATAAATTTTCTTTTAAAATAAAATATACCCTATACAACAACCACTTTAAAAATTCATATTTTTTATACTCGGACAAACGTAATTTTTAGGGTAGACTAATTTTGCCATACCGTTTGTGATGTAGACTCAATAAGTGTATGGATCGGATCAGAATCGAAAAATGAGTCGATTTACATATGCGACATGCACAATTATTTAAAAACTATTAGATTTTTTTGGATCCTGAAATTTTAAGAAATTTAAAAGGTTCAATCAGTGGATTCAAGTACGTATTAGTCATAGGACTTATATTTATACCCGTGCATACATATATGAACATCGGGTATATTAAAATTACTCCTCCGTTTGTAACGCATCGATCTAGACGAGCTAGATATAGTGTCAAGGGTACGTATCGAATCAGCATCGAAAAGTGAATCGATCTAGCTATGTGTGTCCGTCCGTCCGTCAGCACGATAACTCAAAAACTAAAAGGGCTAGAGTCTTGAATTTCACACAAAGTCATTTTTAGACAATTTCTAGGTTCCCTATTGTTTTTGGTTAAAATCGGACCAAGGCTTCGGGGAGCTGCCATACAACTTTTTTGCACCAATATGAATTTCTTCAAAACTATTTATACTACGAGGATGAAAATTACACACGGTTAGTTTTATAATGACTCCGGCACTTATATGAAGTTTCAAAATGTTAGGGCCCCATTTTCGGGGGGCTGCCATACAACTTCTTTGCACCAATATGAATTTCTTCAAAACTAATTATACTACGCGGATGAAAATTACACACGGTTAGTTATATAATGAATCGAGCACTTATATGAAGTTTCAAAATGTTAGGGCCCCTTTTTCGGGGGGCTGCCATACAACTTCTTTGCACCAATATGAATTTCTTCAAAACTAATTATACTACGAGGCTGAAAATTACACACGGTTAGTTATATAATGAATCGAGCACTTATATGAAGTTTCAAACTGTTAGGGCCCCATTTTCGGGGGGCTGCCATACAACTTCTTTGCACCAATATGAATTTCTTCAAAACTAATTGTACTACGAGGCTGAAAATTACACACGGTTAGTTATATAATGACCCCATGGGTCATTAGGGCCCCATTTTCGGGGGGCTGCCATACAAAGTTTTCAATTAAATAACTTTGAATCTAATGAAGCTACAAGGTTAAAATTAAAATTGGGCAGATAAATTAATAGGGCAAGTTACTTGGCAAAGTTGGACATCACTCGGACCTTCGGACTTTTAGAGTGGGCCAATTTTTTTTTTTTTTTTTTTTTTTTTAAGCTAAAGTTATGGGACAATGAATGAAAATTTTGTTTTTGTTTTGTGATTTTTTTTTTTTTGTTAATTTTTTTTTTTTTTTTTTTTTAAGCTAAAGTTATGGGACAATGAATGAAAATTTTGTTTTTTGTTTTGTGATTTTTTTTTTTTTTTGTTAATTTTTTTTTTTTTTTTTACGTCAAAATTATGGGGTAATGAGTTAAATGTATAAGGGAAGTAAATTACGGTTTATTTTATACACCATAGTGGGTATGCACGGGTATCTAAAAGTTGACAAGGGCAACTATAATCTTCCTCGTTTTTATATGAAAAAGCTTTAATAATGCTGGGTGTCTAAACTTTGCGCTTGTTAAGTTCTTTGACAAACGACTACAAAAACTTTGGCTTATCGAGGTTCGAATAGCTACCTTATAATTATTTTTGTTTTCTTTATGCATAACTCAGAACCTACTTAAATTTTGTAAGAAACTCGGATGACATAGTTTTGGATCTAATTATGTTTGGCATCTAAAATTTCTAGAAAAAGTATATTAGCTTTATATATTTCTAACTGTGGAATAATTTTTGAAATATTTGACACTTGTATGGCAGTTCCGCGAAGCTGTTTTATTAGATCAATCGTATGACATTGACGTCCATTAAAAAATTTCAGAGATCTAGCTTGAATATTGGAACATTTGTCGGTATATAATAAGTTTATATTATGTTCGTGCGAATATCCCAGAGTTGTCATAGTCTACTACAATACTATCTTCCTGGTTTTTTTTTTATAATTTTGATTTGTAAAATCCAATTTAACGTCATTATTTTTCAAATAATTTTTTCATTTTTATTTTTCAAATAATTTTTTTAAATTACTGTATTCCTGTAAATCTTAAATTTTTCGCGAAAACGAAAATTTATTTTCATCTATTTCTTTTATTTTTTTTTTATTCTTTTTTTCTTAATTTTTTCCATTTTTGAAAATTTATTTCATTGTTATTGTTTTTGTTATTTGTTCTGTTTTGGATATCACCGGAGGATATAAAAACGGAATCCTGCAGTGATATCTCAACAACATGTATATTATGAAATATATTGTTATAAAAATATCAGGGATGTTACTTGGCAATTTAATTAGGGTTTTTAAAAATATTAAAATATAAATTTACTAATAAAACCCATTCATCCGCAACTCAGTTGAGATAAAAGTACTAAATACAAAATCATAGCTAATAATAATAAAGCAGAGAACCTGTTATTTGACATAGTGAAACTTCTTTATTATAAGTTGTTATCTCCATTGTAAATGTACTAGTCTATATTTGGTGACAAGGTTGTGAAGATTCTAAAAATATTTTTAGTTATAACTGTGGAAAGGAGACGATAGCTCGCGCCTCAAAATCTCCCGATTTTGTCATATTTTATTTACAATATAGAGGAATTATATAATATATTCCATTTCAAACTGAATTAGGAGGAATTTCGGAAGAATTGTAGGTTTCCGAATTAGTAGAGATTGTAGGTTTCTATATCACCTTTCAAAAACAGAATCCCAAATTGTTTACATTTTATTTTGATTTTAAACTGGGCTACATCTTGTTATTAGAATATTTTTTTCGAATATTGTGCAATGAATACTTTAACCAAGGAATATGTTTCGGATTTTGACTTTAGAATCTGAAAAACAGTTAAAGAGATTTTAGAACACAAGGTTTCAAAAAAACGAGATTTTGTTAAAGATTTAGTTGTAAAAATGTGAGTCTTATGACCCGTTTTCATAACTGTTTTGGTTACACTTTTATAGATTTGGAATTAAAAATTATTTTAAATTGATTTTCTAACTAAAAATTTTTGAACCCCCGTTGAGAAATGTGCTTATGAATCTGATAAAAAGGTTTGTGAACTAAAGTAAATTTGTAACAACTTTATTAATTCAATACAGATTTTTCTTCTGGAGATTTTAAACTTTTGAGAAATTCGCCCCTGATACACTATACATTTATATAAGGTTATGTATATATAGTAGTGTTCTTAGATATTACATAAAATCTATATAGGAAAATAAAAGGATATCAAAGGAAAGAAAAAAAAGATTTGAAGCAATTTTTTATCTTTCTGGAAGTAAAATGTTTCGTAAAAAAAAAACTACCTACAAAATATAAAAAAAGAAAAAATAACGGTATAAAGAAAAATAAAAAAAAATTTAAGAACACGAGTATAAATTTTTTTTTGTAAATTTACAAAAAAATAAAAATTTGAAAATATATTGAAGAATTTCATCCAAAGATTTATTTTTTTAAACAAAACTAAAAATATGCTTTAAAAAAAATGAGAAAGATTATAGTTGTCCTTGTTAACTTTTAGATACCAGTGCGAGTCCAATATTGTTTTCAAAATACAATATTCCATCGATTTGCAGATGATATTATATTTTCAAATAAAATATAGAACATTAATCAATTTTTATTACAAAAACAAAATAAAAAAAAGCTTTGGTTCATTCCAAAAGTTGGTCCGAACAATTCCCAACTTTGCCCTATTACTTTACTAACTCATTTTCAAATTTTAACCATTTAGTATGATGAGGTTCGCAGAATTAGGATTTAGTGCTAAATTGTAGCGTCCCAAAGATGTGATTCGAAAATGTAGGATCGAAATTTGTATCAAGAAAAATATGGCTACCGTAATTGATAAATGTATAGCTTAAGGTAAGCGCCTTGTTGGCATAATTTTTAAATAAAGCGGCTATTGGCCCAGCTTGCGATTGTTTTATTTAAACTATGGCTCTGTCGTAAATAAATTTTGAAGATAACGATTCGAATGACTTACACGTGTTAAATGAATTTTGTAGACTTAGGAGGCGCTTGGGAGTTGTTCAAGTACGATCACTTCCCATTGTAATATTTTTTAAAATTTAAATACCGGCAGTCATCAATGTTTTTTTAGATTAAGAACAAATCATTATTTTTTTAATTATTTTAACATTTTTAATGTCAGTGGGAAAGAGAAACATAGGTAGAAAACAAATGTCGTGGCTTAGAAACATCCGAAAGTGGACAGGCATTAACACAATAGGAGAATTAGTACGTAGTGCAAGATGCAGAGTAGAGTATGCCAAAATCATTGTAAATCTACAGTAACATGTGATCGCTTATCAATTAGTAATGCATTAGCAGCTGAAGAAGAAGACTATCAAATTTAATGTGAGTTAAGAAACAGCACCTATTATTATATTTTAAAGTAAGATTTTAATAAATTGTTTTAGAGATTTTGCAGACATTTTGATTTAAAATTAAAGTTCCATCGAAACATCTTTTAAGTCAGCAAAACACTAAAGTCTAAATTTCAAATTACATTTTCTGGGGGGATTTAAAAAAGATTTTACATAAGCGTATTGACTTAAAGTTAAAGATCCATTTATTTTTTAATTTAAAGTGTTTTTAGTAGTAATAACATATTGGAACAGTCTCTTTCCGAGTCCCGACTTTATAAATAATAAATAAAATTTCAGATCAAAATACATAACATGTTTAAAATCAATTATCGTTTAATATCACCTACAGCGCTTTTTGTTTAACCAACATGCACTGATTCCTTTTAGATTCATAGAAATGCATCCTACTTTTAAGTTCAACTAAGTTCAAAACTTCGATATTATCTATATGCTGTCTTAATCTTTATTTCTCTAAATTAATCACTAAACCTATAGCGGACGTTGATTAAAAATCGCATTTTCAAAAAAATAAATATCTTAAAATTTTGGTATTCGTATATACATAAAATATATGTAACTATACCTAGTATCTACATTTTGTTCAATTCTTAACTTATTTTTCAATATCTTTTCATTACAATATAAAATTTTGTATCTTATTGTAACTTGCACTAATTGTTGTTCGCAACAAAAAGAAAAGCTACAAGATACAAAATTTCAAGTCAGATCATCAATTAGGCAATACAAGTTCATTTGTTTGGAATTTATGAGAGAATAAATAAAAATTTATAAATTTTACGTAGGTTTTATATCTTACAAATGTTTTGCTTGTTATTTCTATATAAGGTAAAGAATAAAAAATCTTTAGAACCAAAAATATTTCAGAATTGTATTCTTCTTTTAATGTAAGATTTGTTTTTTTTTTATTAGAATCATTGTGTTACAAGAATATACAATTTTTTTTAAACTTATTTTAAGAAATCATTTTAAAAACTTTTAAGATAATTGCATCAATTTTCGATTTAAAATAATTAAAATTTTTCGAATGAATTAAATAATTAAAAGATGATGGTCCAATGTAGATTTTGACTTCTTGGACTTTCTTTACCTCATAAAAGTAATTGAATTGAATTGAAAGCACAACTAACGAAATAAATGAAGACTAAATGACACTTTGTATAGTGACTTTGACATTTGTCATAATATAATTTATTAAAAATTCAACTGCATAGACTGTCAAAGTCAAAAATACAAAAGAAAGAGACAAAATGAAAATTCATTAATTTCGTTACTTTTCATCGTTTAATGACTTTGAATACTTTGTGTGCATTTTTCAAGTACCATAAAGAATGATGTATTACATTTCAGCTGTAAAAGATTTGAAGGAAGTAGGGAAAGCCGTATTGGGCTATCATCTAAACAAATGAAATATCAGGTTCTTTTCATTTATTCAAAGGGCTTTCAATCTAAACGAGTGTCTTAGTGAAGTCTTATTAAAATTTGAAATAATAGTTTTTCATACAAGCTGTTTTTTAAACAAGCAGAATCAAATACACGGATATTTATTAAATAAAGGGTCTAGATGGGGATGGAGAGGAATCACTGGAAAAGGAATCTGCAAGAAAAGAAGAGATAATTTATAATTTATAATTTGTTATTTTTCGCGTATATTTAGGAAACTGGATATGCATAGAGTTGTGACTGCGAGGCAGTGTTCAGGGTCTAATACGGCTAAAAGGATTAATACTTTTGCATCTATCTTAAAAACATTGTAAATTTCAAGAAGAAAAAACCTTTCCAATTTTTCTGCTACTTGTGCGAAGACCCTAAAGTGTTTCATGAAGTGAAATTGATTTTATTATTATTAAGGTACTGAATTGATTCCATTGTTATATTTGATTCCTTAAAATTTTTATTTGTAAAAGTCGTACAGGTTTTATAAAACAGTAAAAAAGGTAAAATCTATATTTGATATCTTCATATACCTAATATATCATAAAATTTTTTAAATCTAAAAAAAAAAGAACCTTAAACTAATATTTTTTAGTTTTATTTTAAAACATATAAAACTGAATAAGTGATTTAAGTATATAACTATTTTATTGTTTAAGTTAAAAATTAGAGTTGCCAGTATTTTAGGAGAACTATTTTATATTGACGAATTTGGACGAAACCAGAGATTTGGGGTGTTGCATAAAGTTCTGTTCAAATTAGTTATCACCCTCTATTTCAAATTAATTAAATATCACACATATTCTTGAACACTCATCATTGACGGGATAATACAGTGTATTAAGACTTGCGAAAATTTCAATTTTATATTGATTGGTCGTCCGGTTCTCGCTGTACATAATCCCTAAAAACGACTTAACACATATGCCATCACGTATTTTTTACAAACTAACTTAAAAAATCATACATACATACAAACACATATAAATCCATCCAAATTATGACGGGAATCGCCGTAATTATTCTTTCAGTGAACGTATGAAATAACGGGAATTCCCGTTTTATTATTATTTTTTCAGTGGAAAAATGAATGACGGGAATTCCCGCAATTAAGCCGAATGTGTTAATAAACAGAGGTGATATGCCCCACTGAATATATTTGGCTATTGCTTCGTCAGTTAGGACTTCCAGAATAATATAGAATCGCCACTCAGTGATACTCTTCGTATCATAAGTCTTCAATAATATGTGTGCATGTTTAATTTTATAGTCTAGAGCAGATCTGGTCACTCTAAACCAACTTAATCATAAAATTTCGAATTCATGTTAAATTGGGGAAATAATCAAATCAAATTTTAGGAAAAGAAAGGGAAATTATTTTACAATGTCATAAAATTGTTTAATCGTTGCAGAAAAAAAAAAGTTTTAAAGTAACCCTTTTTTTTACTTCTACTTATGTTAAGAAATTCAAAAAATAAAATAGAAAGAGAAAGAAATAGCAATCGAATACTCAACAATGTTAAAAAAAAAAAAAATCGAAAATGATGTTAATTTTACGACTTTAATTATCATAAAAGTTATAAAAATAGAATTAAGATGGAAAAATAAGCTTCAGATATAGGGATGAAAAATTTAATATAAAAATTTTTTTATCTTACTTTTATTCTTAACTTTTTCCCTTTAAAATCGTTTTAAAAATTTTTTTTTTTAAAGTTAAGGGATGTGGTTGTGCATATTATAGAGTTGTAAATTTTATAAAAAAAAATATGAAATCTTTTATTTCTTTTATTTTCTATGGAAAATGTAAAATACTTATGCATATAGGTACACACCCTTGGGTTATGTTTGCTTATAGTATTTTCCTACCATGAATAAATGAATTAATATTAACCATATATTATACTCCATTTTTTTTTTATTTTACAAATATTTAGGTTAATTGTACATTATGGATCTATAAATTAAAAGAAAAAATTCTATTTGAATAATGGTGGTTTGTATTTTTAAATATACTCCTCATATGTACATAAGATTTAATTTAGTACTTTTGAAATATTTTTTAAATTTTATTTTTAATTCTTTAATTCTTTAATATTTATATTTCCCAATGGTCTACAGTTTAAGTGTACTAGTTAGTACACATATATGTACATAAAATGTCGTTTCTTAGTATTCATTTGATACCAGTAGAAACACCTTTCATCTTCTCGCACAGTTGTCGTACAGTTGGATCACTGATCTTGTTTTATTGCTATCTTTCACTGACTGACACCTGTTCTAAAAATTTAAATAATAGTAAAACGAGGAAGGCAAGAGAAGCTCATCCTTACACATTTGACCTATCCACGTCGCCCAACACAGTTTATGGAAATTCGTTTTTTATGAGGACATCACGCTTATGAAACCAAGTCCCATGAAATATTTTTCTTAAAGTTGGTAATGCGTATATGTACGATTTGAAAAAGTTTAAGAAGAACATTAACATCTTTCTTCTAAATTTCGCATCCAATTCCTCATTCCCTACAATCCCAGACTACGATATTTCCCAAACCTGATTTAAATAAAGTTAGATTAAAAATGGTTAGGATTCTCCAACACATGGCTTTGCTTCTCCACGTCCCTCTTTAAAAATAAAACCATTAACCTAAACTTTATAAAATATGGGAAGAGTTCCCTCAACTCCATTAGGTAATTCATAAATGTATCTGCTTTTTACAGACCTGTCAGTGATACCTTCCTTCGAAGGGTTATACCGTTATTTCCGTGCATCGCGTTTTGTTGCGGCATCTTCGTCTGAAATTTAGTGATCAAGTACTATCAAGAAGTGTAAATTTAAAAATTGTTTGAAATATTCTACTCGTTTATTGCTTTTTTAATCCATAGGACGTTCATAAATTTTTTTTTAGGATTTACAGCTCGTAAAAAAAAATTCATTTTAATCATCATTTATATGAAAATTATAGTCTTGTAGTTTTATTAAAAAAATTCTTGTCATATTCTGATAAATTTTTTTTATCACAATTTTAAAAATAGAAATTCCTAAGAAAAAATAGAAATACTTTTTTATACTTTATTTATTTTAACTAAAAATGGAAACTCATGGGTTTGGGTATCAAGATTTGGGTATATTATTTAAATAGTTGATAAAAATTAGAACCAATGGTCTTCGAATCTTATGTACAAAAGTACAAATTAAATTCAACACCAGAAAGGTTTTAGGTTCTATGAAATTAGAATGAGAGAAACACCCAATTTTATTGACTATGGTTAGGGTTTTGATAAAGAGTATGTAAAACTTATGGATCAAGTGAGGTAGAGCAGACTATAATGTCAGAATTGTTATATATATGAAAAAGTTGGTTAATCGGTAATTCGATTAATTGTAACCAAGTTAAGTTAGTCATTTTAAGCATGACACCTTCATATTTATGTATGAGGTTGAGCATGCAATTCTCAAGACAAAATCTCTAAACGAAAAATGCCAAAAAGCTAAAATATTCTAACCAAAATCCCCAAATCCAAAATCTCTAGGTATTTCATCTTTGCGGATTTTGGCTTTAGCATTTTGTCCTCGACTTTGGGGATTTCGTACCTACTGATCATTTAAGATGTTATAAAATTTTCAGAAGAGTCTGCTAAGTCCTAATTGAAATTGTAATAATTATGTTAGTTAAAGCTGGAAGACAATTTGGAATCCACAGTTAACCAGTTTTATATTAATATAGTTTTAATGAAAGATATATAATTACTAATAATTTGGTATACCATAATTTCAACCCAATAGCGAATTATAGCTGAGCCGAATTTGAAAATCAAATAAAAGTTTTTAATTTTTACCGGGAAAATAAATCGGGTCTTGAAAGATCGACACTCTAACCACTGTGCCACCCAGCTGTAAGTTTTAAACATGACTGTTGATTTTAATAACTGATATGAACTGATTACTTTCCTCAAAATGAATAAGTAAATAAAAAACTTTAATTTCTTCTAATAAAAGCTTGATTACTCCTAAGATTTGTTATCAGGATTCGGTTTTCGACTATGTTGAGTCATTCAATACATTCAAAAACCTCTATAATCTTCCAGATAAATTATGCTCCACTAATTAGTCTAACATGGTTTTCAAAAAAATGAGTGGGTATTTCATTCTACAGAACACTTTATTTTATTCTACTACAGCTTCTATATACTATACTTATTTAAATGTGAATATCCAGCAATTACCGTTATATTATTATAATTATATGGGAACCACAGATTTGGTTTAAAAAACTAATCTTAAGTTTATTTATATTATATTTAATATTATTAAAGTTCTTTTTTTAAACTTAAAGTACATATTTACTTTACAAAATAAAAAAAAAAACAATCTTTTATAATTATTTTTTTTTTTTTTTTTGATTACCCTTAAATAATTTTTACATAATCTTAATTTTCTTTTTATTTTGTATACAATTTTCCATTTTCATCATTTTTCATTTACACAAAAAAAAAAATAACAAAAAAAAATATATTTAAAGAACAAAAGTATAATTTAGTTTTACACTTTACGCTGTGTAAGGCATAAAATAAAAAAAAATTGTTTAATTTTTTTTAACAAAATAAGCAAGAGTTGCAAAAAATAAATAAAAAAAAAAAAAAAAAAAAAAAAACATAAGAAACAACAAAAAAAATAGTCATAAACTTAAAATATTATAATATAATAAATTCCTACACGCGATTGTATTTTTTTACTACAACTGTGTTTACGCTAAAATAAATAGTAGGAGATAGAGAGAAAGTCAAAATAAAGCAGGAGGATAAATGTAAAAAAAGGACACAGACTTATATATATATATATATATATATATATAAATATATGTATGTAAATAATATGTTTTTTAAATTGTACACAAAATGTTTAAAAGTAAAAAACATTATGCTCTATGCTTTGAATGATTTAAATAAAGAATTTGTCTGTATATATATATATATATATATATACATATAAATGTGTAAATATGTATAAATGTATTCAATATATATATTTAAAGACAAAAAAATTAGAAAAACTTGTTGATGATGTTTTTAATGTCTTTTTCTTTCTTTTTCTAAAAAATTCTTTCACGTCTATGTTATCTAAAGATTTTCTTTTAAGCTATAAATCATATTTCGTATATATGTATATGTATGCATATATATTAAATATACATTTTTTATGTCAATATTTAAATAAACAGTATATATATATATATATATATATATATATACATAATATATCTACTTATAGTAAAATTAGAATAACACTTAAAACATGTGAACGTACGCGTTAAACCTCGCACATTTCTTACACAAAAATTTGTTTATTTACTTTGAATTAAATTTTCTATTCTATACTTATATTATACTTAAGTATTTCGTATTTAAATGTATATATATATGCAAGTTAATTTAAATCTATATGAATGTTTGTGTTTTTTTATTTATTTATGTAGTGTAAGTATGTGTGTTTAAGTGTGTAAATGTTATGTGTGGGATCAAAATACTCTTTGTTTAATAATTTCATGCTATTTTCAGAAGTCAAAATATTTTTTTACATTAATTTTGGTTTTTCATTTACTTTTTAATATGTTTTTTTTTTTTAATTTTTTATTTTACAGCTATTTTCTTTTTTTGTTTTTGTTTTAGTTTTTCTTTAATCCTTTTAAAGGGAAAATTTTTGTGTGTAGTTCACAGCAATAAAATGTTCTAAAAATATAAAAGAATAAATTATAATCAAAAGAGTATATGAATAAAATATGAATTCAATGAAGGAAAGGAAGTTTTTGAGAGAAGCTGTGATAGTTAGTTAAGTTATCAATTAAGGTGGCCAACTTGCATACGTTTGTTTGGGAGTTGGGTTTAAAAGTTTTTTAACAAAACTCTTTTTGGGGTAATTTTGTAATTTATATGTTACATATTTTATATTTTTACACCTGAGACTTTTTATTTAGTTCCGCAGCAAAACACAATTTTAATTCACAAATTCTTTAGCAAAGAAAGTGTGAGTAGTCTTGATAATGAAATCTCGCATGTTATTTTTACATGCATTTGTTAAATAACGCATGTTATTTAACATATACTGTGAAAGATTTATACCTTGGGGGAAAACTGTCGCTAGAAAATATTTCTGAATCTATAAATTGTATTAAGGAAGTATGCAGTGTTCTTGGTAGGTCGTCGAACATATTGAATGTTACCACTCCTCATCTTGGAGGTAGCATAAATACTTTTATCTCATTTCGTCAAAATGACTGCCTTGAAACCTTTCTTCCGACTGATGTCAAGCGTGCTATAGCTCATAGAGCTTTTAATAAGCTATAACTCAATTACTTCAAGGATATGTAAAATGAACGAGTTTTTTTTATCATTAATCTTTCATTTCGATCTTTTACTACTCATTTAATTAGTTATGAAGTGAGTAAAAATAATGATTATTATATAATGATTACTTAAGTGTCGACCTTTCATGCGGAAAGGATCGGGTTTGAATTCTAGTGAAAGTGAAAAACTTTTCTGGTTTTCGACTCGACTCAGCTACCATTCGCCATTGCGTTCAAATTAATGGATGATTCAATAATAAATAATTATATATCTTTAATAAAAAATACTGTAATATAACAAAATAAACAAATAATATAATTGAATAATATAACTCTCAGATATAGAATACCATATACTCAAATACAAAATATTGCAATATAAACAAAAAATAGAATTGTAAATATTGAAAATCTAAGACATTTCTACATGTTATAAGGGTTAGTACTATCTCATGTTTATATTGTATGTGGAATTCAATAAGACCAATTCTAATAACACCAATATAATACCCCCGGATCCAAAATGTACATATGGTATAGTTGAACAGTTAAACAGTTAGCGCTTAAAAAAAAAAAAAAAAAACTTATTTTTGAATACACTTAATTAATAAAATAGATTTAAGTATATTAAAAATTTCTAAAATTAAATTATAGATCTGTACCGCTCGCTAGATATACATTACTCATCTCAATATATTGAATAAATAACCAAAAAACATAAATAATTAAATAAAATTATATAAATCATATAAAAGTCAAACTTAGTTCATTTAAATAACGGTTTATTTTGTTGGAGAATTTATGTGTTAAGGTTTTTATAGAGTTATTACTTCACTTTGGGTAATTTTAAAGATTAGATTTAGGAGCAACAAAATGATAGATTATTTAGAATTAAAGAAGATGAAAAGCACTCTACATTAAGAGAAATAAAAGCAGGTGTGCCTCAAGCCGGTATTCTAGGTGCTATTTTGCACTTGCTTTACATAAGTGTTCTACCAGAAGTGGAAAATGTAACTGTAGCAATATTTGCTGACGATACTGCAATATTCGAATATTGATGAAGCTACAGGAAAATTACAGAAAGCAAGTGAAAATATATGTTTTTGAACTAACAAAAGGAAAATAAAACTAAATGAAAGTAAATCTGTTAATGTTAATTTTAGTAATAGAAATATAAGAAGCCCGCTCTCTATTTTTATTGCACTATATTTTAAGGTACAGTTACGCCAAATGAGTTTGAAAAAAAAATTACAAAAACTCCAATACTGTTACTTTTTAATTTCAAAATGTTGGTTACCTTGTAACATAAAAAGAATATTTTATTGGAAAATTATGTTAGAATTGTATATATATGGAATTTGGAATTTGATTATAACTCGTGATAAAGCTAAAAGATTAATATACAAATTATTCATATTTTTATTTATTTTTTTTTCTTATTTTTAACTATTTTCTAGAATAAGAAGGAAAATTATAATAATTATTAAGAATAAGATTTGAAAAAAATGAGAGAAGGAAATTAAAGAAAATTTTTTATTTTTTTTTATTTAAAGTGATGATTATCATCGTAAAGTACTTTAATACAAATGTTGCTATTTAAAGAATAATCTTAAGAAGGAGTTTTTTTTTTTATAAAAAGTTTCCCTAAGCTTTTTCAATTTGTTTTTGCTTGTTTTTTGTGATTATTTTTAAAAGGGATGTGATAATAATTAAAAAATTTTGTTTATTATTTTTAATTGCATTTAAAATATAAAAAAAGTGTAAAAAAGTGTAAAGTGTAAAAAAGTGTAGTAGAGTAGACAGTGTCAATTCTGGGATACCCGTATAGCCGTAATATAGATATTATATTATTCGGTTAATTACTTTTGGTAAAATTTTAAATATACAAACTATTAGAGTCATAACAAACGAAAATATAAGTTGAAATACAACTCTAAAAACCTCTTCCAATAAAGCGACTATATTTTATTCAAACGTTGGCCATTTAAGTTAACTACTATTTAAAAAAATTTCAGACACCCAACTTCAATAGGTATAGAGAGTAATGCTCATAAAAGAGATGAAGTAGTATGGCAACTACTTGAAAAAGTTGTATCAGCTACTTTTCGATTATGGTCAGATGCATACTTTTGAGTCTATATCTAATTTTGAATCCAACTTTAAAATCTCTTCTAATTTAAAAACTCGCATAATTTGACATATGTAAAAATAGGTAACTATTGTTATATTGTTGCATATTGGTTGTCAGAAGCAGAATTGAAAAGAAATTAAGGGAAAAAATTTGAATTCAATTTTAAAAGTGGATTCGAAATTTGAAAAAGAATACTGACAAAAGAGAAGAGATAAATCCCCTATAGTATTAAAAGTTCATTGTTTTATACTGAAACTGTGGTTACCAAAACTAAGCTAATACCGTACGAATGAGTGAACTTTAGTTTTAAAGTAAATTTTTATTATAGATAACAACAAAATTCACTTAGTGAATTAAGCTTATAACTCAGGGCCTAAAAATAATTTTTCTTTACAAAATCCCTATGGTGATCAAATCCATACAGTAAAATCTAAAATATATGATATAAATAAATTAAATATAATGAATATTAGTTATAAAATTAATTAATAGTATAGTATAATCTATCACGCCTGAGACGGAAAGGCATGTTTCACTCCCTTGTCACATTGTATGACTGTTTATAATAAATAATAAATATATTATATTTACATATTATAAATGAATTAAGGGGCCTCGGTGTGTTAGTGGGTAGGCTTTTTCGCTTACTAAACGAGGAGTTGCGGGTTCGATTTCCGTACGGGTCATGCATTTTCTTTATTTTAAAAAACTATTGAAAACTGATTTTTCTTTACAAATCACCATGGTGACCAAATACACTTAATTTAAATATACAAATATATTATAATATAAACAAAATAATTCATATTGTAGTTTTCAATAAATAGAAAGTATTTAATTTAAAAGGCCCAAATGTCAAATAGGCAAAGGCCTATAATAATATCAGGTAGTGCTTACTATTGTCCTGGTCCTAATTATGAATAAATAAATAAAATCAATAGCAAGTTTTCAAATTTCAATAATTTTTTTAATTTTACTATAATATCGCTAAGCTTATCAAGTTTATTACTATTATGTAATTCATTATTTCATATGAAAAGCAATAAATTGGACAAAGCCATTAGGTCATACATTATAAAGTTATCAACCACAAATAAATTTTAGATCAAATAAAAATAAAGTTTTACATACTAAGTTTATTGAACCTTATTTAACAAGTTTCCGGACTATTGTGTTTGTATTTGATCCAAAAAAACCCTTTTATTTTTAAAAACTTTCTTTTAGCAATTCAGCAAAACTGAAAAATTGAAGATTAATCAACTATTTAACATCGATTAATCAATTTAAAGGTCCCATTTTTTACACTTCCTATACTTTTCTTCACTTCAATAAGTATAATACAAGAAATTATACAAGTTTTTTTTTCCTATTTAAAAACAAAAGTTATGGGGGGGATTTTATATTTTAAAGTAGAGGGGTAGGGACGCACGGAGCGAGGAAGCAGCGAAACATACTTTCATACAAATAAAATGTTATCTAATTTTAAAAGTTTAAAATTTTTAAAAAAGGTTTCCTTGGTGTGAAATTTTATTTTTTTTTTTTTATCATTATAAATTTGTTGAAACTTAACTTTGTTCAGTAGCTAATGATAAGTTTTTTTGGGTTAGTATAAAAACTTATTTTGGAAAAACTAATCCTTTCACCGCTTTTTTTATTTTAAACTTTATTTTAGTAATAAAGTGGTTATAAAAATTTTATTTCTTTAATTTTTTCCTAGAAAAATAAAAAATTTTTTGAACATGGGAAAATGGTTGCTAAAAAATAATAAAGAATTTTCACTTGGAAAATTTTCTTGAATTAGTTTTTTTTTGTTTTATAGTTTTGTTTTTTTTTTTATTTTTGCCGCAAAAGTTTTTGCATTATAATAAACAAAAAATCATTAATATGAATTTTTAAATTAAAAACAAGAAAAATAGTAGTTGTCCCTGTCAACTCTCTGTTACTAATACGAACCGATTATAGTTTTTAAGAGATAATATTATACTGCGCAAGCACCGAGAGTGCTTATCCAATTATTTTGGCTACGGGGGCAGGTTGTTTTAGTTGAGTAAAAATATCACACTACCTTAGGATTTCAGGTGAATTTTGAAAGTTTTTCCTCCCTAAGGAAAAAAAAAAAAAAATTAAGTATCTATTTTCATTTATTTCAGTCTTCGGCCTACACTCTATTATTATTTAAAACTTTATGAAAAAATCCCTTTGCGCCTCCAAATAAAACCAAACTTTCTCAATGTATTTAACTTTTCAATTTAGTTATTCATTTTCAATTTTAATCCAAAAGCCATATAGAGTTAAGAACTTTGTTTGGCCTGCAGCTCAAAAATAAGTTCCCCAAAATACCCGCCCAATAATAATATCTATTGATTTGTTTTGGATATATGAACTCCAATTCGGAGATATGAACTTAGATTTCCGAGATATCAACTCCGATTCCAAACATGTTTCTACGGCAACGATACTTAGTTTGGCTTCTAAAAATTTTAATATTTACAAATTACCTTGCTATATGAATTGACTTAACTTGTCAATCATTTTAAATTTCAACTTCGTACTGCAATTAGTTTCGAGATTTATAAGTTTAGACATTTCAAATAAGGTTTTTCCCTAATTTTCCTTATAATATTCGTAAATACTTTTAAAATAAACTACTTTTACTCTTAAGAGAGCTGAACAGATTATAATGAATCTAAATCTTAGTACTAAATTAAAATTTAAATAAATGTAAAATGTGTATTTGCAAAATAAAAATAGAAGTTAAGTTAAGATAAGTGCAGGCTTAAAAAATTTTAATTTAAGCTGTCCGATGCCGTCGTCTGATTTTAATGAAAACCAATTGGGAACTTGTAAAATATATTAAATACATTTCATACACTCTGAGTTAGAAGACTTCAACTACTCGTACGTCAATTATATCTTCAAACTTAATTTGATATAGAAATCTGAGACCAAATCTATGATGCCCAGATCGATACTTTACAAATGGAGGAGCAATTTTAATATACCCCGGACTGTTGCTTACACGAGCATAAAAATATTACTCGTAAATCTCTATGAAGAATATAATAGATTTCCAAAATTTCATTTTAATGTTGGCCTTTATAAATTTTACTAATGGTACCAATCGTAAATGCAAGCAAAAGCCTTAGTACAAGTATTAAGAGGAAAACGCATTATTAATCTTAAAACAGCATTTTTTTGAACATTTATTTAGATTACAGATTGGATGGTGCACCAAACTAGAAAATTATGGTTATTTTTTGTAAAGTTATGATTAAGGTTAATTTATGTGCTCCGATTTAAGGATAATATAAGGTAGTGTAAAACAAGTATAGGTTTAAATCATTCTAGTGTTGAGTTCTTGTTAATTTAATATTCCATGAAATGAAATTATCTGGTTTATTAATTTTTAAGGAAATATCTACATTTTGTTGACTTGCATTATTCATTAAATAGGTCTTCGTTCCAAGGGAGTTCTTCTATTGGCAGTTGTAAGAAAGTTCTAGGTGTAGAGTGAATTATTTTCCAATGATTAGTAAAATAAATGTTTAATAAAGTAAAATTTTGGGCTTTAAAATTTAAAAAATTGCACAATTCAAAACGAAACATTTATGTTATGATTAAGGCAAGGATATTATAATAAAAATGAATGCAGTGGTCATTATTTTTAAAAATACTCGGTACATAATTAATAACAATATTAAAATAATCCATTTAATTTTTAATTTGTGCAAAAAGAATAAAATTTTCCTGACCTTGGAAGATTTCATTAATCTGAAAATTTAATTCGGTTTGAATTGAAAAACACCTTTTTCACAAATTTGCCTGACAACTTTTTATGATAGATTGGTTATTTCATTTGGTTATTTTATAATTTTTTTGCATATTCTAAAGTGCAGATGCACCCCCGAAGTTTTCACCTAAGTTAAATGCTAAATTCTTCAGTTAATTTTGAAAAAAAGGGTTTTTAAAAGGTATACCTTATAACAAACTAATATAAGGTTTCTCAAAAAAAGTAAAAAAGTATATATAGAAAATGTGATAAGTTTTCAAGTAATTAACCTCTACTTAATGAAATTCGGTACTATATTTTCTATACGTCCGCAGTATTGATCCTTGGAAGATTTGATTAAAAATATAAAAACTGGAAACTCATGTTTTTAATATTGAAGACCACAAGTTGAATTAATTTAATAAAGGGTTCTTTAACTGTTTTACTAACGCCATTTCGCTATTAGACATTTCGTCTAATACTATTTGAAGAAAAATGACTTGTTGTTAAAGGCTTTTTCATAGAAAGTCTGTCAACATTTCGAGACACGAAAGAGACACTTCGGCAGAATAATTAACAAGTCTTTTATGTCGAATAGCATTAGGCGAAATTATGTTTTTATCGAACTGAATTTAAGTAATAATTTTTACTTAAATAACGACAGCGTCCCGTAATATAGCGTTAAGAAAAGTCATGTATTTGCTATTTTCCGAAAACACTAATAGCGTTTATAACTGGAAGTACCGATTAATTTGCGACAGTTAGAGTTAAAGATTTGAAGCATCAGAATTAATTTTGACTTCTCAGAATTCCGATTCCAATCGCTTAAAGTTCTAGATAATTTTTGAATTAAAATTGTAGTAAGGCTCCAAATTCCCACTAAATATTTTTCTAAATGCTATTAGAGCTATTAGAGCTTTTTAGAATAAGAACTCTGAAATTTAGGAACTCTTTTCTAAGTCACAGCTCCAAATTGTGGAACACATTATCTCAATATGTGTTTTCCAATGCATTTGATCTAGAAAAATTCAAGAAGGAAGTCAGCTTCTACCTCTTGGGTTGGCCATTCAACCCTCAATAGACATTTATATTTATGTCTTGTCTTTACTTTTCAGTCATAATACTGCGCAAGCAGCTAGGGTGCTTATCCCATTATTTTGGCTACGGCGGGAGGTTGTTTTAGTTGAGTAAAAATTTTACACTACCTCGGGGATTAGGATTTCAGGCACCATTTAAAGGTTTTTTCCTCCCTTAGGAAAAAAAAAAACAAAAAATTAATTTTTTTTTAATTGATGAGAAAGTCTTGAGGGGAATTCCCTAATTTCCCATGGATTATATATAAGTAAACTTGAACAGAACCAACAAAATTTTTAATTAGAAGAATGTATTAAAGCTTATACAAAACTGAAAACTATAATGTTTAAAGTTTTGCATATTACATATACATATATGTGTATTTTCATTGAAAAACATCTTTAAAAGTTCTAATGAACTGAAACTAAAAAAATTTTTAATTAAAATGTATAAAATTTTTTATTTTTAAACAGTTTGTAAAATAAAAATATGATGATGAAAATTCCATTTAAGTTTAAGATACATGGAAGTATTAGAAAAACTTTTTTTTTTAAAAATGAAAAATAGTTACAAAACGTTATAGTACATGACTCTTTAATAATGTATTTTAGAAACTTATATGCAGGGATGTTTTCATTTGCTAATATGATTTTGATATTTTAATGAATTTTGTTAATTTTAACCCCAATTGAATCCAGAATACTGTACTATAGCATATTTATAATAGGATGGGATTTATATGTTAAAACTTTGATTATTTTTACCATTACCTCTAGATCCTATAAGCTTTGCAATTATCGCACGTTATATGCACGGTATATGACTGCTATAGAAATTAAAGGATAACTTTCGATTCTGTAGTTTGAGTTGTTCTGCAGATGCAGTTTTTCAAAATTGCTTAAAAATTTGTCTGATAATTAGGGGGTTTCCCTGCATGGTCATTAGTTTATGATTGGCTTGATCTGCAAAGTAAAAAGTTTTCGAAATGCTATATTTTGCCAAAAGAAAGAGTTCTATTTTTTAAATTGCATCAACTTAAGAAGCCTGCTACCTCCCAAAAGTTTAGAAATTTGGTACAAATTGGATCAAGTTAACATGCCTAGTATCTCCTAGTCAGTTCGAGTTAAGAAGTCTAGGAGCTCCTAGACAAAACTTTAGAAAAGGAAAATATTTTTTAACCACCATTCTTTTCGAGGAAAAGTGTTAGGCGGATTACATGAATCGATCAAACATCTAACTTTGATAATTTTCTGATCTCGAAAAGTTCTTTTAGTTTTTTATATGTTTAATTATTAAGCAGTACATCTTCATACGTCTTCGTTTATAAGCAGCATCAAAAATCAATTGGATTAATGTTTCAAGTCTCCTACTAGGGAATTGAAAGCATTTTGAAGCCTTAATTTATAAATGAAGACTGTTGAGAACGATCTTTAATTTGCAGCACTTAAATCTGGATTTCAATTAAACTTGAAAAAAAATATACTTAAAGTTTTTTTATTATAAAATGCTTATAACCGGAAATGGGAACAACCCATATATAACAATTTTAATAAAAATCCTTCAGAATTTTAAGAGATTAAAATAAATATTAAATTAAATTTGGTCAAACCAAATCGGACATTGAAGTTTATTCGTTTGGTAACAGGAAATGGTAAATTCTGTTTATTTGTTGAATCTTTTAAAGATCTTTTTTTTTGTTTTAAATAATTTTGTATTTATTTTAGATTTTTATATTAAATATTAATTCAATAACTTAAAGTGGTATTTTTGAATAATTCTAGAAAAGTAAGCATAACTTTTATTAAATTATACAAGATAGTTTTTAATTTTATTTAAATAAATCTTTTTTAAATTAAATAAAACTTGTATTAAAACTTAGAATTTTTCAAATAACACTCATATTTACTAAAGTAGGCTGTTAATAATGACCAAATAAATATAAATTTTTATGTTTTGTAAGTAGGCGGTGGATTTTTTTTTTATTAAATAATAATTTTAAAAGTTTTAGTCATACACTTAGACTTAACACTTTTTATGTTACAATGTTTGAAATTAAATATTAAATCAGATTATATTAAACAATTATTATTTTTTAGTAATACTTAATATTAAAGTTGTTGTTAGAGTACTAAAGAAATGACTTCCGCATTCCAATAAAATAAAAAGTAACTTTTTGATTGGATTAAAAGTGTGTTAATTTCATAGACTTAAGTTAGAGAAAGATACTATCAATATGAACAATAACTTAATAATCTTAATTAAGATGATACACCAAAAATATCCAATTGGAAGCTTATTACAAAATATGTTAAGTATTTCGTTTCTCAAAATAGTTTAATTAAGATCAAAATAAATTAATTTTGCAAAACTTAAGGGTGTTTCAAATTGTTAACCATTTTATTTGTTGTCACAATTGTTTCAATTGTTAACCCAATTATGAATAAACCGAAATTCAAACAATATAATACTAAACGTTTAGTTTGCCTTATCATACTTCAGATCATATTATAATAAACGATTAGTATTCCTTTTCATATTTCAGGCTATATTATACTAATGTTTAGCATTCCGAAATTCAGATCACACAATACTAAACGTTTAGAATTCCCTTCACCCCATATTATACTAGGCGTTTAGTATTCCTAAATTTGACCATATTATACTAAACGTTTGATATTCCGAAATTCAAAGCATATTACACTACACGTTTAGTATTTCGAAATTCAGATCATACTATACTAAACGTTTATTAGCATTTAGTATTCCTTATCATACTTCAGACCATGTATAAATATGTAGTATTCTATATAACCCTCTCAAATTTGATTTATAATACTTAGCAAATAGAAATTTTAACCGAATATTACGAAAAGAAAAATTCCTCGTAAGTATTTACTTAATTTAAATACTTTAATTTATCTATAGAACTTTGTATTTTATAAACCACCCATGGCATCTACTCTTCAAATCAGTAATAAAATTAAAAAAAATTAACATGAAATTCATCTTTAAATACATATTGTTAGTAATAATTTAAATAAACAAGGTTTTCCGATTACCAACTAATTCGTTATGTCATAGGATTTTTTTTTTTTTTTAAAGTAGTGTAATAATTAAATATTTTACTTAAAAATGGATAATTTTTGAGTAATATTTGGGTTTTATCCAAAATAAATTTTGCAATGACCATATCTCTGGTTATATAATATACAAGTTATTATTGTAATAATTCTATTAGTTACCTATATTCTTAGTACATATTCAAAATACTTAAAAACCGTAATTGGTTTATCATAAATTAAACTATAATTGATAGATTCTGTCTATTCTGTCTATTCGGTCTATCTTCTGCCTATTTATGCAAATTATATTAAACTTGTTTTATTCGATTTATCCATTAATTAAATATTTTGATAGTTTTATTACTAAATATCAGATTATACTTTAAAATTGTATTAAGTAATCATACTTTAAAAGTAGTATGTATATAAAAATTATTAAACTTAGAATTTAAAAAAGTATTTAAATTTATATTAGATAAACCATTTTGATAAAAAAAGTAGGACAATTTGATTTGAAAATCTTTTTAAAAGGGAAATTTTAAACTCTTTTTTATCAAATTATGACACTTTTGTAAACCTTTTTTTATAAAATTATTTAACATATAAGTCTATATTTAAAAGTTTGAATTTAATACCAGTATTAAATGAAATATATATATATTTATGCACATTTATACAATTTTTTAGATCTTTATTATATTATGTAAAAAAAATTTTAAATAAAATTGTTAAATATCTCTTTAAATTCAAACTTTGAAAAAATCACATAAATTTTTAGTAAAGTTTTGTCTGAGAAAACTTATGCTGATTCTTTACGATCCATCCACTTCCAAAATGTCTAGGTTCTAGGAAATAAAGTTTTGACTTGAAAAGTTTGCATTTTTTATTTGAATTTAGAATTGCATGAGCTGAACTTGTAAAAATTAAGAGACAGTGTAACTTCAACTTTAAGGAAGCCCTTTCAAATTAAAATAAATCTGTCAACACAAGGTAAAACATAATGTTGAAGTTTTTATTTTTTTAGACTGGTATTTAGGTAACTGACTCTAATTTAGGTAACTGCTCTTTCTTATATAACTGTTATAAAAAGGATACAAAACAAATTATTAATAACTAAAGTGATTCCTGGACTTGTTTCAATTAACTCAAATGTTTTATATTCGGCTCGATATTTGAAAGTGCAATTGGAAGTTCTTGATCAAGGCTCTTTAAGCTTGACCGCTTATAATTTTTTATTAAAATTAGAGTGGAAAAACTTAGCTTGCATAGATATGTTGTCGAAAATAGAAGCAAAACAGCTGTAGCCTAATCCGAAATTTTAGTATATTCTTTCTTAACTGTAATCGAGGAAAACATCCACTGAATTTAAGTTTTAAAGTCACGTCAGTCCTCAATGCTACAAACTTCTCTTGAATTTGTGTAGAAAGTGTTTCAAAAGAATTTTCGACGAGACTTGAAAAAGGATTTCGAATCCAATTATTTTGCTCAGTATTTATTGTAAGAAAATAGTGTTCAAATGGTTGTAGCAGTTGCATATCCCAATGATGGATATTTCTTTAAATATATATGATTAATATGTTTCTTTGATATTACGTAAATAAAAGGTACAGGGTCCCTAGTATATTGAAAAAAAAAACCTTGCATCCGAGATGTTTTATTTCTTTGTCGCAATTGGGCAAGGGCATATCTAATCATGCTGCCGGCATACTGATTTCGGGCACTGAAAAATGACTCTACTTCAGCTAATTTCTATATTTTATGTTATAATATTCATCATTACTTTTCCTGCAAAAGTTCTCGGTTCTTCCGTTTCTTCAAATGAAAAATTTTCAGAATTCTTATACCTAAAAAAAAATCATATGTTTATATAAAATTGACTCAACAGATCCCACGTTTCTTTTGTACATTCTTCTATTATACAAAAATGTTTTTTTCAAAATTCAGAATTCAAAGGATTTAACCTTTAAAGAAATAAAATTAAAAAAAAAAATTCCATTTGCATTTAATTATGTAGAATAAATTCGTAGTCGTAATTTTTATTAAAACAGATCAATTAATTTCAAAATGATTACATCCATTGCTAAAAGAAAACAAAAGCCATCATTGATATTATGTTTAATTGTTTAATTTAGTCCCAAAACACAGAATAATAAACAAGCTTTTAAAATATGATTTTTTTCTATACGGTCCCAGAAGTATTTCAATTCAATTTAGGTTTTATTTGGTTGAAAATCCATAAAGGGGACTGAAATTAATAATTTTGAATTTTTTAAAAACAAATGACTTAATTAATGCTAATAAAAGTTTTTGTTTTTAATTTTTAATAAAAGCAGTTAATGGATAACATTTTTTTATAAAAAGCTTGCATTATATAGCTGGCATTATTCAAACCAAAAACCGTTTATGATAATCGAGTAAAATTTAGATATACGAGTAGATAGAATAGATATACGAGTAGTATTCAAATACTTTAACAAATGGGATATCAAATTGTTTTCAATTTCGTTAAATTTTGTATCCCATTTAATTTAAAACTAGATTATGTTCCAAGTTATAGACTGTGTAAACTCTGAATATCATAGAGAGCATAGACATAATTTATAAATTTTTATTATCATCCGACTTTTGACAAAAATTTAAAATACACAATTTATTAGACTTTAAGTTATTTTATAAAAGTAAATATATTTGTATGGCAACTATTTCAAGCTTCTACTTTAGACCAATTACATATTGTGTAAATGTACTCTTGACGAATTTCGCATATTTAGATTGCACGGTTGCTATTTCGGACGCGACACTCAGCTTAGACACTTAGCTTCAAAAAATATAGATATGTATATAAAAAAGAAGGTTTAAGGGAAGATATTCAATTCCGTATTTAAAAAGGTCAATTGTGATCCGATCAATACGCTTTTGTAAAAAGGTAATTTCAAATTTAGTATACTCTTTCAACCACGTTTATGTGGGTTTAATTACAAAATTCTACGGGCAATCTAGAAAGTCTTCTAGAAATGCAGAGTAAAATATATAGAATCTCATAATTTTTAAAAACAGATAGTTTAAGTTCATGTTTCTTGTTCTAATAGCTGTCCTTGTTACTAAATCATGTCGTAACCCAAAAATAAAGTTCCCACATGAAAAGTCAGCACATGAAAGCAAAGCCTTTCTTCATTATACCCGAATTTCTATAGGTTGTTTTTTGACTAAGAGAATGAGGGAAGGAGATATAAACTCAAAGGTATGGATTGGATCAAAATCGAAAAGTTAATCGATCTAGCTATGTATGTCCGACCGTCCATCTGACCGTCCGAAACTCGTTTTTATGCAATACTCGTCATCGCTATTGAAATTCAGCCAGTGTGTTGGCGGGTTCAAGTATATGTTATGCTGGTAGCTGTATTCTTCTTTTATACAAGCATTACTATATACCTAATAAAGCTGGGTATCAGAAATTTTGTAAATTGTAGTTAACTTTAATGACAAACGTCTGAATAAAATATAGTCAGTGTGCTGGAAAAGGTTTGAAGAGCTGCCTTTCAACTTATATTTTCTTTTGTTCATAACTGTCTAATAAATTGTGTATGTAAAATTTTGACTTTAATAATTAATCTAAACTAAGTCTAATGTAAGTCTGCTTTACTACACTCTTCCTCGTTTTAAACTGTATTGGAGTTCGGTGTATTATACTTAAATATTAGTAAATTGAATAAACTTCATTAAAGTAAGAAACTTAATGAAGGCAAAGTTTATTATCACAAGTAACAAAAGGTTATAAGAAAATTCAGAAACTAAATCATGGCGTTTTCATGGCAAGGCTTAACTGGTTTAATGCTTATATTAAAAAAAAATGTAATAAATACAAACAAAAATAAAAAATAACAAACCTTAAGTTTTTTTTTTATGTAAGATCAATATTCCAAAATTTTGAGCACTTTAATTTTTTAAATATTTTTCAAGTTATTTTCACAAAAAAAACTCACAAAAATTTTAATATTAAATTCAAAAAATGATTTTGAATTATTTCTTATTTTAAAAAAAAATTGAACTTTATTTTTAAAAATAAAAAACAAATAATATTAAAAATTTTCAATTAAAATAAATTAAAAAAAAACTTTTAATAAGATTAATAACTTTTTTTTTTCTAAATATTACCTTTTTATTTTTTTCTAAAATAATTTTAATCTATTTAATTAATATTTAATAATAAATAACAACAACAAATTTTTATCTCAGATATCTTCTATTCAACGGAAAGAATCTTATCCTTGAACTTTTTTTTTTTTTTTATTTTATATGTATATGCATATATATTATTATATATAATTTATTATAATATATATATATATAATTATATTTTATTTCTAATTTTTTATTTTTTTAAGATTTAAATTTTTTTTTTTAAAAACACCAACAACAAAAATTTAACAACATTTTAATATATGTATGTATGCATATTAATGTAATACAAATACATGTATAATCAGAATAACCTAGAGTTTCACGTTTTTTAAAATTTAATATTCGAACATTTTTCAATTATATTTAAAAAAAGAATAAAAAAAAAAACAAAAAAAAAAACAATAAAATAAAATTTTATTTTATAAAAAAATTAAATTACAAAAAAAAAAGGATCTAAAGGACATAAGAGAAAATAAATATTTCATTAACACTTTTTGTTTTTTTTTTTTTTATTGGACACTAATTAAAAAAAAAAAAAAACAATTAATATTAAAATAAACAATTTTAATTCAATTGGGAGAAATTATTTGTTTCCAATTAATTTTCAATTTTCAGATTAATATTTTTTTCCCAATTTTTAATAATTTTTATCACTATTTTTAACTCGTTTTATTTATATATATATAAATACACATGTTTATAAATATACATGTATATTTAAGTAAACAACTTTTTTTTTTACGATTTATTTAAATTCTCCTATATTTTTTTTGGTCCTTTTCAGGATATTGTAATATTTATTCCAAATTTTTGGATTTTTTTTTAATACTAATCAATTATCATAAAAAAATAACGGTTTTATAAAAAAAATATAACGGTTTTTTCAAAAATAAAATTAATCCTTTTTAAACAAAACAAAAATAAGGCAAAGATTTTTTTTTGAAAGTAGATAAAAATCACAGTGAATTTTAAAATTTAATTAAATTAATCTAATCACTAATGTTGCCCAAATGTAATTGCTCCTGTTATTTCCAATTCACATAAAATGAATAACGGTAAATGAAATAAAAATGAAAAAGTAACGGTATTGAAAATAAAAATTAAATTCGAAATAAATTTTAATAATCAAAAAATAATTAATTAAACTTCCAGATTAAAAAAAAACCGGTGTTCAATCTACTAAATTCAAAATAAAAAAAACACAAAAGTTACCTAAAAGTATGCAAAATTAAATATTTACTGCTCACTGTTTTTTCACTGTTAAAATTAAGAAACCTCTGTAGTCGAGGGTATATTTACTGATCCTATGTAATTTATTAGGAAAAAATATATAGCACTAGATGTAAATAAAGAAATAAATAAATAAATAAATAGATAAATAAGAATAACTTCTATTTTGTATAATAAATAATGGATTAACACACAATATTAATTTTTTGAACACTTGAAAAGTCATCTGATAAATTAAAAAAAAAAAACAGAATAATATTTTCTTGCAACACAAAATAGTTGCAGATACTTATAAGAGTAACAGATGCTTTGTTAATGATTTCATATTTTTTTTTATTTATAATAAAATTAAATAAAAAAAAAAAAAATTGTAAATATAAAAAAAAAATAAACAAAAGAAAATTTGCAAAAAATAAAAACAAACAAAATAATAACAATTAAAAACCGCTAAAGTACTGTTATATTATTTTATTTGTTTTGTATATAGAAAAAAAATCGCATTTCTTATTCCATCTTCTTTAAAAAAATTTTATTTAATTTTTAATTATATTAAAAAACACACACACCCACACTTTAAAATTACACAAAAACAAAAATTAAAAAACAAAATTAAAATTATAAAATAATTTACAAAACAGTTATTCTCAAATTTCTTTCTAAGTTATTTTTTTTTTAAAAAAAAATTTTTTTAATGTTTTTTTTTTTCGCGTACCTGTTTTGTGCGTTACCAATAACGGTGGTAGTTTTCGTTAAACTGAATTCCTCATCTGCAGATATTAAATTTGTTGTAACAGCAGCAGTAGCAGCAATTGTCGCTGAATTAACAGCAGCAGCAACAATAGAATTTGATTTAATAATATTATCAATAATATTACAACAATCATTTGAACTGTCATTATTGTTTTCATTCATTTTTACACAAGAATTTGCAGCATCAATTCGATTTGCATTTGTATTAGTAATATTTGTTATTATATTCTGTATATTATCATCAATTTCATCTGTTGATAATTCTGTAGTTTCTGTTATAATATCTGGTATAGTAATTGTTGCTGGATTTGTTAATGTTACTGTTGGTATACATAAATTTGTTTCTGTTATTTTATTTATTTTATTTGTTGTTTCTGCTATTATAATGTTATCATTTAAAATAATTTGAGCAACATTTTTATTTAATTCACTGGTTGTGGATGTTGTAGGTGTTTTTAAATTTGTTGTTATATCTTGTTTACTATTATTTTCAGCAACATTTTGTTTTTCTGTAGACAATTTTAATTCAACATTTTGCAGTTCTGGTGGCTGTTGTATTTTTTGTGGACTCTGTATAATGTTGCTGGCAACACTGTTAGCAACATGTTTAATATTAGTTTTTGATGTTATTGAATTTACAGAAACATTTTGTTGTGATTGTTGTTTATCATATTTTTCGGACCTATCCGTATCAGATTTTTGTTGTTCAACTAATATTTGTTGATTTGTTGAAGAGCTTTTAAGCTGTTCAACATTCTGTTCAATGTTATTTAGTTTTCCTGGAAAAAAGAATTGTTGTATATAAAGAAAATGTTGAGTAAAAAAGTTTTATATATAATGTAAACAAAGAATATGGTATGGGTATGGTAAGAATATGGTCAAGGTTTTAAAGGTTTAAAGAAATAAATAGAGTGCTTGTTGAAGGCTTTTTGGGTGATTGTTGTAAGAATGTAATTTTGTATTCATTTGCAATTATTTGCTGTAATTTATTAAACCCGGGAAATAAAAGTATTATTTGTGACTGATTTTTAAATTTTTAATTAAAAGTTTACACTTAGGATTATTTATGAAAATGTATGGAAGAGGTTGGCAAGATATTCATGCAGTGAAAAGTAGGTTTAAAAAAACTTGGTCCCAAGTGCATTAGGGAATTAGTACCATTAAAATGGAAAAAATTATGTCTGGTAGGAATATATAATATACTAATGGACAGGATCTACAGGTTAAAGAAACCTTTTGTGCAATATTTTAAATGGTGCATGTTTAAGCAACAGTAGACAAATTCAATGGAGATGACATTGTTTTGGGATGTTGTTAATTACCATAAACAAATTATAATTTATTTAAAACGATGCCAACTTCATATGATAATTTCTAGCATTTTAGTGTTTTAAAGCAACTGGTATTTATCTAAGCAACGTTTATTTGATTTTACACTAACACATTAAAAAAGTGCCGCATTAGGAGGCAATGCTTAAATTGTACTACAATTAATAATATAAACATTCTTATTCCCTTCAGTTTTTAATAGCTTCTGTGATTAAACCCTCTAAAAAGTGTAATGAAATGATAAATGGAGTGTGGCAATGAAGAGACATTTGATAGATGCATAAAAATTAGCTTAAGCTCAAGTTCAAGAAAATTGCAGGATTTAGTTTAATTTTCTAAGTAAAATTTTCAGCTTGAACGAATCTTTGCTAAAAAAAATGGACATTTTGTCTTAACATAATATTTAACTTATTATATGCCACATATTTTATGGCTTTGAATGTTAACCATTGTCGAAGTTTTACATTCCTGTGAACACAGTGGATTTAGAATTACTATATGTATGTTAAATGCTTCTGATTGACATTTTCAAAAAAGTTAGCACTCTAAAATGCTAATTCGGTATTATGACACAGTAAAGTGTGATGTTATTTATATAAAATAATATTAACTAATTTTAAAACACAACGGATATATTTAAGTACATACTGGGCTTACCTTCTTTATTCCCCACACCGTCAACAGCTTCTTGTTCGTTTTTATTTTTTCCATTTATATTTTTTTGTCGATTTTTATCTTGTGGTGGGGTGGTATCACCCTCTAAACTTTTAAGATTATCCTTCGAATTAACCCTTAAAGGTTGTTGTTCTATTAAAGATTTTTGCTCTTGATATTTATTACTCTGTTGTGCATCAGAATTGAGTATTTTTTTATTACTTGTCATTGTTGAGTTACTAATTGATGATTCTGTTGCTATATTATCAGTGGCTTGAGTTGGAGTTGATAAAATTGGTGGTATTAATGCGGTTGGTGATTTCAAATTTTCTTTTGAATTAGAAGTTCCTTTCTTGGTATTTGTTTTTGTATCCGAATAAGTGTTACTGATGGCATTATTACTTTTTTGTATTGAAATTTCATCTGTTTCATTTTGTTCATTTTTCATTTTACACTTGTCTTTATCTTTTCTTTCTTTGGTATTTTTATCATTTGTTGTATTTTTAGAAGATGGTTTTTCATTATAAATATTTTCAATAACTGTATTTTTATTAATATCTGTTATAGATCTGTTGATGGGTGTTGTAGGTGGGACACATGGTGGTGATACTGCTTTTAAATTCTGAAATTTAGAAAAAAAAGTATGGTATTAGTTAAGTTTTGAAAATGATTTGTATTGACGGTTAATATTAAGAGTTTTTGAGGGTCGAATAGAACAGGGGAAAATAGAACAAGTCCGACTATTTATGTTTTATAGTTTCTTTGGAATTCGATTTAAGAAAACGCAAATAACAAAACTACTTCTAAAATAATTTAACCCGATCTGTTTTGTGAGTCACAAGAAGACCTGGTATATTTTGAGTACTAGTACAACTAGTACCTGATACTCATTACTTTGTCAAGTACTATATAACATAGATTTCGTTACTTACTAAATTATAGAATCACGTAAAATTAATTTACCTGAAAGTAATTAAATTTTGAGTTCAATTACTTTTCTAATTATTTTTTGATACTTAAATATTTTTTGAGTAATTAAGTATTTTCGAGTAATTAAGTTCTTTTGAGTAATTAAGTGTCAAGAAATACTTAAGTACCAAAAATTCAATTATTTTCCAAGCATTTAAGTATTTTAAAAATATTTTCAATCATAAATTCTAATTTAAAGTTCAACACGAAGTAATCGCTAAGTACCATTTTACTTTGTATTATTCAAGTCTAATTATAAGTGTTGTGTGAAACTTATTGGTTTAATGATCTATAATTTAGAAATTGAAGGTACTTGAGGAACTACAATAGCTTTAAATAAAAATATCTCAATAGAATTCCATATATATATATATGCAAGTTGAATGTTAATGAAAGAAATGTAAAAAGAATTCTATACTGGAGAAGATGAATTGTTGAATTAAATTACTCTGATTAAATGGTCTTTTGGTAAAATATTGGTTTTCTTGTAAGTGGCCATTTAGAAGACCGACAAGGGAGCACCAGCTGTTTGTAAAAAAGATTATTACAGAAAGCACTCGTTCGCTGTTTGTATGGTCGAGGCCTTAAGTAACCTCCGTTACTCTCTATCGAAATAGCTCAGCTTAATACACTTAAATAAAAAATGATATTTACCTTTCTCATTGAATTGGTTCGAATCATTGCATCATCACTTTTTGCATCATAAAAAACATCATCATCATCATCTTTTAACAAATCATCATTTAATGATTGTGAATTTTTAATTGGTTTTGAATATGATGAAGATTTCTTTTGTGTATAACTTAGACTTTCTTTATAAATTTTTTCTGCTTTTTCTTTTTTATCATTTTTTATTTTAATCGATGATGGATTTGAATCGTCAATTAGATTCTTATTGATTTGTTTTATAATAGTAACATCATTGAAATTTTTATCATCTGATGGAGTTTTTTGTAAAGTTTTTTCAAGACTTTTTGTACGTCTTTGGCCTTCTTTTTGACTTTTTTCTAAATAACGTCCGCTTTCCCCCGATGACTTAATATTTGATTTTTGATAAATTTTTCCATCTTTTACCGTTTTAGGATTTGCCCGATCCGAGCTACGTGATGCTTTTCTAGGACTAACAATACGTTCTGTATTATTTTGTGGCAGTTTTGATTCGGCATATTTAACTGATGGCATTTTAATTAAAATTGGAGTTTCATATTCAGGCATCCCTTTATTATTATTTGGCATTCCGGAATGATGCTGTGGTGGCTGTTGTAGTTGTTGTTGACGATGTTGCATTGTTGGACTATTTTCATTTAGAGGCAATTTTGGTATAGCTCCAGTTATTAATTTTTTCTGTTCATGGTTTAACTCTTCATTTAGTAAATCTCTTTTACTTTTTCTGTATGGCTGTGTGTAGAGGAGTTTTTTATCTAAACTCTTCGTAAGTGATCTGTATTTATCATCCGGATCATTTATATTGCGTTCATCATATTCAGGTTGTTTTATTTTAGTACTACGTTTCAGAGATGTAATTATATTCTCCTGCTCGTCTAAACTTTTTGAAATGTTTCCTGTTATAGTACGATAATCTTTATTAACACTTTTATACTTATAATCGACAGAATCTTTAGATTTACTTGTCATATTATTAGTATATGAATTGGAAGATGGAACGAATATTTGCGTTGAAGCATAATGTGAAATTGTTGAAGATTTATATGGGCTACCACCGCCACCGCCGGATTTATTCCGATTCATAATAACTTCATTGGGATAATGATAAGCTGGTTTTTCAGATCGACTATTGTACAATTCATTTGTTAGAGATTTTTTCATAGATTCATTCGATTTTGTGGTTGGAATTGGTGCAAAAGGATCATTATTATTTAAAAGCAGGGCATTTGAACTACTCTGTAATTCAGCTTGATAAATACTTCTTTTAACATCATTAACATGTTTGAAAAAATCTTGTGCATATTTACTCTGTTTAACATCAAAAGAATCATTAAAATATTCATAGGAACGTTGATGATTACTGTGACTCATATTTCCGCTGCCAACATTAAGACTTCGTCTATGCGGATTATTATAATTCAGATCATCGAAATCAGATGAAAAGTAACTTGAAGAACAGTCACAATTGCGACATTCATAACGGCAGGTATCAGAAAAACTACATTTTTCACCGTCTAAACTGCAACGACGACATTCAAAACCAAAACGACAACTTTCAGAACTACCGAAATATTTCCTTTGTTGTGTTGAATAGGAAAACATTGAATCCCCTAAACTGGAATCACTTACTTCACCACAACGGAAATTTCTATTAGAACTTTCACTACGTATCGAATATTCACTTAAAATGGATGCCTTTGAATCACTTTTATAAATTTTTGGTTCTTGATATATGACTTGTTGCCCTTGTGATGTTGATAAATTATTTCCATTTCCAATTCTATTATTACTTCCGTACATTAATCTTTGATTATATTCATAGGAATCCATTGGACCTACTGATACAGTTTGTTCAGATTTTGTGGTGGCATATTTATGATGTAATGAATCACTGGATGATGAAGATTTTGCTGTTATTCTTGTACCAGTCATTTGAACATTACCAGGTCGATTCTCACGAATTCGACGCAGTTGCTGTTGTTGGTGTTGTTGTTGCAGCTGTTGTGTAACAAGTTGTTGTTGCTGTTGCTGTTGTTGAATAGTTGGAACTTGATATGCTGAAATGGGTTGCGTTAAAAATGGTTTTTGATATTGGGCTTGTATTGATGGTCGGGCGTAATTTGAAATTTGTTTGATATTCGTTTCCAGGATTGATGTTGTACTAGAAATTGGCTTAAAACTACTAATTGGATTATAATCACTTGTAAATGCAACTGGTGTTGTTTCAATTTTAAAAACACCCGGATTATTTGGATTATATGATTGAAATTCTAAAATGTGTGCATTAATTGGTATACTTGGAGCCAGATCATCGATTATTTCAGATTTTCTAGCATCTGAATATACTGGATGCTTGTCGTGTCTTCCTAAACTACCAAAATAATGTTTTTTAGATTTTTTATCTTGAAAACAATATTCACAATTTTCTTTATTACATTCTTGCATACACAATTCACAATCATCATATTTATTATGGTGTTCATCATTATCCGAATTTTTATCAACAAAAAATATTTCTTCATAAATATTTTCTTCACTACGGCTTTGTAATTTTTTCGAATCACTGCCCCATGTTAATGAGTTGCGTTTCTTTTCAACAAATTTCTTTGAAGATTTGAGACCTTCTTTCAATAAATAATAATTAAAACTTTTGATACCAATTTCCCCCCTTAAAAATTTCTTTCCAATTTGCATTTTAGATTCTTTTCTACCGCTGCCCGAAAATGATTCATCATTTTCTGTAGCTTTTGATGAATCGGATGTTACAGTTATACATGAATTCCATGATTCTGATGCATTTTGTCTCTGGACTGATGTTTTCTGTTGTTGTTTTGTTGTTTTACGATCCATACTTGTCATTTTTAATGAATTCTCGGATTTTTCTAAGGAACGTCGTAAACTATTCGATAGGTTGTTGTCTAAACTAAGATTACGTTTTTGTTTAGCAGATCGATCACGTTTTTCTCGTTTTTTTGGACTTGGTTCCATTTTTGTGATGCCATGTGATATTTCTAAAGTTTTTCCATGTTTTATTTTATCATATTCATGTGTTCCATTATCCGAACTACTAGAACCAGCACCTCTTTCAAGTTCTCTTGGATAAGGTATAGTCTCCGTAACAGTAGATCGAGTTTTAGGAAATGTTGAAGTATTTATTTGTTCTTTTTGATTTTTACGTTTATTAAAAGTTCCAGAAGCTTCAATTTTATCTGGTCCACTGTTTCGCCGGAGAGGAAGTGCTAAATGGCTTATATCGTCTGTATAAGCTGGATCATCATAGAATCGTTCTCGAACATTTGATTGTGATCGTTCTTTAACCTGTAAAAAAAAATAGAAAAAATTAAACTTGTTGCTTGTATTATTTTAAATTAAATTATAATTAACGTAAATTTCTAAACCTAAGGGATGAAAAGTGTCTTGTAATACTTTGACTTAAAAAAGTTTAATTATACATTCAACACTCTCCCGTATCTTATACCGATAGTAAAAGTAGTTTTAAAAATATGAATGTAATAGTGTCGAAGCGGTTCGAGAAGGACGATTTGAGAATCTGAAAATATTGAATCCTTAATTTAACAAAATTAAATTAAAGGGACTAGGACTAAGGCATTGAAATAAGTGACAGCAAGAAAAATTTCCTCATTCCTGAAAAGTTAAAAAAATATTTGGAGACACAATAATTTGTAAGGATCTAACTTCTTCCAAAATTTTAAATTTATGAATGAAGCCGTTTACAAAATGAAGAGTAAAAATTTGCTGAAATTGAGTTTTGTATGACGGTAAATTAAAGAATTAAGGTTACCACACATTTATTTATTACATTTATTTATAAAGCTTATAGAAGCAGCTGTCTTTTACCAGTCCAGGGTTGAAAATACACCTTTGAGATCTCTTGTTACAACAATTTAAATGGGAAGCTTTTCGGACTTTGGGGAGGGGGGGGGGGCTGTAACCGATGGCGCTACAAAAAAAGTTCTTCCATGAATACAATTGATTTGCGATATCTATTGGTAGTTATTTTAAACGGTGTAGCCGTTTTGTCAACACATGGACGGACGGATGAACAGAGTGAAACTATAAAAACACATTTTTTTCAAATTTATTTGGAAATATGGTAAAAATAAAGCATAATACATCTTTGGAATTGCTTCTTAATCTTCCATGAATTAGTTTTTCGAAGACATGATGGCACGTTTTGAAAGTAATTTCTTCAATATTGAATGGTCATAAACTTGTTCATGAATTTAAATAAATATAAATTCTAAAATGTTAGAAGATGATAAAATATATGAACATTGTAAATGCAAGTTTGTAAGTCTAATAAAATGTCAAGCTTCTTTATACTAATATAAATTTAAATCAAAACAATATTTATTAACTTTCATGAAATACTAAAGAAACAGAGGATCTCTTTCTATAACTGAACATAAATGGAATTCATGGTCTTTCTATTTTTAAATTATGCTGATATAATTTATATTGTGATTTGAAATATTAAACTTATAAATATTGTTTCCCACAAAATTTGGCTTGACTAGTGCAGTAAAGAAGTTAGGTCACCGAATGAGAGCTAAAAGTTATACCATATACGATAATAAATTGTTGTTAAGTTAAATAACTATAAATTCGGAAATATTCATTTTAAAGGAAATATTTACGAACGAATTTGTAAATAGCTCCTATAAATATTGCAAAACCCATGTTCTCATAGTCAATCATGAGATTTGAAAAAATAGATTTATGAAATGTTGTTAAACGTGATTAAAAATATTTTAAAAACTTCTATAAGCTTTAGTTGGTCTGATAAAACATCTTTGAGTAGATGCCTTTGAGTATTGTGAATCCCTTAAACCGGATGACATGAGGTTTAGTGTATCGCAGAGTTAACATTTTTTATTCCTTTTCCACAGAGCATTCATAGCAAGTCTATTTAAACCACGTCTCAATTTATTTAATCGTTATACTTATTAAGCCATTGATTACTTGGCTGTAGCTATTGCATCAGATTATGGATACACCAAAATGTTAATTTTGAGCACCATCTATTATCCTACACAAGAGTTATTTATATATTTTTATTAAATCTCATTTTATATTACGATATAATTATATAATTTTAAGATATTTTTTTTTATTAGATATGATCTGACATTAGATATGTTCATACCCTGGACCCGAGACTTTTCTCATGAAAGGCGGCTTCTTTACCACTACACCAAAGCAAATTCATCGGATTTAGTTGTCAATCTAAATATCAATAGTAAAAGTAAGTATTTTAAGTAGATTTAAAAAAATGTCTTAAGTTTGGATTCTCTTTTAAATATTTCTATAATGGATTGTGTCGACAATTAAAGAAGTTTTAATTAGAAAAGTTATAACTAACTGTTTATTTTTCTTGTAATTTACAATAGTTTCATTATCTAAAAAACATTTGATTTCTATACTTTTCACCTTTTGTGGAGCACCCAGTATATGATTTTATGAAATACTCTATATTATTAATATATTTCAAATTGAACACATATGTTCCATTTAGAGAATGAAAGAAAACTTCTTTAATAAAATGGTTTCAATTTCATTAGTTTGAAATGATTTTAAAAATTTATACTTGAATTGTACTATAAATAAAATAGAAAAAAATATTTTTTTCAAAGTATACTTTTATTTGAATAGAACTAGCCCCCTAAAATGTAGAAAATAAAAAATTGAAGGTAGATCTTGGGAATTTGTTACTGTTTTAATATAAAAGTAAATTGCTGGCATAAGAAACAATTCTTTTAATGTTTGAAAACTTTTAAGTTTAAAATATTGAAAATTTTCGTTAACCAAAAATTGATGGTAGATCTTTTGCGTTTAAAAGTGTTTAAATATAAAAGTAAATTGCTGGATTAAGATTAACTGAAAGAAGAACTGTCTACCATTTCAGCAATTTACTTTTATACTAAAACACTTTTAAATGCAAAAGATCTACCATAAATTTTTTTTTCAAGAGTAGTTGAATACCAATTTTTAGGTGAGTCCAACTTTGATTTTTGAAATATTTCTAATAAAAGCTGGAAGTTGTCTCTATGGCTGTTAGAGTAAGAACTTAAGTCAAGTCTATAACCTTCTTTTCTATTTAAATCGTGCACACTGAAAATTGTATCGAAATCTTCTGCAAATAACATCGGTGCAAATATTTTCACTTTTATTTTAGCTCAATGCATGGCTAGCGTTCATTTTGTAAAATACTAATAAATGTATGTTAAAAAATTTTAAATATCTTACCTTCAGTTTTGTTTTCTTTCGATTACGGTGGGGCATCGTTACTTCAGTTAACTTTAAAAGTTTGGGTCGTGTTGGTCTTTTTTGCCCCTTTCTTTCAAATGTTAAATCGTGATAAGTTTCTGTTGTCATGATTTTAAGTTGTTTTAATTTTAAGATTTTTTAAATTTTAAAACTTTGGTTTTTCTTTGTTAGTTTGTTTTTTATAAATTTTAATTGGTGTTTAAGTTTAATGTTTTAACTAGCCTGAAAATTAAAAAAAAAGTATAATTAATTATTTTATTTGATCTAAATTTATTTATTATAATTTATTTGATATTTGTAATAAATTAATATTGCATTAAATGAACTACATATATAGCTAAAGCTTAGTTTATGCCAGAATTATCTACTTAAAAGTTCGGCTATTTTATCCCTCAAATAAAGATTTCAAAGGTTTCCAAAATAAAGTCTAGAGTATAATTAATAACTAATTTTCTTGAGTAACAAAAGCTGAAACGACTTTAAGAAAATATTCTGCTTTTTGAAGGTGTGGTGAAATAACGCCCTAGGGCAATCCTCTTTATGTATCTAACTGTGGGATCCATAAAGAGGGTTACTTTCTTTTCGGGAGTATATAAATATACATACCAACTTTAATATCTTATTGTGACCAACTGTAAAATCATTCCAAATGCCCTTTTTACTAGAAATTCTTTTTATATATTTAACATGATTTGGAAGGATTTTAGAGTTGGATGAATTAGAAGAATTGCCCTAAGGCGTAATTGTGCGGGGGGTTTTTTCACTACACTTTCTTGAATTTCTCTGCTGAACCCATTAACTTTCTTAATCTTTTCTGTTACCATTTATTAATAGTTGCTTAAGTAGTAAATTTAGCTGACATTTGTCATCCATACCTGGAAGAAGCTTTGCCGCACTCAAATATTCAGGAAGTCAAGAAATAAACCGCCCCGAAGGCGCTCGGATATCTCGACTAATTATTAATCTTGGTTGTTTAAAGTTAAAGCTTACATCGTGCAGCTTCTCTATTGATTTGTCTCCCATCTAACTGTTAAAAAGAAATTTAGTTTCTAATATTAAGGAAAACAAGTAAGGAAAAAAACCAAGGGTTTTTAAAAAGCACATTTTCAAAATTATATACGGTTTCTTACTGAATATTTCATCATTTATTTTTATAAAAATATATATAAAAATAAATGATAATATTAATTTAGTTATTTCATTAATTTATTAATTATATGACTAATAGGGAAATTCTTAGAATATAACCTCAATGCACTCAAGGAAACTTGTTAATAAGTGCGGAAAATAATGTTGCAGCTTCAATGTAATTTTGGAAAAAACTTACACTGGTGAATAAGTTACTGTTTTATATAAACATAAAAGTTTTAATTTTTAAGACCTAGTAGCCCTTCAATGGGGAAGGTTCGCAAATTTTTGCTTAGTAAACTTATGATGGATCTGCCCACCCCCCTCAAGTCCTCACCCTTCAATTTTTTTAGGGGAAATCAATTTTGAACTCCACCAAAATTTGGAATTTTACCTAAAGTTTTATTATCTAAGCAAAAATAGTTAAAACTAGGAGACAATTTCTTCAATTTAAAGAATCCCTTTCAAATTTAAGAAAAACCTTTAACATATGTTGAAACATAATACTGCAGCTGTAAATTTTGTATATTTGTAAAAAAAAATTTGAACAGGTTTTCAAGTTACAGGTGTTTAAAAATAGCAAAATTTCAATTTTCGAGCCCTTATAGCTCCTAAATAGGGGACGTGACAAAAAAATTTTGTTAACTGACTCCTACTAATTTCTAAAGGTCTAACTTATCCCAAAATTTCAAGACCCTAGTTTGAGCCGTTTAGAAGATATGTGGGGCCAAAAATTTTTCAAAAATTGAGTTTTGCCTAATGGTAAATTTTAGTACCGTATGGCAACCCTATACATTTTAACTTTATACTTTTGTCAAGCCCATAAAAGCAGCTCTCTTTTCCCGTTTTTAGATTGAAAATACATTTAGCAGAACTCTTGTTATACTAATTTAAATATAGGGCTTTTTTGAAATTTTCGGGGGCTGTAACTTCGGCACCTTTCAATATTAAGAAAAACCGTTGACACATGTTGAAATATAATTATAGATCTTTCAATTTACCGTATTACTAAAAAAAAATTTTAACAGGTATTCAAGCTACAGGTGTTTGAAAATAGCAAAATTTCAATTTTCAAGCCCTTATAGCTTCTAAATAGGGGACGTGATAAAAAAATTTTGTTAACTGACTCCTACTATTTTCTAAAGGTCTTACTTCTCCCAAAATTTCAAGACCCTAGCTTGAACCGTTTAGAAGATATGTGGGGCCAAAAATTTTTCAAAAATTGAGTTTTGCATAATTGTATATTTTAGTACCGTATGGCAACCCTAAACATTTGCTTTTAATTATTCATAAAGCTTATAAAACCAGCTATCTTTTTCCGTTTTCAGATTGAAAATATACCCAACAAAACTCTTGTTATAATAATTTAAAAATAGGGCTTTTTCCAAATTTGGGGGGCTGTAACTCCGTAACGGGTGGGGCTACAGAAAAAAATTCTTCTACGAAATTATTTTTTTCGTAATATCTACCCGTGGTTAAAATTTATTATTTCTATTTCAAACGGTGTAAAAGTTTTTGTAAACATACGGACAGACAGACGGACAGACAGACGGACAGACGGACGGACGGACGGACAGAGTGAAACTATATAGGCACATTTTTACAAAATTTTTTGAAAATGTGCTAAAAAGGGTAAGAAAAATAGGGTAAACTGCATTATCTTTAGAATATCCGTAATATAAGCATTATATTATCTGTATAATAACTGCTTGTGAAAGTTTCAAATACCTACAAAACTGAAAATATATGATGTGTGGCAGCTATTCGAACTCCTTGCACTAACTAAAATATATTTAGTTAAATAATTTTTGTGAAACTTTAGACATCTATTGCTTGTTAGCTACTCGAAATCGTTGACCAATATAAACTGAATAATAGAAAAGGAAATCTTTGAACTACGTCCATACCGATATAATACAGTTAAATGGTAACCTCAAAAGCAGTTTCCAGTAAGAATTTTTCAACCCTGAAAGTCAGCTGCAGGAATTTTAATCAAATAAGGAAACTCAATTGGTTGAATAAAACAAGCTTGAAATCAAGTATGTCTTTTTCATGTGCATAAACACGAGTTCAAGGAAAAATTTTGTTGAAACAGTGAGTTTCGAGTTCACAATCAGTTTAGAGCACTCGATCGAATATGTTTGCTTCTCAATTACAATACAAGCTTCTAAACACATCTGTCTGTATCCTAGACTAGACTAGACTCATAAATATTAAATATTTTCTTGAAACTTAAATACATCCAGTCTATAAAACGAATTTTTTGAAAGCAATCTTTTTGTGTTTAAAAACTCCCGACAAATTCACATCTGATATAATTTTCTTAAAACAATTTTGTTCTCTAATTACTTTTAAATTTTATTACATGAATTGTATTTTATTTTTTAATTATTTCTTTATTATTATGTTTTTGACAAGTTTACGATAATTTATTTTTTATTTTTCGATTTCAAATTTATACAATTCAATTAAATTTATTTTTGTATTGTTTCTGTATTTTGTAGTCCTTTTTATAAAAGGACATTTTGCAAGAAAATAAGTTTCTGTTGTTGTATTAAACAATTGAAAATTGATTACCGTTCACTGTTTCTTTCCTTTTGTTTTTAAGAGTCTTAATTTTTTTCCAATCGTTTTTGTTTTACTAAAAACACAATTGCACCATTTGTGATTACAAAAATCTACAGCAGGACACTGAAATTTTCTCTAAACTATCAACACGGTTAATAATTTGGTCTGCAATCATTTGAAGTTAAAGAATTTGGTTAGGGTTTTTAGGTGGAGCATGAAAAATTTTAACATCAAAACTACAACTGAACGAGTCTAAGTAGCCAGGAACAGTAAGTGTTTAATAGACCTAGGCTAAGGATATGAGTATCCTAAAGATGGTTTAAATACGAAATAAAAATAGTCGAATAATTTGACGAAGGCGAAATAAGAACGAATAGTTTTACACAAAATAACATTCCATAAGTTAAACGTTAGAAAGTAGTGAATAGAGGCAACGGCATCCTTTTAATAATCCGTGTTTTCAATCAGTTCTAACAGGAAAATAAAATTTGTTATTGTTGTTATCGTTATTGAAGGAGGGATAGCGTACTACATCAAAAGGAAGTTACATGTCTTATGGGGGTATTGTTAAGAAAAATTACTTTTTTCAGTAATTTGATTTCTAGTTAAGAGCTAATTAAGAGCATGTGCATTATTCGAACCCGTCCTGCCTCGGTTAATAAGAATTTGAACAATCGATTCAACTTATTTAAAAACTAAAAGATAATTCAGATTAATGGGTGTAGGAGATAAGAAACTGACTCATTGACCGGGTAGTGCGAGTTGAAACACATTGGGTCAAATGAACTGAATGAACATTACGAAATTTTCCACACAAAGTTTCCAAATTAAATGGAAAAAGTTCGGTTGGCTAAAATATAATTATCCAAAAGGACTTGGTCAAAATATCTTCTTATCTTATAAAGATTGGGAACAAAATCTCGCGATTCAAAATCTCGTGTTTCAAAATCTCGTGTGTCAAAATGTCGCGTTTCCAACCCTCATTTTGAATATAACTCTAAATTTCCTCTTAAATTAGAATCTCACATATCCATATTGGTAAATATTCTGGAAAAAGCATATAATCCTGCCTATGAATTCAATCCTAAAAACACTCCTAGTTAAGAATCTCGTATACATATATACACATATTCTGTTAAAGGCGTATAATCCTGAAAAGTTTAACAAAGATAGATTAATTTACCTTAAGTTAAATATATCCCTTTGATCCCTCAAAAATCCCTTAATTTAATAAGCTATTTAATGTTTGTAATGTAATTTGATGGCAGTATACGTTAACTTTTGAATACCAGTGTATGTAATTTTTTAATACAAAATACATTGAAATAAACTAAGAAAATCAATTTCCGTTTTACTTAGTTTTTTCTTCTGTACTCTGGATGTAAGGACGTAAAATATCCTATAGAGATAATATAAAAACAGTTATATACCCGTTATGATATAGGATTACAATCTTTACTTATTGTGAAAGGGTTTTTGTTCTAAATTTGTTTTAAATTTTTTTTTTGCAAGGAAAGCGCTTTTTTGTTTTGCTTTTGTTTTTTTGAAAAAAGTTTTTCCAAGTCATGCGAAGGATTAATTCGCTTCGAAGAGAAAAAAAATATTTTTTTTTACAGTTGATAAATATCCTAAAACTGTTAAATTATTGGAACGAATTATAAAACTGTATAAATATAATTAAAGAGTTAGTTCTATACTCGAGCAGGAGTAATAGGATTCAACTGTTGTGCAATGACCCATAAATATCACGTTTAAAATAAAATTTTGAAAGTTTTGAATTAAAAGTTAAATAAGTTTATAAATAATGTTTAGTACATATTATATCGTATATATGTATAATTATATAAAATATTTTTTTTAGTATATATATATGTATATATAGTAAGTATATTTTAGAATTCTTATTAAGAATAATAGGATATAAAAATTTAATTTTAAATGCAGGTAAAATATTTTTCAAAAGCCTATTTACAAAAAATTAAAAAAAAGTGTTCCTATTAGCTTTACTCGGTCTGACTGTTCAAGTGTTTAAAAAATTTTAACACAGTTTGAAGTATGGCAATAGAATTTTACCGTTGGATAGGAATTGCAAAAAAAATTATTTTGAAGAATAACTTTTTTCGGTAGTCGCAGCTTTTATAGAGCTACAGCCCCCAAAGCTTATAGAGTAGACCTCAATTTAAATTGTCATATCACAAACTTATTTTTTTGTAATCTTGTTGCTTCTACTGTCAAATTTAGAGAAATTTATTGGCTTTTGGATCGAAATTCTGAATCAAAAAAAATCAGTACAAAATCAATCAATTTTGTTGCATAGCATAAAACTATAGGGGTGTGTCAAACTGATCCATCTACAGCCAACTCAAACATTCCAAAAATAAAGTTCTAAGAAGCATAGCTTGTGCTCCCTGGTATGTGCGAATAACGACTTACATAGAAACTTGCATAAGCTTTCTAACTATTGTGTAACAAATAAATATGCAACGAAACATAAGATCTGATTGACAAGCCAGCCAACTTCTATATTCTGATGGTATAGTAGTAAACCCGGTCTCTTTACGCTTTCTCGTATATACAAATACAAGCCTCTCTATACTAGGTTTTTTTACAACGTGATTGATTTTAATTTCATAAAAGTGGAAATAGGTTTTAGTTAGCGTGAAAGTATAATATATTTGTGCATCGCCCTAGGCCTAGCAAAAGCTTTCATAAAAAGCTTTTCCAACGACCAGCAAAAAAAAAAAAAACATTCGCTTCTGCTAGAAAAATCAACTTAATCGAGTCGTAGTTTAAATAGTTTTTCAACAGATGACTGGCTGTAAATTTTGCTGTGATTCTCCAAATTTATTGGTATTATGAGTATCGTTCGAGTTTCTAATGACATTTTTTAAACATTTATTGACAACGGATATTGTTAATAGTTTAACATTCTTGGGTTTAGTTTAAGAACATTGCAGATATTTAATATTTTAATTTAACAATTTTAAAGAAGAAAATGAGATTTTGAATATATTGTTATTTTTGCAATTATTGTTTTATTTCAAAAAAATTTTTTTGAAATCTGAAAAATTAAATTCTTGTTAATTGAATAATTAAAGATAATATTATTGTTATTTTAATTATTATTATTATTATTACATAAATAATAAATAGGAATTTTCAAAATTTTAACAAACCACTATTGAAATAGTATAGTTAAATTTGTTTAAATATTACCATCTCAATAACTGCATATTAACAGACATTTTAATTATACCTAACCTATGTATTAAATGAATAATTTTATAGATTTAGGACTTCAATCACATACAAAACCGTTTAAGTCTATAATTGTTTATTTTCAATAATGGAAATTTAAAATTTTTTATTTCAATATTTTTTTTTTATATGAATGCTTTTAAGAATTTCAAGTGCAGTGAATATTAATATTGCATTAGTTTTTAAGTTTATTTTAAACTTTTTATAGATATTATTTTATTTGCTTTTGTACCCCTAAAAGGAAATATCAATTATTGGGACTACACTTCCTACTTGAACATCTGGTATAAAAAATTACATAACTTTTTTTAAAGATTCAAACAAACAGTTGGGTAAATGTTTAAGATCATAAACATTTATATCTAAGTGCCTTATCATAAGAGTCTTACTAAGAGTGTTATTTGGTGTAAATCTCAACATTACTGACATTAAACTTATTTCGAAAAATTCCAAATAACCCAAATTTCTTTCATATTTTCATCCCTGTAACCAAACTGTACATTTGTATCATAGGTTCCTTTCTAAAGTTTGATTAAAAAAGGGTGTGGTTTTGGTGCCTTAAAGTCGAACACTACCCAAAGATAAACCGCACAGTTTCAATGGTTAAATTTCGAGCGTTCAATTCCCTCATAAAAAAAAGACCCAATTTCAAATAACATATAATCCTAAGCACGACTGCCTAAAGAGAAAGTTGAGCTTTGAATTAAGGAGTAGGACTGACGTAGGGACAATAATGAGATAATAAATAATTTACTTGTATTACTTCTAATGAAAGATATTGATCTTAATTACTAAAATCGTCGATTTTACATTAAATAACTTTGGTAGTGTTGATATGATTAAGTATTATCAAAATCGATTAAGTTAAGCTTAAATAAGTCCCCTAGTTTTATATAGCATTATTAGTTTGCCTTAAATATCACAAATTTATTAAAATAAACCAAAAGAGATATTTCAACTATTATCTCTAATTTATCTTATTGTGACTTAAACGAAATTGGAATTGAAATTTCATAGTAATACAATTAAAAGTTGAGATAATTATCAAAACTAGACTAATTTATTATGTTGTACTAGTTATTTTACTTTGAAAATCACTTAGTTATTATAACCAAATTATTCATTTAATTGTTTAATAGATTAAATATTAATTGTAATCTAAATATTAGATAAATTATACTTGATGATAATTTTGGATTTTAAATAATTAATTTACCAAACTTTAGGAATTTGGTGAAATATAATATGTGATATATAGAATGGAATAAGGTTAATAAAAGATTAAAAATGTAAACTAAAATTTTTTTGAATAAATAAAGATGCATTTTCATTAATAATTAATTGGAATTACTTAAAAAGATCATATTAGGTTATTAAATAATTATAATAGATTATGTAATATAGAAAAATAAATGAGAAAATTGGTTTTATTTTATATTAATTCTATGCATTTGAAAATTATAAAAGTTTTTAAAATTAGTAAATTAAATATATTTTGTATAAGAATTTGTAATATTGCATTTATTTTAAACTTCTGAATAATTAAGACGAACTATTGTTATATTAAGTTTTGTCTTTTGAATATCTAAAATTTTACATTGCCTAAGCGATGGCGCAGGGATTGTGGCGCAGGCCTTTCATTCGAAAGGTCCCGGGTTTGATCCCTGGCTGGATAAACTTAATAAATAGTATATAGCAATATAAAATTGTATAAAAATAATTATATAACTAAATATCTAATAGTCTAAAAATAGAAAAATAACGAGGAAGAGTGTGGTAGAGTAGACTGTGTCAACTCTGGGATACCCGTATGACCATAATATAAACATCATATCATCCGGTTAATTACTTTTGGCAAAATTTCAATCATACAGCTTTATTAGATATAGTGTAAGGCTCATATGAAAAAAGGAGTTGTGTGACAGATACTCGAACCCGAGAACCAAAATGGCTGGATTTTAATAGGGAAGGCGGCTTTTGCATAAAAACAAATTTGTGAAAATTTCAAAATCCTAGCTCCTTTAATTTTTGAATTATCGTGGTGACGGACGGACGGACATACATAGCTAAATCGATTTATTTTTTCGATTCTGATCCGATCCATACACTTGAGTCTATATCTACCTCCCCTCCTTCTATGCGTCAGAAACGCAGTGGCAAATTTATTATACCCGTTGACTTATAATCATACGGGTATAAAGAAGTACTTCCATTCAGTACTTCTGCATTTTGTGCTGCACTACTTCTGGAATATCAGAGTTCTGATATCATCATATCATCTATTTATTCAAATATAAAATAAAGAAATCGAAATTTCTGAAATGAATATATATATGTATTCACATTTTTTCACAATTATTTTCTACTAACACTAACTTGCTATTAATTCAGATTAAAATATTTTATTTTCTTAAATAAATATTGGTATGAATTAAATATAAATAAAAAATTTTATAAACTTCTTATTTAAGCTAGCTCAAATATTATTCAGTATAAATTCTGTGTTTGTATATATTTAATATATATATATATATATATATATTTGAACTTATTGAGTTTGAACTTATTCGGGTAAATTCGTAAATTCCATACTAAAACTTTCCATTAAAAAATAAAATGAAAAATAACTATAGTAGTATTTTTAATGGTATAGCACTATGACAGGAGTTCATATTGTATGTTTAATGATTAATCTCATCAAAGTACACCCTCTAAGAAAAACCTAAAAATCGTTGAACTAACTCTTATAGGGGTTACCTATCTAATTTTCAAGTTTAAAAAAATGCCATATTTATTAAATTGATAACCATTTAATGAAATTTATTCTAAAATTGTAAACTTTTATTATTTAACATTAAATAGTGGTGATAATCTAATTTATATTTAAGATTTTTATATATCAAGGCATCTATGCAGCACCTCATTCATTGGTATTACTGTGCATTAAACTTGTTTGGTAAAAAGTTGGGTGATCCAGGAATTTTAAGAATAAAATAAATAATACTTGTACTCTATCATAAAATTTTTTATATCTCTTAAAAATTTCAAAGATAGGTTTGTTAAATCTGAAAGAAGCGTGGGGTAGCTATCTAAAGTTCCGCAGCTACCTTCTACCAAATTCCAAATTTCTATCTTTATTAAATTGGAAGATATGTTAATTAAGTCTTGAAAGTATTTCGAGTCTTGGAAGGGCTTTGATTCTTGGAAGAGGTTTGCGTCTTGGAAGGGGTTTGAGTTTTGAAAGACGTTTTAACTACTACTCCAATTCATCATTTTTTACGAATTGCCATTTTTTTTTAAATTTTTGAAAATTTTATTAACCCTCTACTCTGTTGTATTTCTAAATCGCTAATAGATCAGATACTTTAAATTTTTATAGGAGTGCGATACGTAAGAATAAATATCATTTGGTTTTTGAATTTCATCGTTTGAGAGAATTTCTTAAAATATTTGCGAACCACTCTGTTTCCTGCTTTTACTCAAACAAAGACATGAACTGACTTTAAACAATGTTCAAAAAATAAATCTTTTCTAAATATAATAAAGATTATCAAAAGGAAAGATTTTGATTGGAAAATAGTCAATTTTTATAATAGTGGAAAGACCAATAGTGTAGTAATTTAGATGCCGAGCTTTTATGGGGAAAGAAAAAAATGATAAATGACCAATTTAAAAGAAAATCTAAATGGTCACTACTCAATTGATTTCAACATTGTTGTTTTTTTATTTTGAAGCTTTCTAAACTAAGGGAGCTGCTAAACTGTCTCAATCAAAATCATTTAAGGAGTTTATAACCTCTAATATTCTTTTAAAATTTCCTTAAGATTACTTTTCTTTCATAATATTATGAATGGAAAATTAAAATTGTAATACACATTTTAAGAGTTACTATTCAATGGTTTCGAATTAGTACAAAGAAATGACAAAAATAAAAGGTACAAAAACTTTTGAAACCAAAAAAATTACAATCAGATAAAATGGTTTTTTTTTGGTACAGTGAACGTGTGTTATTTATTTTATTAGTTAGTTTCTTCGATTGGTTTTTTTTTATGTATGGGATGATCCCTATAAAAGATGATTAAATAAAGATATAAAAGGAAATATACTATTAAGTTATATTATAGTGTATATAGAAATATATATATATATATATATATAAAACACTGCAAATATGCTATAAAAATAGTAAGTACTATTATGTCAATAATTTGATGATTTCGATTGTATAATAGTAAATTAGGATATTGTAGATATCGTCAGCTTACTGCTAAAGACAAATTTATTTAAAGATTTTGAAATCTATGTACGTATATATTGACCTAGATTACGTTTAAAATACCGAATTTGAGCGAAAATGTTAAGAAATAATTATTCATTTTAAACTAAAGTTTAAAGCACTTCCAAAAAATCAATTGGAGCCGTAATTTTAAAAACTCCTGCAAAAACTCCTCTACTAAAAAAAACACAATTACTATAATCCCAAAAAAAAAGTGCTGCAAATTAATGATTTGATATTCTCTTAATATTGGCGTCCTAGAACTCTTTGCATCAAATCTCCTTTAAAACAAAAACTGTTTAAATAATATCCGCTTTAATGATGCTAGTCATATATAAGCAAATATACCTCCATTAAAATTATAAAGGGCTAAACGAATTTCTTGAGACTAAAAAAATGTCAATGCTGGATGTTTAATCAATGCCTCCAAGTGCCATTCAAATATGACAAAATATTTTTTCAGAATATTGTCCCAAAAAAAGCTTTTTTTATGGAACTTTTGTATCGATGGAATCCGACTCCTTAATTCAATTTGGCTCAAAAATAATATGACTCTTCCTATTGCCATAAATCTTTTAAAGTTCTTACAAAATTTCAGATTCTGTCAAGCCGTTTAACCCCTTGTCGACCAAGAATGAAACATCTAAACTTATAGACTTACAAATGAATTTTTAAAATTTTTGAAAATCTGTATTTCCAAAACGGCCGTACTTCTAAATACCGAAACGAAAGTTACATTAAAATGTTCGTCAAACCCTTAGCTACTTTTACTTTAAACTTATGGGTAGTTGTGCGTCTAGGATTTATTGTTAATATTAAATTGGTTTTACAAAAAAAAGGTAACGAAGATAGATGAGTAAAACACTTATTCAGGGTCTACACTTCAGATGACTTCAGAAGACTTCTGAAATTCCAATAAAAGTCATTCCTAAATTGCTGGTTAAAGTAATTTGCGGTGTAGCACAAGAGTATAGAACTCGACGTTTTTCTAGCAAATAATCTCAAAATTTGAAGTACTACTGGTATTATATATTAAAGTAGAGTCCCGGAGTCTCGGAAGTTAAGTGAAACTTTGGTTTACTCGGGGTCATAATCTTTCGAATACCTTAAACTTGTTTTTTGAAAATTCCCGGGTGGGCTCCAGAGGACTTTTGACTCTGGAACTTTTATCGTAAAGGCTACAAAACAGTGATAAGTACAGACTTCATTTAAAATTAGTCAACTTTTAGGAATATATTCAACAATATACTCAGCATTAATCTATATAAAAGGAATTTTAAAATTTAATATTAAAAAAAAATTAAATATTTTTATTACAAAAAAAGTTAATACCTTCAATATTGTAAAATTTTCACATACAATACCTTATAGTAAAAATTTAAAAACTTTTCATAGTAATTTCCCCTGTAATTCTTCAATGAACGTTTTTAACAATACTTTAGATACTAAAAACACTCATCACTTCACAATAATATAAAATTTCTTTTTAACTGTAGTTTCATTTTTCAATTTTTTTTCATATGTCCCTATCTTTCTTTAAATTTAATATTATAAAACTGTTTCAAAAGAAAAGATTAAATGAAAAAAAAAGTAGAATTTAATAAAAACATATAATTATACGTATGTGTAAGTTTCTATAAGTATTATTGAACAAAATAAAGAACGTTGTACAGTTAGATCAAGAATATTATACAAACATTAACAGGAGTGAGAGCCCAAGGATGCAGAAAATTTTAGAATAAATTCAACCGCTGAAATGCAGTATTAACTATATGGCGTTGGTTAATCTTATATTACGTCAGCGTTGCGTTCTAAGTCCTCCACCAGGAATCTTTTTATGCTTAATGCAAGCCTTTCGTTACTTTAATAAGCGAAATCTTCAAGAATTTGCCATATAGTAGTGAGATCACAGAATCGCACCAGGATCCAAAAGCAATATGGGATTGGATAAAACTGGAACGGCCAATTCTAAGGTGCATTGTAAGTGTTACGAGTTCTAGATTAACCCTGTCTATTCTTTTCCATTTAAAGATTTTTAGTAAATTTGAGGGAGGCTGTTAATATATTTGGAATATTGAATTACAAGAGTACATGTAGAAATTTAGTAAAATAAAGGAATATGCTTAACATTTTTATACCTTACACCTTTGTCTCCTTTGCGTCGATCCGTCCGTCCTTCCATACGCCGGATAGCTCAAAAAATAATGTTGCTATCTTAATTGAAATTTATACCGTAGGTTACTAATGACAAAAGTAAAAAGGGAGATAAATGGACAAGATCGGACTATGAGTTTAAGGATTCTGGAAACTTCCAATTGAAACAACTGAAACGAGTTTATCTCCAAACCTATATAGATGAAATTTTCAAATTTCGTACAAAGGTATTACTTTCGGTTTCCCTTTTGTTTAAAATAAATTGGAATGATGGTTCGAGTACCTTCTACACGCCTCCCAGGACATAAATGAATATCTACGAAGTTAATAAAGATAGAAACTTTAAATTTTATGGGTGACTTCTGTCATGTTTTCATTTTATTGCCAAAATCTGAGGCGAATTGTAGTGTGGGCTTTTGTAGCTGTCAATTGAAGTTTGCAGGTGTAGGGTATTACTAAGTCAATTTCATCTTCATATTCACTAAAAAAGTATTTCAAAGAATGTCTAATTTTAAGACCACACTAGATATTACCGATAGTTGTAAGTTTTCGTGCTTTCACATTATAAAAAATCACAATACATTTTAAATGAAAATAATAATTTCTTTCTTTCTTTTGTGTACTGTTTATTATCATGTCCTTAATGTCCTTACATATTTTCTTTGAAAACACTTTATTGATTTGAAAATGTCCAAAAGTATAAAAAAGAAAATTAAATTTACTTAGAATTTTTTTTTTAAGTATTTTTAAAGTATTTTTATAAAAACTTTATTATTAAATTTTAGTGTATATATAAACATATATATATATGTGTGTGTAAAATAAATTACTTAGTTGTGAAAAAAAAATGAGACACCATTAAGTGGTCGGTACTTTATTTTTTTATAAATAACATATAAAATAATTTTTAGTTTCAAAAGGGCTCTATGAATGACAATAATAATTAAGAAATTTGTCTCTTGTGATAGTCTATTAAAAATTAATTTAAAAAGATTATATATATATATATACATATATATACATATATAAATATAGTTGAATTAAATAAACCGAATTCTCTTTGAGTACTTACACACACGTATAATTAAATATATACTAAAAGAGATTCTTTTCAAATATTCAAAATTTATACATGCAATAAAGCCAAATGCAAAAAGGCCAATTGGATTTATTTTAATACCACATTCCATACCACATTCAATATTGAATTCTTCTAATTCAGAATCTATTGCATATATTTATATAAATTAATTTTTAATTCAACTCTTAAATCTTTAACAAAGGTGGTTAGTGACCTGGTTCGAGCATTCTGTTTTGCATACAGCATTGGCAATGTGGCATTCTGCTTGGAGATTTTATTGAAATCCCTTAACTAGTCATAAACTAATAAGAATAATAGCCTATATTGAATTTGCCTACTTGAGTCAAAATTCTATGAATATTATCTGGCAGTTGTGGTATAGCGAGAGCGTATGAAAATCTTATGACTTAAAATATCGCGTTCCGAGATTTCGTGTTTTATATATGAATATTTTTAACATGTCGCATTTCTAAATTCCGTGTCTAAAAATCTAGCGAAACCACCCCACATTATTCATTACTTATTTAAGAGGTTTTAGTTTTTGGAACCCCGTTTCCAGCCAACTAATATAATAAAAAATTTTTTTGGATATAAAACTAAAGTATACTTCTGTGTAGTGTATAGAGTTCAAATAAAAATTGGAGTTAAAATTTATCTCATGTTTAAAATATTTTTGCCTTTATCGAAAGTTTACTAAAAATTAAGAATTATGATTTTGGTCCTATTTCAAATGTGGTACCAAAATAAAATCAAAAAAGTGAAATTTGGCTTTATTTCATTGGGACTTAATGCATATATGCTCAAAAGTTTCACATAGAAAAAAAATATAATAGGATTATAAATTTTCTTTTAAATGATTGTAAATTGGAAAGGAGGATGGTACAGGGAGCTGGGAGACTTATATAAAAAGAATATATTTAATGATATTAAATACATTAAAGAAACTTTTTTAAAGAAATATAATATAAAAAATTTATTTATAATTTCAAAAAATAAATAAGTTTAAATAGGAATTTATATTTTATTGATTAAAAATATTGAAGAATGGTATTTAAAAATAAAGTTCTATTTTTTCTGTTAAATTTGTTGTGATTTAACGTAATAAGGCTTTAATTTCTCTTTCATAATTTTTTTAAAAAAATCATTTACTAGAAACTAAACGAAATTGAATTAATAACACAGTTTGATTGAAACTTCAGAGTTTCGATGGTGTAGTGGGTAAGCATTTAATTTAATAACACGAGGCAATGTGGATTCAGTTCCCGCACAAAAATATTGAAAAATAATTTTAATTTAAAAATAACTATATAATACTACATACTTCTAAGTTAATACAAAATATTGTAATTGGGATACACAAATGATGGCGAGGCTTAGGTTTCAATTTGGAATATGCTATCCATATATAAACGAGGAAGATTATAGTTGCCCTTGTCAACTTTTAGATACCCGTGCATACCCACTAACCGTTATTTATTTTCCCTATAAATATTACAAAAAAAATTTAAGAAAGTACCTAAAATAGTTAAAAAAAAATTTAGCTTATTAGGTATCCCATAATTTTTGATTAACTTATTATCCCATAAAAAAAAAAAAAAATGGCCCACCCTAAAAGTTGGTCCGAGTGATGTCCAACTTTGCCAACTAACTTGTCCTATTACTTTATCTGCCCAGTTTTGATTTTAACCTCGTAGCTTCATTAGATTCACAGTTATCGAATTGATTACTTTGTATGGCAGCTGCCCGAAAACGGGTCCGTAACATTTTGAAACTTCATATAAGTGCTCGATTCATTATATAACTAACAGTGTGTAATTTTTATCCTCGTAGTATAATCAATTTCCAAGAAATTCATATTGGTGCAAAGAAGTTGTATAGCAGCCCCCCGAAAATGGGGCCGTAACATTTTGAAACTTCATATAAGTGCTCGATCCATTAACTAACAGTGTGTAATTTTCATCCTCGTAGTACCTATAATCAGTTTCTAAGAAATTCATATTGGTGCAAAGAAGTTGTGTGGCAGCTCCCCAAAACCTTGATCTGGTCTTAAACAAAAAGAATAGGGAACATCAAAAATGTCCAAAAAATGTTTTGTGTGATTTTCAAAACTCTTGCTCTAATTTTTCAATTCCATCTCTTATAATTAATTTTTAATTCACCAATATATTAAACTTAAGCAAAATCAACTTCATATGATCATATTCATATAATAATCATCATGATGATTCATCATATATATTCATAAATATCTATCAATATCAATAAGCCATTTACTTAAAAAAAATCTTTGTCTTCTTTTTTGCTTATCTTAAATAAACTACGCATCATTTAAATTTATGAAATTCTAACTCGAAATCGTTATCTAAGTACTTACAAAAAAAAAAAACAAAAAACAAAAAAAAAACAAAAAAACAAAATTCATATAATTTCATGTTAATACAAGATACAAGATGCATAGCTAAATTTAAAATTTTTGTATGAAAATGTTGGAGTTGAAAAAGTTAGTTGTTCGAGAGCTACCCGAAGTTTTGGTCCGATCTTAACCAAAAAAAAAAGGGAACCCAGAAATTGATTGAAAAATATTTTGTGAAAATTTCAAAGCTGTAGCTCTTTTAGTTTTTGAGTTATCGTGCTGACACACAGACGGACGGACGGACGGACGTACGGACAGACACACATAGCTAGATCGACTCATTTTTCGATTCTGAGCCGATACGTACCCTTGACACTATATCTAGCTCGTCTAGATCGATGCGTTACAAACGGAGGAGCAAATCTAATATACCCGATGTCATATATGTATGCACGGGTATAAACAATAAAAACAACAATTGCAATTTTCGGGAAATGTAACACATAAAACATATTATAAATTCTTATATAAATTGACTAATGTATCCAATAAGTGCAGGACACAGTGTAAGTTGAAAGTATAATCAATCACTCAGAGTAGATGGATGAAACTCTTCTTTCGAAGTGTTGGGTAATAAAGCAACCAAAATAACTTTTCTTACTAAACCAAATTTCTTGGTATAAATTTTATTAATAAATGTACAGATAATTTTGTTTTGAGGAAAGGAATTAGCAAATGAAAGTAGCGGAATGGGTATTGGGATTGGGAATTAGGATGGATTATTTGGTATAAGGGTAAGGTTTGAATATATATTATGCAGATGTTTTTTCTGAAACTTTAATGCGTCTTACATATATATGTGAATTACCAAATCAAGCAAAGATAAGATGCTTTACACTATTTTATAAGTCTTTAATAATAGATAAGAACCTGCTGTAAGTTGAAAAATTGTGAGTGGAGATATTAACAGGTTTATTGATTTGGAACATAAGTTCGTTCGTTTTCATTTAGTACCTATAAAACTAGGTAAGTGACTGAACTGAACTAACAGGTTAGGAATATGATGTAATTTTTTGTGAAATTAGGGAGCACTGGTTTTTTTGGTTATTGAATAAATTCGACTGACTTCACCCTATTTATGAACCTGATAAGATGTAAGTCTTGCATGATTAAAGTAGAAAATTTTAATAACATTAATTTTTGAAACGACTCCTTAAAACTGATAACATAAAGTTGGTGTACACTGTTAATTAGAATTTAACAAGCCCAAATTTTGATTTATAATTTTGAAGCAATGATTTAAGATGCTTGACGCATTTGGGAAAGTTCAATGAAAGTCGCGGATCACACATTATATAAAAAGAAAGATGGGATGAGATATTACAAGCAAAGAAACTCTACCAATTTAAAGATTATAATAATTGATGACAGTGATAATAAGAAAATAATCAGGTGCAATAACTTTATTCAGAGTTAACTTTTTTTACTATTTTAAGTAGATTTCCTTATTTTATTTTACTACACCCATTTCTTTTAAATAAAGCAGACCAAGCAAATAGTCTAGACGTAAATGTCGTCAGTATATTTCTCGTACCAAACAACACAACCACCTTTGTTATTATGTAATGTGTATTATGCACCCCCTTCGAATCAAAATTCTTTCATAGAAGATAAATTGGTTTACTTCCATTTCATTAATTCTGTTTTTAACAAGAAAAAAAAAATCCAAAGTTTAGGAACTTTAATTCTGGTATATAATAAATCAAAAGTTGGTAATATTAAATTACAAACATGTGTATGTACATATTCACATTCCCCCATTTTATTTTGCTTTCACCTAATTTTACCACCTTGAATTGCTCTTTCATCTTATTGATTGATAACTGCTTTTTTTTCATCATGTCTAATTCAAAGAATGAAAATGAAAAACAGGAGATGTTGAAGGATGTATTTTGGTTGCTAATAGAAATTTTGCATATTAATAATCCTTATGTGTTTTTGGCTTACCTTGTAAGCATATTATAGCGTAAATATATGTACACACACGTATTCGTAATACTTCGTAAGTAGATATTCTTTTGTTTTAAATAAATCAAAAGTGATCCATTGTGCTAATTAGCATCGAAAGAGTCAAAATGTCTTTTAAAAATAGAATATTAATTTGATAAAGTATTATTCAAGATAAAATCAAAATTGGTTTAATCAATTAAGAAGTTTGATTTTTGGTAGATATTTCCTTTTATAATTCAATGTATTTTAAGCGATGTAATTTATCTTTCTGCTTCTTCAACTGTCGTCATCCAAAATTTCGAATTATATTTTAAGAGCTTTCTTTCCTTTTTCTGCAATCCTAAAAACAAATCCAAGCATTTATGATGAAGGTATGCATCTAATTTTGCCTTCAAAAACAGTAACTTCAAACAGCTGTTGGGTAGATTGTGTCCTCTATTGTAGTATTAATGCACAAAAAAGTTTTCGAAAAAAAAGGCTTGATTTTTATGTTAGACCATTGCTGCTCAATGGTGGAAGCGTAATAAATGATTTGAGATGAGTAATTAAAAGTGTAATTATACCACAAAACTACACAAATAAACCCTATTGGAATTAGAAGCAAAGATTATAAGTACAGCTCAAACATCTTAAATGTGGAATTATGATCCCTACATATTATAATAATTAATTACCTACTGTTGCTTATAGTGCAGATATATTTCAAATGAACTCATTTCGTTCTTCAAATCTTAAAGTCGAAGTCTTTTCCAAGAAAATTCAACTGTATACGAAAGCCTAGTCCGAACTTGAAATGACACAAAAACTGAACTATCTTTCTACTAAATTTTTTATGAGTGTTTCATCCAGTTTTAATACCACTGGACTCATAAGTAGGCAGGTAGGGTTACTTTACTGAACAAACTCCTGATAAAATTTTAATTGATTTTCATAACTTATAGGAAATTTTATGAAAATCTCCTGTGAGTTATAAAAATCAATTAAAAATTTCTTCAGTAAAAATCATTTAATAAAAAGTATTCAAGTTAGTAGTTAACTAGTTTTAATAACTAATTAAAAGTTTCATTTTTGTTCAACGGAGGACATTCTGGAATTTCCATTTTGCCTTTCTACATTAGTAAGTCTTTTAATTTGATATAAATACACAAGGTCATTCCAAGGTCATAAATTCATATTGTTTCACAAATTTTAGAAAATAATCTACTATTTTCTTGTAAATATTCCTTTTATGAAAATGAATTTTCAACTCTAGAACTTTCTAACAATCATTCTTTTAAAAATTTTGAAAATGAAATGACTTTATTATTTGTATTAAATGACAATCGAATTTAATTTTTTTTTATCACAGCTTCTACTTGAGTAGATTGTGTTTATTTTCACTTATCATAAACTTGAAATATATTCAATAGAAATTTCAAGTAAAGTTAGTAAACATCCCTGCATGATTTTTCTTAGAATCAAAAAGATTTGGAATGTGGTCTGAGGATGATTTTGTCATTTTATATCGAATTTTGATTTCATTTGCAGCAGTTTTATGAAGCATGATTTCCAATAAGCTTTACTACAAGTTTTTCCAAAGAAAATAAATTTTATAGAACAGTTTTATTTCTTTATTTTTTTTAGTGTGAATTGTTCTACTGTTAGTGTAATTAGTCTGTCTTTACTGTAGGTACATCCTGGAACAGCGGGACATCACAATGAATTATTATGAATCTTAGATTGTTTATCCCTTGATTATTATATCTTTTAAATACATTGTCAATAGCACATATTTTTTTTTACATGTGAAGCTATTCTTGTCCTAATATTTGTTTTATCGGGGAGAGAGGTTCGACTTTGTAACAGACCTTGAGAAAATATATACGTACAAAATTAGTATTTTGATTTATTTTTTTTTTTCAATATTATAATATTGTAATGATAATGGGATAAAATGGTATTTAGAAATTTGATAGGATAATTTATGAAGAGCAGTTACTCAGAAATATAAGTATGAGATAGAAAAGGACTACAGAGTTTCAAGTTGGGGAGTACTATAAATTGTTACCAAAATTCCTTAAACGCTCGAGATTAAAAGTATTCAAATTTTATGTATTTGTAAAGAATATCTCTCTTCATATTTTTAACACTTGCTCTATAAATTTGAGAATATTAGTAAAGGGAAATAATAACTTCCGAATTTAAGATATAGAGTTGCCAAGGCAACAAATATGGTACCTGACATGATGGTATAACTGATCTTTATAATATAAGGTTAAAACTACTAAACTCTATTTCTAGTAGAAAATCTGGAACAATGAATTCAAAGCAATAGTTGTTGAGCAATCCAAGACCTTTTCAGTGAGGTGCAAGATCATGATATGACTGCTTTTCTTCACGTATTTTAAAATCCTTTCAGTATCCTGAGTAATCGGAATCCCAAGGAGGTTCTCGAATTATGTGCGTTAAGGTAGTAGAGCCCACCAAACACATTTCCTAACATACAGATACTTAAGCATTTTAAAAAATACATTTCTATGCAACTCATTAAAGGTTAATCGAATTTTCTAAGGCCAGAATAAGGTCAATGTTAGAAGTTTGATCGATTCTTATCAACCATATATTTTTTGGTTCTTTGTTTGTAGATGTTTAGGTTTAGGTATATGAGGGTTTCCCTTCCTGTTCCAAAATAAAAAAAAACTTTGTTTTGTTAATTTTCGGCATTCAAGTTCAAACAAGGTCAAGGTTTCTAGAGAAATCGCCAGATCATCAAACCAAAAGACAAATATTTAAATTACTTGAAAATCTGAATCTCGCTAAACTTTTTATGAAATTTGAAACCAAATTTATTGCTTATCAATTTTAGAACTACCAGCTATACCGTAAACTGAAAATATGGATCCACCCCTATTTTAGCTGACTTAGTAAATACAAAATAATAAAATATTAAAATAACACACATTTCAGTTCTACCGTTCCCTAAAACCGAATTAAAACTTTTTACTTAATATGTTTTATTTTTTTTTCAAAGAAAATCCTCTGAATGAAAAACGTAAAAAAAAAGATTAATGTTTCAATATTATTTAGATGTATATGTATGATGGCTTAAAATTGTATACAATTTCTATATAAGGATTTATGTTTTCACATACATACAATTTATCAAGAATTATATATAGAAAAAACGAAAATATAAAAACGAACAAACAATCAAACACATATAAAATTGTATTTTATATTTACTTAATGTATACAACTTGTCAAAATTGACAAGTACAATACAAAAAAAAAAAAAATATATTTGAGAAAAAAGCTAAAATCGATAACATGTAACCCATCTATTACTCATATTGTTGTTTTTGTAATCAATGTTAAATGTTATATGTTTCAAGTTTTTCACCCTAAAAATATGCAAAAATATTTTTTTTTTATCTTAAAAGATTTCTTTCCGTTTTTCAAAATAAACTTTTAACTTTTCAAGATAAATTTCAACCAAATATATACATTATATAATACATATATAATACATATTTCAACATATTTCCATACATCAATATGTTATCATATAAATATATATGATAATATGTATACATATGTATAAAAATATAAATGGGTATTTACAATTTCTTAGACAGTCAATTTAAAATATTTAAAAAGAGAATTTTATATACGCAAATAAATTCATAATCCTTATTGATAAAAAAAAAAATAACAACAAAAAAAAAAACAAAAACAAAAAAAAATTAAATAAATAAATAAATATTCTCTTTTATTTTAATTCAAAAAAGGATAAAAAAAACTTTTTCCCACAATGTCATCATGTATGTACACACGTATTAATGATTTCCTTGACCGAAAATTTGAAGAGATCAAATATATTCACATATATATATATATATATGTACATACTATGGTATATATAATAATATATAATATAATAAATATAAAGGTATATACATAACCATTAGTTGAGAATTGAGATAGACATAATTAAAAAGAGAAGAAAAATTAAATATGATTAAAATATGATTGAAATAAAATTGAGAGATGAAATTGAGAGATGACTTACAAAAAGGTAACAAAAGAGAATAAAGACAAAGATAATATACAAAAACCTGAATGAAATATAAACATTATTAAATTATTCTCATTTTTTTGCAAAATACAATCAAATACACACATACACATACATTTACTTTAATTTTCCAAGATATATTTGATAGTAAAATAGATAAATATCAATTTAAATATAAAAATAAAGAAGTAATTAAAAGCTTTATTTTTTAATAAAAGCTTTTAATTCTATACCAAACTGACAAATAATATAAGATTAAATTTGTGTATTTGTGTTTAATTTCATTTGTATGCATGTATACAAATAATACGATGTCAAATATTGGAAAAAAAAAGAAAAACTAAAGATTTAAAGGAGAAAAAAAACTAAAAACAGCACACATAGGCACACTTCAATTTTACTAAACAAAAGCAAAACAAAGAATTCTATATGGTAAAAAAATTGTGTTACGAGAATTTTTTTTTGAAGATTTTTCATCTTGAAAATGAAAGAAGCTTTGGTTTCGTTTTGTTATTGTTGTTTTTTTGTTTTTATTTTTTTTAAAAACCATTTTCATCAAAATTTTCATTTTCTTTTATTTTATTTTTTGTTTCTCTCTAGAGTGGTTATAATAATAATCAAACATACATATTGTATTATATTTAAATTTAGGGTTCCCATACGTAGTAGATTTAAATTATAATAAATTTTATTTATTTGGAATTGAAAAATCTTGGATTCAAAAGACTTGCGAATTAAGACTTGTAAAATATAAATCCCTTGGAGATTATAACTCCGATGAGTGAGCTAAAAGTTTTCCGCCGGAATATTTACAATTAAACAAAAAGCAACTGAGTATTTCCAAATATTTTAAAAAATTATAATTGTTAACTAAAAATTATATATTTGAGGGTTCATTTCGAAATTCGATTATTACCTCATTTTCTAAACCACAAATTTTAAAACCAACTTGTAAATCGCTTCTAATATGAAATTAGATTAGTAACTTTAATAAGCTTCCTAAATCCTAACATATTTTTTTATATCTTATACAGATATTTTGATATATGACTTAAATTAGTTCAAAGCAGTATTTCATGAATTTTTAGAAAACAGATAATAAAATTCCACTTTGTTAGATTTTCAATTTCGGCTAAATTTCTTCCCGAAATGCTGTTTGAAGATTAATCACATGTTCGAAAGAAATTTTAATTTAAATGTATTCAGTATTGAAATATATAGGATCATATAGCTTTCACAAAACTTCAATATTAACCTATACTGTGAGCTAGTTTTTTTATTTCGGCTAAGTTATACCACTACTGTGAATTTGCTTTCATAATAACCCTTTACATGTTATTTTAGTGCTGTCGTACACTCTTCTGTTTTCCTCTGAATTTAACTCCAGCACCTGGTGCAATTTCTATCGAGTATTTGATCTACTAATTTTCATTTCCTACTCATTTTTTTTTAACAGAAAATAGATTCTAGAGTTTGTTAGAAGTACCTCAAATTCAAATGAGGGATTTCTTACAAATAAATCTTCTTGCTTTCTTATATTTTGAATTGTTCGGAAGCTCTTATTTTCAAAAACATACTTGAAGCTAATATGTGGAAGAATTTTTCACTAGCAACGCTTTACTGCTGTAGAGGAAGAATCGATTTGAAGCCTGTGTGAAATATAATTAAAACCGCAAGTATAAAATTTAACTAGAATCCAATTCCCAAAAAAAAGGAACATCTGGTAACCCTATGCAAAATTTAACTATTTTTTCATTTTTAATTTATTATTTTGTCTAATCGTATATATAATATTTTTATATAGAAATAAAAATAAATTTTAATGTATATATTTATGTGTGTGTGTTTGTGTGTTTGTATAAAAAATTTATCCATGAAACAGAATCCTAAATTTTTAAGTGCCTGTAAAGTATACATATGGAGGTTGCTTGTAGGCACATTGTATATTTAAATTATTGTGAAAAATGTTTCAACAGGAAAAATAAAAACAAAAAGAAAAAAAACAGAAATAAAATAAAATAGAAAAAACATAAAACATAACAAAAAACATGAATTCCGTCTTCACTTATAAAAAAAAAATATGTATTTGAAGAACGAGGAAAAAATTGTTATTTTATATTATATAGTTGGGAAATTGAAAGAATTTGAATAATTTTTTCTAGGAAAGGAGGACAATGAAAGATTTCTCTTGATTTTTCCTTTATTTTTTTTTTTTGAGTTAAAAGTGGAACTGAAAAATTGACAAAAGGATGAATGGGGTGAATTTTACAGACAAAAAAAAAAATATTTAGGTAATTGTTTAAAAGTTAAGGTATTTTATTAATGTAACAGAATTTTGTTTATATAAAAAAAGAAAAACAGAAATTTTAAAGAAAATTAATTTAAATTTTTTGAATTCCATTTTTTTTTTTAATTTTCATAATTTTTTTTTTTTTTTATTACAATTTCATAAAAATATGTTGCGAATTTATTTTACAAGTATTATGATGAATCCTTTTTTTTTTTTAAGGATGTAATTTTTAAAATAAAATATTTTTGTGGTAAGAGACTTTTTTTATTCATATATAGACGTTTTTTGATATTTGTGTATTAGTGTAGGAGTTGAAAAACTATTATTAAAATATACAAATGAACAATAAGGATACAATTAATATAATAAGATTTATATTTGATGAAGGTTTTTTTGAGAGATTTTTTGATTGTTAATAACTGTATTGAAGTTTATCAATAAAAATTTTAAATTCTATATTTATCATCTTTCTATATTTCATCTTTCTTTATTTTTAAAGATGTTTTTTCACACATTAAAAGACTACTGCTATTTGCATTAGCTAATGTATTTGCGGGCGATTTTTTATATACAGTGGTGGAAATTAGAATAGCCACACTTGAGTTTTTTGCAATATTTTAACTGTTAGCATTTACTTTTTTACTTATATTACTTACGAAATATAAATAACCTCATAAGATTATTTTCCCGTGAATTTTATTTTTACTAATTGTTGTTGCCATCATTTTTCTGTATTACTTCTTAAACTTTATTAGAACATACAATTCAGGAGTGTTCTTAAATATTCGGCAGCTAAGAGTGTTCTTAAATATTCGACAGCCGAATTCATTCTTATAAAAAAAAATTGCACATATTGGAGTTATGTCATAAGAAAAAAATCTCAATAATCCACCACAGAACTTCTCTCGCATTTGCGATGGCATGTTAACTTTTTATTTTTCCTATCTCGATACAAGTATAAGTTTTAATCTAAATTTAGTTTATTCTCATCATATAACACTATCTTGTTCCATTCCCAGGTCATGTTTTTTGAACATTTTCTAAACGAGTTTTGAGAGTTTTTTAAACAAGGATTTTTGAATTTCTTTCCGATTAAACAGCTTCAGAGTCTTGAAAAATGTTTCTCTAACGTCTTGAGGTTACTGCCACATCTATATTTTGCCTAATTTAAAAGAAAAGCGGACCGGATCCTATTGAATCTATAATATTATAAGGAACTTAACGGTTGATCATGGTTAATTAAGTTAGTAAGTAAGAAATTAACCGATAATGTGTGATTTCGATTCCTGTACAAATCACTTAATATTTAATATAAAAAAAAATGATGAAAATTAATATTTCCTTACAAAATCTCCTTGGTGACCAAATATAATTTCAATATAAAATATATAATATAAGAAAAATAATTAGTAGGGAAGGGATTCTGAAGCGTTTGTTGTAACCATGTAGGGCCAAATGACTACATCTCGAAGATAGATGGTGTTACAAGCTTTCAAAAAATATATATCCTTAATGTCGGAAAACTTGCCACTATAAATTAAAATATCTTCAAAACGGCAGCACTTATGGACATCAGATAAATAATAAAATATTTTTCAGACCGTTAACTTAACTATTAGCAGAAAATACAATATATATTTGACAGATCGCCAGATGTAATGGTATATATACAAACAGACTAAAACAACAAGCATACTTTAAAATGTCCTTTTCGCCCTTAAAGGATAATATGCGCCATTAAGTATACATATTTTTTAAAAACTAGCAATATCAACTATCTTTTAGACATGGTCATTTCTTCCTACTTGGATACAACAAACGCTTCAGAACAGACGGCATAAGTTATCTCCCCTCCCATCACATAAAAACAATTCGATTTACAACTACAATCATATACAACATTCGAATCATATAACGTATTGATAACAATTTCGAATATACTTCCGCAGAGGAGTTGTGAGCTATCAAGGTGACGTCATCACATAACGGTACTTTATATCTCAAAGTTTTCGAATATATAAATTATTAATGACAATGCCGCCATCTAGTGGTCGAAAAATGCATTACAAAATTTTTCTAAGATTTTCTAATATTTTAATTAAACCGTTATATTTTTCCTATAAGACAGTAAACACAATTTCATCTTAAAGTACCCCAATAAATCGGAGAACCTAAAACGGAGAAACAAGGTTATTTTAAACAGGATAATATTCATTATATACATTCAGTCATAGAAGAATAATAAATTCTAAATGAAACATATAAAAATTAAATTTCACCTAAATAAAAAAAATTATATATGTGCAACAATTTAATTATACTTATAATAAAAACCTTTTCTTTTTTTTTATTATTATAATTTTTAAGAAATGACGTACTTATACACGTTTTACATGAATGTCAACCCTTTTTTTGTTAAAAAGTTAAACAATATTTAAAGAAAAACAAATAATTTAATAATAAAACATGAGAGAATAGATTTTTCTTTCAAAAGGTATAATACGTCATATGAAACAAATTGATGGCCTTCATTTTTTATATTTCATTTACTTGATTTTTTATTAAGGTCTTTATATTGTTTCGTAGTATATATATATATATATATATATTATTAAATCACTCTTTTACTTCTGAACAATCATAACTATACCAGTGAAGTCTGATGACTTGTTGACCTAGTTCTTTTAAGAATAATTGGAATGCAATATTCTTAAAAATCAATTGCAACATTTTTTCACCATCCCCCACCAAAAAAATTGTCATTTGACAAATATTTTTTTAATAAACTTTCTTAGTAGAGGCTTAATCCTACTTCGTTTCAACTACTACACTCTGACGATGGCTCCAATTATTTACCAAGTTTCCTATAAAAGTACACGATTATTTAATTTATTAGCGGCTATAATGGAATCAAGTTCTGATCGCAATATCAAAGTGACAGTGATATACCTAGATAAACGCAGATAAGCACGTATTTGGGATTTTACTTATTTAATCAATAAAATTTCCACTTAAATAAATTTTTATTTTATAAATTTTATGAAATACAAAATGTTAAAATTATCATTAATAGAATATTAGATTCGGGATATTGTAAATCATGAGATTCCTAACAGGCACAATTTATATAATAAAATTTTATCTCCTTGTCACATTCTACAATATTAGTTAAACGCCGAGTGCTCCCCTCAAGGTAGAAGAAATGTAAGGAGGTCAAAAGACACATATGAGAGAACAATAAAAAGTGAACGAGGCCTATCTGGAAAATCATGGCCATGAAAAAAAGGAAAGTGTCACAAAAGAGAAATAATTTGACAGATGATCCTTAAGGGGATTATAAGGAAAATTGAAATGCAGCCTAAGCTGTCGATAGATATATGGGTTTAAAATATTATTGGCTAGATCAATTGTTTTAACTTTGTTGGTTTTAGTGACTGATCCGGTTTTCGTGATCATGATTTGTAGTCCATTTTTGCTGCCACTTCTGAAATTTTATATTAAGGCTGTTTGAATTTTATTTTAGATTCACTTCGTAGCGTTCAGAAATCTTACTATTTTTGTATATTGCTTAGCTGAAAAATCGCTTGAATCGTTGACTTTTTAGTTACTAATAGTTATATAATTATTATAGAATCAATAATAATTAGTTTCCAATTCAAAGAGTTTCTGCAAAGTATCTATCTACTTAAGTTCTACATCATTATGAGGTTTTAGGTAAAATAGATCAACCATTTACCTGTTGAAATTTTTTAAGGAAAACTAAACCCTGATTTTAAGGAATGTTGTGTTATAAATGTGCCGCGTGTCGCAATATTTGTTTTGTGGATGTATTTCCATGGTATTCCCGATATTTTTTTTTTCAATTTTAAAGAAATTACCTCTTTCCATAATTTTTCTGTCTTTAGTTTCCAGCTATTGCAATGAGTAAGAGATTCGGATGTTCATTCAACTATTCTGGTTACAGAGGCAGGTGGTTTTAAATAGTGAAATTCTACTCTTTTAAAAGTTTCAACTTACTCAGGTTGCAATTTTAAGGTTTTGACCTCCCCAAGAAAATATAAACATAGAATACCTAAAGTTATTCTTATTTCCGCTATTTTTTCGGACCCTTCCAAAGCAATGGAAAAGAATTATAAACCATAAGCTTTTGAAATATCTAGATTGCAAAGGTTTGCTTCATGATCGGCAATATGAATTCAGAGCCGATCGTGCAACTGGTAATCTCATGACTTTGCTGTGTTAAAAGCTTAGTATCAGACTTCACCATTCTGGTTTTTCGAATTTCGTAGCTTAGGGTATTTCTAAAGTTTTTGATTGAATTTGTTCGAAGACTCAATGCTATCTAATCTCGCATCATAAGGCAGACTTGAACTTTTTGAGGATTGACCTAAACTAAAAAGTGACTTGTTCAAATCATATTTTTGGAGTAGTTGACGAAGCTGATAAGTTTTGCTAAGTTTCTTGTATTGCTGCAAAACTTACTTCTCTTTCTCTTATCTCCTTAAAATCTATAAAACTTATATTAGGTCGAAAATGGAGTATAATGCACACATTAGGGTTGGTGCTCCAATTACGGCGCTGAAATATCTTGATAAACTGCAAAATAGAGTTTGTCTCAAGATTATTTTAAGATACTTCTTCATAAGTGATATTAGGTAAAGTGTATTTTTTCAATTTAAATTAAGATCAGATGTTCTATACTCTATGAAATGATTAAATAAAATTAAAGGATTTTATCTTGTATGCATCCCGTTTATTAAAAAAAAAGGTTTTGTTTTAAAAAATGTCACACAAAATTTGTTTTACAATTCAAGTGAAAAAAAAAACATTAAAATTTTATTGAGTATAAAATGTACAAAACGTTGTTTAAAAATATCTTAGGGTACATTTCCATTTAAATAAAAAAAAAAAATTCCCATTAAAATTTTTAATGTTTCCCTAATTTGAAAATTTTTTTTATTAAAATTTAATTTTTTAATTTTTTATTCTTCGTCCTTTTTTAATAAAATTTATTTATTAAAGGATATTTATATACTTAACGGTTTTTATTAGTATTAATTCAATGGAAACGTATTGTATATTTAATTTAACTAATTGAATATAAAAAAATTTTAAATTAAAAACTATAAAATCCTAATTAGGTACCTTTAAATTTTATTAAATTAGAAGTTATTGAAATGGAAAATTGAAATACAATCGAATGCATAATTTAATCGATTATGAATGACAAAATATGGAAAGTTGTACATAGACAGGATTTAAACAAAACTTCCACCATCCATATTTTGATAAGTAATTAGAGCTACCATCTGTCGAAATTTGTATATTTATATTTTGAAGGAAAAGGTAAATCGAGTATGTCTTCATAACTTTAATATCACCTGAATGTGAATTGTATGGCAGCTATTCGAAGCTCTTACACTAGACCAACTAATCAGATACTCAACTTCATTGAATATTAAGTTACGATCGAAAATTTAAGTTGTATGACATCTACTTAAATCTACTGTATTGGGTTTTATCGAAATTCAAACGTCTCACAAATTCTTTAGTCTTTACTTTATAGTGTGGACAGAATGAACGAACGTAAACGCATAGAGCTAAATCCACAAGTTTTTCGATTCTGTTCCGATTCATACACTTGAGCCTATATTTATGTGGGTGTGTGGGCCTATATCTATGTGAGTCACGTAATGGCAAATTTAGTTTACCCTTTGAGATATTTTTATACCAGTATAAAGACTTTTCCTTTAAAACCATCTCCCTTTTTAGTAAGTAACAACTTAAGGATTATACCCTTGATTAGTTAGGAAGAAAGAAAGAGAAAGTAAGGGTTAGGATAGGAACATTTTAATTTTGAAAGAAAGACTATTAAAGGACTATGAATCTACTAACTAGTATTTTATACAATATAGTTAGAATAATTTTTTATTACTTGCTAACAGTCTCATGTAATAACTGATTGTAACTGTACTCAATCTAGAAACTTATGTTAGACCAGCATCCTTCATAAATTGAAGCGTAATCGATTATGTTAATAAAATAAAAATTCAATGTACTAAAAAATCAAAAAACAAGTAAAGAAACAGTCAGTCGGTGCAACCGACTTAGAAATACCCTACACCTATTTGGTTCAAATTTAAGGACATATCCATAAGTCATTTTAACACCATAAAAGCTGTTATTAATTTGATCGTAAGACATAGCTAGCCAAATTAACTTTATAATACTAAAAACATTTTCTAATTATATTATCTATTAAAAAATATTACAAATTCTTACTAATTTGTCTATTTAAAAATATTCAAAAACAAGCAAACTTGAAATAAATGAAAATATATTTATTCCAACTCAATTACAAAATGAAAAAATTCTAATTATTAAATTTTGTGATAAAAAGATAATCAAAGCATAATATATTTAATAATCCAAATTTTTAAAAATTGCAATTATTTTAAGTGGTTAGTTTATATACCTAATAGAAAAGCTTACAAACGCAAAATATGCAATAAATGTATTTCTAAAATACAATTACAAATTTAGACCTTTTCATATAATTCATTTAAATATTCAAATAAATTTTACATAAATGCAGCAAGTACCTTTGAATATAGCTGAACCACTACAATTAAGTCTAGATTTCGGAGACACATAGGACATAGGAAATATATTCTTTGGCTTTGAAATTAAACTCAACCAGAACCAATTCCCATGGTACTTTCATTACTAGTAACCTAGAGTTTAAATTTCATCAAAATACCGGCATTATTTTTTGAGTTATGGTGTTTTAAGATATATGTTTGTTAGTCCTTGAACTTGTCAAGGGTTCCAGAACCCCAAACCATGGTACGATTTCGCCCATATGCAGTCCCGTCATACTTTCAATACTAGTTAACCCTTGTATACAATTGAAACGTTCTATCTTAATTTTAAGTTACTAGTTTTATTAATTTCGATGATAAGCTTTTACACATTTGGGGGTCTAAGAGAGGTCCTAAACCACCACTCCAAATGATCCCAAATTAGGGGGGCATGGAAGAAATAGTAAAGAACACCCTGGGCCAAATTTGAAGCTTCTACATTTGTTTCAAGTTACTATTTTTATTAATTTCGAAAATATGCTTTAAGGTCCTCGGAACTGAGTGCCTGGTCCCCGACCCACTAGTCCAATGGGGTCCAAATTTCAAAGACACTTATGCAATAGGAAGGGAGACCCTGATACCAAATTTGGAGGTTATATCTTCATTGGTTTCGGAATTACGCTAGTTTGGCCTAAATTCGATAAAAAAGTTCTCAGTTCCGAACCCATTGTCCAATCCTCACCGTACGTAATCACCGCCGTAGTTTCATTACCAATAACCTACAGCACAAATTTCATGAAGATAGCCTCATTAGTTGTTGAGTTATCGTGATTTTTAATATATGTTCGTTATCCCTGACACCGACTAAAAGGTCCAGAATCCGAACCCATGGGCTGATTTCGCCCTTATACAGCCCGCGCTTTACTTATAGTACTAGTTAATCCTTGTACACAATTTAAACGATCTATCTTAATTTTAAGTAACTATTTTTAGTAATTTCGATTATAAGCTTTTAAAACTTGGGAGGTCTGAGAGGGGTACTGAACCACCTCTCCAATTGATCCCAAATTAAGGGAACACGCAAGAGATAGTAAAGAACACCCTTGTGGCAAATTGGAAGCTTCTACATTTTTTCAAGTTGTTATCTTTATTAATTTTAAAGATATGTTTTAAGGTCTTCGGAAATGTGTGGCTGGTCCTCGACCCAGTAGTCCAATGGGACCCAAATTCTCAAGACACTTAGGAGATAGGAGGGGACACCCTGATACCAAATTTGGAGGTTCTATCTTCATTGGTTTCGGAATTATGCTCGTTTGGCCTAAATTCGATCAAAAAGTTCTAGGTTCCGAACGCATGGTCCAATCCCGACCTTACGGAATCCCCGAAGTAGTTTCATTACTAGTTACCTACAGCACCAATTTGATGAAGAAAGCGTCATTAGTTGTTGAGTTATCGTGATTTCTTATATATGTTCGTTAGCCCTTCGATCGATAAAAAGGTCCAGAATCCGAACCCATGGGCCGATTTCGCCCATATGCAATCCCCGCCGTACTTTCAGTCCTAGTAACCTACAGTTAAAATTTCATCAAGATAGCTCCATTATTTTTTGAGTTATCGTGCCTACGGACGGACGGACGGACGGACGGACGGACGGAAGGACGGACGGACGGACGGACGGACGGACATGGCTATATCGACTAAGGCGGTCACGCTGATCACAAATATATATACTTTTCCATATCTAGCTCGCTTCCTTTAGGTGGTTACAAACACCATACCAAAGTTAATATACCCCTTTACCTATTCTATAGGTGTAGGGTATAAAAAAAAGGTTAAATTTTCATATGAATTTTGAAAAAAAAATGTATCATTAATTTAATTTAATATTTCAAAATGAACTGTAATTTTATTTTTTTTTTAATTTTATAATCGGTATATATGCAAGGGTTTTCATATTCATATATGTATTTTAGAACATATTATATATGTGTATGTGGTACAATCTGTATACGTATAGCATTAATATTAAATTTTTTCTGTTGATTTAGTATTCACCCGCATCAATCGGTTACCATATACCCTAATCTATACATAATAATAATATATTCAATATAAATAAAATTCTGAAGAAAAACGAAAAAGAAAAAAATTATTACCCTATGGTTTATTCTATGGTATATATATATACGAAAATGGTATAGGATTTACCCTATGACAATTTCGTATTAATGCATTTATGGATGTTATTACAATTTGATTTTAAAAGGAGGAAAATTATAGTTGCTCTAGTCAATTTTTAGATACCCATGCATACCCACTATGATATATGGAATTAAATAAACCATTATTTTATCCCTTATGCTATTATACAAAACTCTAACCCTTTTAGTTTTTGAGTTATCGTGCTGACACACAGACGGACCGACAGACACACATAGCTAGATCGATTTACTTTTCGTTGCTGATCCGATCAATACCCTTGACACTATATTTAGCTTGTCTAGACCAATGCCTTACAAATGAAGCAGCCATTTTAATATACTCGATCCATATATATGCATAAAAAATTTTATAATTGTATTTTGGGGATACTCTGCTGAGCAGATTAAAATGAGTAAATCTCTTTTTTTTGATTATAAAAAATTTTGATGCTTTCCAGTTTTAACAGATACTGTTATGATCTTGATCTAATAGTAGAAAGCTATTTTAGGAAAATCAATAAAGTTGAAAAACAAGAACATACATTAGGGAACAAATCTTATACTATAAGATAATGTGAACTCTAAAAATTTAGAAACTTGTAATATAATAAAACAATAATATGTTCTAAAATTAACATTTTTTTTTAAATTATTATTTTATATATAATTTTTCTAAATCACTGTGTTAATAGAAGATTCACTTTTGCATAAAAATTTTGAGAAAGTTCACTGGTGGTACACGTTATTGATTAATATAAGTCTATTTTTATGCACGCTGACTATTTATATTAAGCATTAGGATTAATTGCCTCATATTCATTGTTAGTACACGTTTACACTTTTAAGTACACATGTTAGTACATTATTAAGTATCTATTTGTATCAATTTTATTGGATATTGTAATCGGTATTTCGATTATGTATTCGATTGTATGGATATCGATTATTGGTTTCCATTGTATCGATTTGTATTCGATTGTATCGATTTCGATTATGTATTCGATTGTATCGATTTCGATTATTGTATCGATTTCGATTTTTGTATCGATTTCGATTTTTGTATCGATTTCGATTATTGTATCGATTTCGATTAATGTATCGATTTCGATTTTTGTATCGATTTCCATTTTTCTATTGTAAAAATGAATAAATATTAAAATAAATTTCTAATTTTGAATCTAACTTTAACATTCTTCAATAATATGATCTTCACATATATATATATATATATAATTATTCTAGGAAAACAGAAGGATCCTGATTTTGTAGTTACATTCCATAAATTCTCCTAATTCAGAATCTCCCTTACATATAATATATATAAATATTCTGAAAAAAATCAGCAAAATACCTTATTTATAAGTTCAGCCTGGTAATCCGTCTTTAGGTAAATCTGGTTTATTGTGGAATAAGAAATAACATCCCCAAGGGCTGCCGTATTTCATTGAAATATTTTGTTTACTAAGTATTATCCAAATTATAACAAAAATTATATCAAAGTCTTTATGATTTCTATACTTTTCCTTAACACAACAATTCAATTACATTGAAAATTTTTTAATATTTAATCTAATGGAATGAGATTTTTTATTCGCGCACATTTTAAAACCAACAACAATCGAATGATTTTATTTTTTTTATTTTTTTTTATCATTTTAGTACATATATAAAATTACCACCCATAATGATTTTTCTTTTATTATTATTTTTAATAATTTTCAAGAAAATATACGTAAAAACGAGGAAGATTATAGTTGCCCTTGTCAACTTTTAGATACCCGTGCATACCCACTATGGTGTATAAAATAAACCGTAATATACTTATACATTTAACTCATTACTCCATAATTTTGACGTAAAAAAAAAAAAAAAAAAATTAAAAAAAAAAAATATCACAAAAAATAAAACAAAATTTTCAATCATTGTCCCATAACTTTAGCTTAAAAAAAAAAAAAAAAAAAATTAACAAAAAAAAAAAAAATTAACAAAAAAAAAAAAATCACAAAAAAAAAAACAAAATTTTCATTCATTGTCCCATAACTTTAGCTTAAAAAAAAAAAAAAAAAAAAAAAAAACAAAAAAACAAAAAAAAAAAATGGCCCACCCTAAAATTCCGATGGTCCGAGTGATGTCCAACTTTGCCAACTAACTTGCCCTATTACTTTACCTGCCCAATTTTAATTTTAACCTTGTAGCTTCATTAGATTCGCAGTTATTGAATCGAAAACTTTGTATGGCAGCCCCCCAAAATGGGGCCGTAACATTTTGAAACTTCATATAAGTGCTCGATTCATTATATAAATAACCGTTTGTAATTTTTATCGTCGTAGTATAATTAGTTTTGAAGAAATTCATATTGGTGCAAAGAAGTTGTATGGCAGCCCCCCGAAAATGGGGCCCTAACATTTTGAAACTTCATATAAGTGCTCGATTCATTATATAACTAACCGTGTGTAATTTTCATCCGCGTAGTATAATTAGTTTTGAAGAAATTTATATTAGTGCAAAGAAGTTGTATGGCAGCCCCCCGAAAATGGGGCCCTAACATTTTGAAACTTTATATAAGTGCCGGAGTCATTATAAAACTAACCGTGTGTAATTTTTATCCCCGTAGTATAATTAGTTTTGAAGAAATTCATATTGGTGCAAAAAAGTTGTATGGCAGCTCCCCGAAGCCTTGGTCCGATTTTAACCAAAAACAATAGGGAACCTAGAAATTGTCTAAAAATGACTTTGTGTGAATTTCAAGACTCTAGCCCTTTTAGTTTTTGAGTTATCGTGCTGACACACGGACGGACGGACGGACGGACGGACGGACGGACAGACACACATAGCTAGATCGACTAATTTTTCGATTCTGAGCCGATACGTACCCTTGACACTATATCTAGCTCGTCTAAATCGATGCGTTACAAACGGAGGAGCAAATCTAATATACCCGATGTTCATATATATATGCACGGGTATAAAAATTTATAGATAAATGTTGGTAATTTAAAAAAATCACACTTTTAATGGAAAAAAAATTTAAAGAAATATCTTTAGATAAAACCATAAGAATATCTTTAGATTCCAAAATAAAAATTATAAAAAAAAGATCAATCTCTTTATGAAAAGTTTTTTATTAAGAAATAGTGCAAATTAAACCTTTTGAGAGTTATTTAACTGAAGATATTATTTTATATATATATACGAGTATATATCATTTTTAATTCAAAACGAGGAAGATTATAGTTGCCCTTGTCAACTTTTAGATACCCGTGCATACCCACTATGGTGTATAAAATAAACCGTAATTTACTTCCCTTATACATTTAACTCATTGCCCCATAATTTTGACGTAAAAAAAAAAAAAAAAAATTAACAAAAAAAAAAAAAAAATCACAAAACAAAAAACAAAATTTTCATTCATTGTCCCATAACTTTAGCTTAAAAAAAAAAAAAAAAAATTAACAAAAAAAAAAAAAAAATCACAAAAAAAAAAAAAAATCACAAAAAAAAAAAAAAGTTTTCATTCATTGTCCCATAACTTAAACTTAAAAAAAAAAAAAAAAAATTAACAAAAAAAAAAAAAAAATCACAAAAAAAAAAAAAAATCACAAAAAAAAAAAAAAGTTTTCATTCATTGTCCCATAACTTAAACTTAAAAAAAAAAAAAAAAAAAATAAAAAAAAAAAAAAACAAAAAAGAAAAAAAAAACAAAAAAAAAAAATTGGCCCACCCTAAAAGTCCGATGGTCCGAGTGATGTCCAACTTTGCCAAGTAACTTGCCCTATTAATTTACCTGCCCAATTTTAATTTTAACCTTGTAGCTTTATTAGATTCACAGTTATTGAATCGAAAACTTTGTATGGCAGCCCCCCGAAAATGGGGCCCTAACATTTTGAAACTTCATATAAGTGCTCGATTCATTATATAACTAACCGTGTGTAATTTGCAGCCTCGTAGTATAATTAGTTTTGAAGAAATTCATATTGGTGCAAAGAAGTTGTATGGCAGCCCCCCATAAATGGGGCCCTAACATTTTGAAACTTCATATAAGTGCTCGATTCATTATATAACTAACCGTGTGTAATTTTCATCCGCGTAGTATAATTAGTTTTGAAGAAATTCATATTGGTGCAAGGAAGTTGTATGGCAGCCCCCCGAAAATGGGGCCCTAACATTTTGAAACTTCATATAAGTGCCGGAGTCAATATAAAACTAACCGTGTGTAATTTTCATCCCCGTAGTATAAATAGTTTTGAAGAAATTCATATTGGTGCAAAAAAGTTGTATGGCAGCTCCCCGAAGCCTTGGTCCGATTTTAACCAAAAACAATAGGGAACCTAGAAATTGTCTAAAAATGACTTTGTGTGAATTTCAAGACTCTAGCCCTTTTAGTTTTTGAGTTATCGTGCTGACACACGGACGGACGGACGGACGGACGGACGGACGGACGGACGGACGGACGGACGGACAGACACACATAGCTAGATCGACTAATTTTTCGATTCTGAGCCGATACGTACCCTTGACACTATATCTAGCTCGTCTAGATCGATGCGTTACAAACGGAGGAGCAAATCTAATATACCCGATGTTCATATATATATGCACGGGTATAAAGAACATAATAGTCATGAGGGTTTTATTTCAAGTATATTGTACTAAAGAATGCAAGGTTCAATCCTTTAATCCTTTTTATTTTGTCAAAAGTACTTATGGTAAATTAAACTTTTAAAAATTACTTTTAGATTTACTTTTTAATTTTTTCAAAGTTTTTTGAACCCAAGATTCTTGGGAAGTAAATTAAACCAAAGACATTATTTGACTTGAAGGCCTTTCTGGATATGCACATGTTTTATCTTTATATTTTTCATTCGTGTTAATCTGTCCGTATGTTCGGGTATTTGCAACATTTCTTCAACTTTCGGAACAAAGCAATGAATGTTTTAGTACAGAACCCAATGTATCGAAAGAATATAAGTAAGGATTAACTACACAATTCTTCAAAGTGGGGATCTTAAATTCAAACACAAGATCTATAAAGTTTATTTTGAACATGGTATTATTGTTAAATGCTACTTTAATTTACCGTTATATGCAAAACTCAATTGTGCAATGTGCAGTATATCATCATGTAAATTTTTTTTTTAAGTTTAGGAACTTGAAATTTTGAGTTTGAGTTGAGTAAGATCGGTGGATGAACTTTTTGTTAAACGAGGGACAGTACAAAGCTTTAAAAGATACCTATTAGAGCTGTGCAAAATTTCTTTAGGTTGTGTCAGGCTTCTACATGCCAAAATCACGATTCTTTTTGAAACAAACTTTAGGGTGGGACCAATGATACAAATATTTAATGTTTGGCATTGTGGATAAGAATGTGAAAGATTTTGTTTGAGTTTTAGGAATTATAGAATTCTGGAATTATGAGGAATGAGGAAAATTGGAAAGAGTATATTTTGAAAAAAGATTTTAATGTTTTTTCAAATTTTTCTGAATCGTACACATATACGTTAAAATTTTAGGGAACACAGATTTCAGAAAACCGTACCAAATTTTAGAAAAGTTGATTTTCCTAGATTTTGCGATTTTATTTTGCAATAATGAAATATTTAGAATTACAATCGATAAAATAATACATTGTTTCTATTTCTAAAGTATTCGATAAAACAAATGTCAGGCTTATAAACTACTTCTTTTTAAAGTATAATTTTTATAAAAGTGACAGTTCTGAGTTCAGTTTATAATTAACAGAGCTAAATTGAATATAGTGGCTTCGGTGGAGTAGTGGGTAAGCATTTCGTTAATAAACCGAGAGGGTCCGGGATCGATTCCCGGTCAAGTCATACAATACTTAATAAAAAAATTAATAAAAAATCATTTTTCCTTACAAATCCCCATGGTTACCAATTATTTTTAATAAAATATTTAAATATATGATATAAACAAAATAAATAATATAACTTTTAAAATACTATTATTGGCTCACATACGAAAGGAAATTCCCCCCGAAAATTTGCAAAGGAATTTTATAGACTTGGATATATTTAATGAATAAATAAATTGAGTATCAATAATACAAAATAATGAGAAAATACACATTTTTCTTATTCTTCTTCTTTTACTGCCAATCCAATTCTGGATATTAACCAATCACTTTATAACATCTGTATCGGTGGGATTCCCGACACATTTTATTTATCAAAATAACTTATGTCGTGAGTAGGGATATGGGGTAGTATGCAAATATATTTGATTGGTACCCAGTTACACCAACCTAGCCTCTACTACTTCACGCCGAAATTTTACATTCACGTGGTCCCCCTGAAAGACAACCCCGATGAAAGATTGGTATCCAACCCATGTGGTGTAGTTAAGGTCAACGAACAAATTAAATTTGACGGGTTAAGTTTCTGAACGTCAACGTCGTAAGCTAAATTCACAATAGCGTCTGTTTGCGAAAACCTTACAGAAGGCAATGGGAAACCACTGAATTATCATTGTCCCTAGAAATATCACATGGAAACAACAGAAAATACACGACCTTCTTTCTTCATAAATTAAGATGATTAAAAAATATCTAATATGCAAGTTAAATAACATTACAATTAACTAAAAAAATTTTAACCATATAAAAAAATTTAAAAAAATTATATTTTTAAAATGTAAACTCACCTTAACTTATAATTTTAATAATTATTATGTATATAGGTCGTTTTCAACTTTATTTGTTTTAAATGTTAACTTATTAGTTTTCTTTAATTTTATTACAAATTAATTTTATATTATTGAATTTTTTATTTATGTATTTATGTATGTGTTAAAATATATTACATTAAATTTTTTTTCTTTTTTTTTTTAATAATATTAAACTTCAATTTTATATTTATTTGATTATAATAAATTAACTTATAATTATTATTATATAATTTCTTTTTTTTATATTAATCTTATTATTTAAACAATTTTTTTTTTAAATTTTTTAGTAAATTAATATTTAATTATTATTTTTAATTATTCTTTAATATTATTATTAATTTTTATATTTTTTTTATTATTTTAAAAATATTTTATTTTAAAATTTTTTTATAACAGTTAAATGTAACAAAAAGCCATTATTTATTTATATATGTATATGTATCATTTAAAAAATAATTTATTACATTATATTAATCATATTATTTTAACCTTATATAGGTATTATAATTTGGTAGGAAAAATATTTTTAATTCTTAAAAAATATTGGCAATCCCTGAATTTTTGTGTAAAAACAAAAACGAAAAATCAAAAATTGACAAATATCAAATCACCAAAGTTACCAAATAAATAAATGTGTATAAAAAAAATACGTTATATGACGGCTTAAATATTAAATTAAAAAAAAAATTCTAAATGTAAATAACGGTAAAAAATTTTATTTTTTTTAATATTTAATAATTTTTTCCTTTTTATTATTATTTTTTTTTTTTTGTTGTTTTTATTATTGTTTTTTTTGTTTTTGTTTTTCTGTTATTGCTTGATGTAACGATGAATGAGCTTTAACATGTGATATGCGATGAAATTTTTTTTTTTAGAAAGAGACAAAAAATTTACAATAACAAAATACAAAACTTTAAAAAAATGTTATTAATACTTTTATAATATAGAAAAACGTTTTTCTTTTGTTTTATAATAAATTTACAAATGTATGTTTGTATACAAGTATTGGAAATTTAATTGTATTTTGTAGTATTATATCTACGCATAATATGTATACTTAGTACAATATCAAAGTATTTTATTCTGTTAATACAATTTGTAAGTGTATTAGTAACCTACATATTTTTCAATATACAAAACATTGTTCACTCACTAATTTTAAATACTTTGTGTATATATAGGTAACAAATTAAATTATTATTTCTTTATTATTGTGCGTGTGTGTGTATATATATATATGGTTAACTGTTATCAGTAATAAAAACATTTTTACATTTTTTTTTTGTGTATTATTATAATTAAAATGTTTCTGTTATTTATTTTTCACTTTAAAAAAATTATTTTTTTTTGCACAATAAAATAAAAAAAAAAAAAATTGCAATTTGTTTATTTTTTTTTATTTTCCTTCGTTTTACGTTGTTTGTTGTGTTTTTATTTTTTTTTAATCAAATAAAATATATATATGTATATTTATATATATGTATATAAAAGTATATAGTAGAATAATAAAAAAACTTGGTTGTTTAATTTAAATATAATATACCATATAATAAAAAAAATACAATGTTTTTTTTTGGATACAATGAAAAATATTATGAATAATTTATACCGTTATTAAATTAAAACAACGGTTAAATAAAAAAACAACAGTTAAAAATAAAAAACAAAAATATGATTTTTTGTTTTATATATTTTGTTTGTTTTTAATAAATTTTGAATTGACAATTAATAATTAATTATTTATGTATTTATGCATTGATTATAATGTAAATTGGTTTTTTTTTATATCCTTTTTAACAAATTTTTATATAATCACTTCCTTTATGTATTTTATTTTATCCTTTTATTATAAATTTAAATTTATATTGAAATTTTAATATTAATTTTTAATATTTAATATTTTTTAAAAAAAAAAATCAAATTTTATTTTAATAACATTTTTAACTAATATTTAACATATATATATATATGTAATATGTATATATATTTATAACACTTTTAAATCATAATAATATACACTGTGATATCCTTAAATTTTTTGTATATAATAATATATTATTATATTATGATATCCTATATATATATATTTTTATAAAATATTATTATTATAAAAAAACGAAATATAATATAATGGACAGATTGTTGTATTGAGAATCGTTGTTGTTGTTGTTATTTGTTTTTTTTTATAATTACAAATTCATATTTTCATCTATTAGAATACCATTCTATTTTTTTTAGATATTAATCATTATCTTAAAAAGCTATTTTTTATTTTTTAATATCTATTTTTTTATTTCATATATATTATTTATATATTAATGTATGTATGTATGTATGAACGACTGTATGTATATATATTTTCTTTTAAAAAGTTTTCTTGATTCTCTATCTAATATCTTTAATTCCATGATGATAAATTATAATAATAACGGGACATTATATATACCATACAAGCAATATAGACAAGTAATAAACAAATTTGGATACACATTTAGGATATCACTTCACTGGTACCAAAGGAAAAGGCAAAAAAAAAATATAAAAAAAAAATTTAAACTTTTATCACTTTGAAAATTTTCTTTTACACATTAATTTTTCACCGAATACAGTGCAAAATTTAATAATATTATTTTTTTTCAATTTTTCAAAATTTCAATTTTAGTATAAGTATGTATTGGAATTATTTTGATTAATAACTATTAGTATATCTAATAACTGGTTTAGTATTTAGAATTGAATTAAAATTCCAGTATATTGAATGTCCTTGCATGTACTCCTTGATTATAGAGTCTTGGGTAACAACATTTTTACAACTTTTCAATGATTTATTTATTTACATATATATAAAGTAAAATATTATATCTTATATATTGTATAAGATATTTTTTTTTTTATTAAGGACATTAAAGTTCGTACCGTTTTAATCCTTATTATTTTTATTTTTAATCCTTTTGAAAAAAAATGTTAATGTATAAAACATGTATAGAAAAATCAAAAAAAAAAAAAGAAGAATAATATGTAGTAATCAATTTAATAGTACACGTGAATTAAGAATAATTTATTAAATAACAGTAATTTTCATTCGATTCAATTACACTACATATATGTATATGGATTTATATATATATATATATCTATTATTATTATGTTACTTCAATTTCTTTTGATGCGTATACAAAAATTGGGTTTTTTTGGTAATATTTAATATTATTTCATACTTTTCTTATGAACACAGACACACACACACACATATTTATATATCTTGTGTATATATATGTAGATCAATTAATAGTATTATTTTTAAGTTATTTTCAATACGCGTAAAATTTTAAGAAGAATTGCGAAACTTTAATATTAATTTTTTAATATTTAATTCATTAATATATTTTTGAGGAATGTTTATCCTTTCGGATCTAATTTTTATCCTTTTTTATTTTTGTTTCTTGTTTATTAATTTAAAAAAATATTTTAACAATTTTTAAGTAAATTTAATTAAATAACTGTTTTTAGTAAAAAAATTTTAAAACTTAAACACTGCAATTAAAAAATTTTATTTAAATGCAAACGTAAAAAAGGAACTAAATAGAAATTCGGTTTTGTGCGAATTTAATGTACTAATGGGGGTGTGGCGCGGTTATTTTTCTCTTTCTCTCTCTTTTTGATTTTTTTTCGTATATTTTTTTTTTTGTTTTATTTTACTTTTCATTGACAATTCTTCTGTAATTTCTCTTTCTCCTTGTGTTTTATCTCTCTCTCTCTCTCTCTCTGTTTTTGGTGTATCCAGTATCCTGTGTGTTTTTATTTCAATTTTTTTTTTTTTTAAATGATACCAACTAAATGTTCAATAGCAGGTATATGTATATGTATATGTATATCTATATATGATGCTTAAAGAAACAGTTACAGTACCATATTGTTTATATATATACAAATTGTATTTATGTATAAATTAAAAATTTTATCCACTATTGTGCGAAATGATAAGGACGAAGGATAATATTTGTAAAACAAAACATAATATAAAATATTTATATACAAATTTTAATTTTCTTTTGTTTTTTTTTTTTTTTTCTTTATGTAGACATAATAAATTTGCCTGTCCAATTTTTCTTCCTTTTTTCTATTATTATTGTTTTTTTTTTGTTATCCTTGTTCTTTTTTTTTTTTTTGTATTTTATTTCCTTAGAAAAAAAAACTGAATCGAACGCGAAATTTTTATTTTACGGAAGACAAACACAACGTTGAACGATTCCGGATAAACTAAACTTTAAAAAAGCTTTTATATATTGTACTTATTTTACTATTAAAAATCCAAAATAAAAAAAAAAAGAAATACAAATAAAACAAAAACATCTCTAATAATTTTTTGTTTTTTTTTTTTTAAACGGTATTACGAGTAAAACGAGCACAGTCAGAATTAAATTAAGAAAAAATTCCAACATCCTTTTAGATCTCAAAAAAAAAAAAAACAAAAATCAACAAAAATGTTTATAAGTATTCGTAAAAATTTTATTTCGCAAATCATAAAATGAAAAATATGGAATTGAAATTTTTCTAAAATGTCAATACATTTACAATGTGAAACTGTCAATATACCAAATACTTGTATTCTTTTTACAAGTTTATACTGTCATATTTTTCAATATACACATATGATTTTAAAGAAATGTCACAATTCTTAATATTTCAGTGATAATAAAACTATGTATTTAAATTTTTAAACATGCGTGTGGTTGTGTGTTGTGCTTTTAATCAAGGATTATTTTATAATTTTTTTTCAAAGAATTTAATTTTAAAATTTTTTTTCAGCCTAAAATTATGCTATACTGTTCTTATTGAAAGATTTCATATATGACATTTCTTCGAATAATGTTAATTTTACTGTGTTGTTCTGTCAAATGTCGTATTTGTCAATGTATACAGTATAGTAGTGGTTTATTTAATTTGGAAAGCTATTTTGTAAATACATATACACATTTGTTTTTGTATATTAAAGTTTTTAAAAATATTTAAAAATTTTGGAAATTGAAAAATTTTAAAGTATGATGTAAAGGATGCTACTAGGAATTGGGTAGTTCGAATAACTATGGGGTTATTTTTAAATTTTTTTTGGAATTAAAAATATGTTAATACTTGAAGTTTAAATACTGAAATTTTTTTGAATTTTAATATTGTTTGTTGTTGTTTTTTTTTTTTGAAATAATTCAAGGATGAACTCGGTTTGTTCGTTTTTATTTTTGTTTTTTTTTTTTTAGAATATAGTAAGAGAACTTTTTTTTTTTTGTATTAAAAGCTCACTTGTTTTTACGATGAAAAAGCTCTGTATCATTTTAGATTTTAGAATTGTTGTTGTTGTTGTTGTTGTGTACTGATTTTCATTCTATGAATTTAAGAAAATTGTTTTTGTTGTAGATACAATACGTTTTATATGGATGGTATATACTTAGGAGTATATACCTTATGTATAGATAGTGTATGATGAAAAGATATGTTGTAAAAAAAAAAAAAATAAAAAGATGAAAAAAAAACAAAACAGAAGGAGATAAAAAAAAAAATAGAATAAAAAATTAATGTTTTCTTTGTTAATTTTTCATCGTGCATATTATATGGGCTAAAATGTAAAAGTATATATAAATTATATATTATATAATTGTAACTATACGGGTATTAGAGAATCTAAATATGTATATATATTATATGTAATATTTTATTGTATTTTGGTTTTTATTTTGTTTTTATTTTGTTTTTTTTATTTATTTATATAATAATTTAGGTTTTTTTTTTTGTTTTTTTTTTTTTTTTAATTTTGTCATTTGAATTTTGATTCATTTGTAGATAAGATTTATAAGATTTAAACGTCAATGACACAAAAACAAAATAATATGTGTGTGTATGTGTGTTTATTTAAAAAAAAAAAAAGAATGAATGTATATAAAATGTTTTGATTTTTTTAATGGAGCATAAAATATGGGCATTTATTAAAAGAATTATAAATATATGTTATATATATATATATATATAGATACATATATATTTATATAAATATATATTTAAATATATTTATGTAGACGGTGTTGTATGTTTGTATATAAGCTCAATGATCTTCCTTGTAATGAGAAATCTGCTATTTTGAGATGAACAAAAATTTGGGTGGAAGAAGGAAGGGAGCCTACCTAAAATTATTTCAAAAAATATAGAACCAAATAATACAGAAGAAACCAACTTACAATATAAAAGCTTATTCAATTAGCTTTCTAGAAAAAATTTCAAAATCTTATTCTAGATGTTAACAGTCCGAGGTTATTAGGGCCTAAAAACAAATATTTTAAAAAAGTAATAATTAAATGCCTTTTCTCACGAAAATAAGGGAATTATATAATAGTTTTCTTATTTAACTATACCCATCAGGTTATGCTTTGTAATCGTCAAAGTTTATGAGCTAGAAATGTTCTAGTATAATCAGAATTTTGGGAAAGAGAGGGGTAATAATTTGAAATAAAAAATAGTAATCAGTTAGTACCGTTATTTTATAGACTTTTTTAAAATTATTTCACTTAAGGCCTTATAATCTCAGACTGGGAATTTTTAGAGGAATTGTTCGAAAACTGTTTTCGAAAAATGCTTTAATTAGCTTTAAAATGGCATATTTATAGTTAATTAAAAGGGTATGCTCATTGTATATTTGGATTTTTCCTGTTTTATTTGTGCCCATATTTATTCTAATTATAAATAAATTAAGGTTGAAATAATTAAGGACTCATACCTTTTAAAGCCCCCTTCCATTCAATCTTTGCTCGTCTCGATATGCCTCGTCACTTATTTCAAATAAGACCGTCGAGTAGTATATATATATATAAAATATTGTAAGTATGTATATAGAATGTAAAAAAAAAAATATTAATAAAAAAAACGCTACAAAAATGTATACAAAATATTCGACAATCATTTTTCTATGCTTATAAATTAATTTAAAAAAAAATTTGAATAATTTTTCAAAACAAAACCAACAGACACTGAGAGGAAAAAATATGAGTGAAACACTTTAAATGAGTGAATTTTCTATGATTTTGATTTATATTTAGTATCTTAATTGCATAAAATAAGCACTTTGAATTTAATTTTTATTTTATCTGGTGTTAAAATTAAATTTCATTTAAAAATATGCATATACGTGAGTACTGTGCAATTTAAAAGAAACTATGATTTCTTAGTTCAATGTTCTGTATGTATATGTTCAGGAGCAATTTATTGGAAATCAAAAGCTTAAAATTAGTATTATGACAAATTGAAAGGAAATAAAAAACCACAAATCTAAAATTACAATAAAAATGAAGTTATAAGCTCTCCACTAAATAATTGAATCAGGAAATTTATTTATTTATTTACAACATATTTAATAGTTTAGAGATCAATCACTTTACTAACAGTTCATTATTTTTATTTGCCTTTATTATATACAATTATGAAGTGCTAAATGTTTAACAGTTCGGCTAATTAGCCTCTCTGTACTATAGGTACATGTTAGAACAGGAGGTCATATTATATTAGTGGTGTTAGGATTGATCTTAATGAATTTCACATACAATTTTAAAGATGAGATACTACTAGGTCATATAACATGAAGAAACGTCTTAGATTTTCACTAGATACAATTCTATTTTTTGTATATTCTAATAATTTTGTATTTGAGTTATATGATATTCTATATCTGTGAGTTATACTATTTTATTAAATAATTGGTTTATATTTTGCATTTGTTTGTATTGTTATATTAATGTATTTTTATTAAAGATATATAATTATTAATTATTGACTCAGCCGTTAATTTGAACCCAACGGCGAATGGTAGTTGAGTCGATTCAAAAGCCCGATAAAAGTTGTTTTACTTTCACTGGGATTCGAATCTGGGACTTTCGCATGATAGGTCGGCACTATAATCACTGTGCCACCCAGCCGTATCTATATTATTATTTACCTGTTGTAGGTTGAGTATTGGTTTAACTTCAATACATTGAAATGAAATACAGGCTTGCGATAGTAGCACATTATTTTATTATTGAAAAGATTTATGGTCTATTTTTTAAGACCTACAAAAACACTTTATTACATAGAACTAAAGTACTATTTTCCATATTATCTAATTTATAAATTGCAATGCATATTTGATTAAATTTCGTGTATTGTCTGGAATTTGCAATTTTTACTTTAAATGTATCTATTTCATCGATTTCTATATGTACCCAGCATTTATTACATACTCACACATGTGCCTACATTTATCTATATATTAAAAAATTAACATTCTTTTAATAGTAAAATTAGTAATAAAGGATAATGATGCAAATATATAGTAAGTATCTAATAAAGTTAAGGATTAAGATAATTTTGAAAGTTGTTATAAAAATAAAACGTTTTTGTCTTATCTTAAACAACCAGCTAGAAATCAGAAACACTTTATTATTTTTAAGCCACCTTATTCCATTCTTATATGAGAATAAAAGTTCTTAGCACCTTAATATATGCGATTGGGGAAGGACCAAGAGTCAAAAAAAGTATACAGAGATTGAAGAAGATGATACATAAAAAACGAGGAAGATTATAGTTGCCCTTGTCAACTTTTAGATACCCGTGCATACCCACTATGGTGTATAAAATAAACCGTAATTTACTTCTCTTATACATTTAACTCATTACCCCATAATTTTGACGTAAAAAAAAAAAAAAAAATTAACAAAAAAAAAAAAAAGTCACAAAACAAAAAACAAAATTTTCATTCATTGTCCCATAACTTTAGCTTAAAAAAAAAAAAAAAAAATTAACAAAAAAAAAAAAAAATCACAAAAAAAAAAAAAAAAGTTTTCATTCATTGTCCCATAACTTAAGCTTAAAAAAAAAAAAAAAAAAAATAAAAAAAAAAAAAAACAACAAAGAACAAAAAAACAAAAAAAAAAAATTGGCCCACCCTAAAAGTCCGATGGTCCGAGTGATGTCCAACTTTGCCAAGTAACTTGCCCTATTAATTTACCTGCCCAATTTTAATTTTAACCTTGTAGCTTTATTAGATTCACAGTTATTGAATCGAAAACTTTGTATGGCAGCCCTCCGAAAATGGGGCCCTAACATTTTGAAACTTCATATAAGTGCTCGATTCATTATATAACTAACCGTGTGTAGTTTTCAGCCTCGTAGTATAATTAGTTTTGAAGAAATTCATATTGGTGCAAAGAAGTTGTATGGCAGCCCCCCATAAATGGGGCCCTAACATTTTGAAACTTCATATAAGTGCTCGATTCATTATATAACTAACCGTGTGTAATTTTCATCCGCGTAGTATAATTAGTTTTGAAGAAATTCATATTGGTGCAAGGAAGTTGTATGGCAGCCCCCCGAAAATGGGGCCCTAACATTTTGAAACTTCATATAAGTGCCGGAGTCAATATAAAACTAACCGTGTGTAATTTTCATCCCCGTAGTATAAATAGTTTTGAAGAAATTCATATTGGTGCAAAAAAGTTGTATGGCAGCTCCCCGAAGCCTTGGTCCGATTTTAACCAAAAACAATAGGGAACCTAGAAATTGTCTAAAAATGACTTTGTGTGAATTTCAAGACTCTAGCCCTTTTAGTTTTTGAGTTATCGTGATGACACACGGACGGACGGACGGACGGACGGACGGACGGACGGACGGACGGACGGACGGACGGACAGACACACATAGCTAGATCGACTAATTTTTCGATTCTGAGCCGATACGTACCCTTGACACTATATCTAGCTCGTCTAGATCGATGCGTTACAAACGGAGGAGCAAATCTAATATACCCGATGTTCATATATATATGCACGGGTATAAAAATAATTTAAAAGAATAAACCAAGCAGGAGATGCGAATACAAAGTCCCATTATCAAGGATTTGAGAATTAAAGTTAGAATGGGCCAAACCTATAAAAACATATTCTAAACTTAAACAATGGAACTGTGCTAAGTGATCAAATGTGTTCTTAAATTAACACGTAAGGTTAAAAAAGTTGTTCTGACTAAGTGACATGCAAGTTTGGTGGAAGGGATAATCAAAAATCCAAATGTTTATGTTTCCGATTATGACTTTTTATAGGTCCTCTTACATACATATTGCTTTGTTCTGAAAGAATACCTTCAATGTTTTTTAAGTGCCAATGATTAAAAATACACAAAAATGAAGATTTGATTTAGCAAAAGGTCCTTAAATTTTAGGGTTCCATTTATAAATAACATATAAATAAAATGTCATTCAAAGGATTCAAAAAAAGCACGAAGAAAAAAAAAATTTTCTATTGTATATAAAATCAGAAATTAAATGATAATATACAAATAAATATTTTAAAAGTTAATTTCAACAAAAAATACCAAAAGAATATAAGATTGGATTTTATACTCGTGCGAATAATAGGTTGAGGATATAATAAAATTAGGCCTCCGTTTGTAACGTATTGATCTGAGATATCCTTGATTTAGAATCAAAGGTATGGATCGGATCAGCTTCGAACAGTGGATCGACTTAAGTATGTGCTTCCTATCTATTAGGTCTATAATTCTAAAACTTAAAAACTAAAAGAGCTAAAGTTTTGCAGGCTCCATATTGGATTTGGTTATAAAAGAACCAGGGCTTCGAATAGTTGTCATACAAATTTTTGGAACCAATTTGAATATCTTCAAAACTAATAATACTATGAGGATGAAAGTTATTCCAAAAAAGTATTATAACAGGAGGAATTAGAGGGTGTTTATAAGGATTATAATACACATATATGAGGTTTCGAGGTTTTAAGACTTCATTTTCGAACAGATGCCATACAAATCCTTACTTGCCTACATATCATCATAACTAATCACACTAAGATGTTGAAATTAAAAGTAAGCAAGTAAAGTAATATGGCAAAATTATCTTACGATTCTTGGGAGAAATTTGAGTGAAGAAATCTGAGTAATTTTTTTGAAGTTTTAAAACCTGGGATCTCATTTTGAGAAAGTTGCCAACAAATTTTTTAGTCCGATTGCTTGACTCTAACTAGACTACGATTAAATGCAAGTATAGTAATAGGGGAAAGTGCGTGGTCAAATTTAAAATTATTTGGTCTAATTTTTGAGATATCCATAAGTTGACAGGGATAAATACATAACATTCTTTTAATATTCTATTTAAATTACATCTTAAAATCAAAAGAATTTAATAGAAAATTAAGTTAAAAAGACATACAACATTACATATTGGTACGCAATTTTTTACGTTATCATTATGTCCTTGAGTAGACCTTCATAAATCATTTTTATAATCTTTTTTTGTAACCGTCGTTTAAAATTTCCTGTCATTTCATTACAAAGATACAGTAGAATTTAAATAAATTTAACTTTTAATGTAAAAAAGGTGAAAAGTCGAAAAATTTCAAAAATCCTTATTTTATGTTCAATATTTAATTTTTTGTATGTAGGGTGTATATGTGCTTTTAAGATTTGTGTGTGTGTATTTAGTTATACTATAGTGGTAATTTTACAATTTTCGGGTAAAAAAATGTTTTAAATCTAATGAAGCATGTTTTAGAATGCATTTAACTTAAAGAAACGTCATAAGTTCAGGGTTGTAACTTCATAAGTTTTAATTAAAAAGAAGCCTAATGATCTTGAATTGCTTAATAATAGCAATTTTTTAAGTAGTTCATTTTATTCAGGTTTCACTGTATTTCCAAGTTTATGTACACACTTGTATATACTTTAAAAATTTTATTAGATCAAAATCGATTTTGTGGTTAGGAAATGTTTTGAAATTAGCGAACGTATGTTTCTTTTCATGACACATTTAAAAAACATCTTGAATCCTTGAAAATTAATTACTTTTAATGTATTTTGACTAGGTATAGGTACTTTTTTGTTATATTCACACTTATTGGTGTAGAATATTTTAAAAATGCTTTTAATAACAATGTATACTTTAATTTTTATTTAATATATAATAGAAAAAGCAATTTCTAAAATAATGGAGCTTAAAAGGTAATACTTGACTTGTGTTTTTCACAAAATTTTTGGATGATTTTTTGCAAATAATTTTTTTTAAAATAAAAAGGACAGTGCCTTTAAAAAGTTGAAATCCTAAGAAAACTTATCTATGTTCTTACGGATATTGATTTGAAAAGACTGTCTTGATATAAGTGGCTGCGTTTATGTAATATTAGTGACTAATTTTACATTGCAATATGTAAAAACTTCTCTTTAGTTAATAATTTTCTGTAAATTTAATTCGAAAATTATTTGAAATTCTAATTAGGATGTAATGATTGATGATTAATCTCAATTAAATGTGAGATAATATTTTAATACCAATTCCATACTTGTTTGAAACATTCACTTTTAAGTGCATTTTAATTAGTGTGACTGTTGAGTTTATCATCAGATAGCGAGGCTAAGATAAGAATCTCTCTCAGGATCTCATAGTGAAAAACTAATATTTCCACAATATCAATATTTGAAAATAGGTCTGGCTGCAGGTTTAAACTATCTAAACTGTATGACTACTGAGGAAACATCTTCTAATTGTTAGCCAAGTCATATGTATAAAATTCAGCTTTTATACTAAAACGTAAGTACAGTTACAGCTTATTGAAGTTTCCCTCTTGGTATCTCCCAAAGACATGATGACCCAAACTACATACTAGCAAAACTTTCGACTTTTTTAAAATGACAAAAGTGGCTGACAGTCACGGGCTTTTGCTCTTTAATAAATCCAGAAAAAAAATACCTAAATCATTTTTATCCTAAAAGTATGCAATTAAAATAATTTTGTTTTTGTGTTTTCTGTGGTATTTTGTTTAAGAACATAGTTTGCTAGTCTAGGCGCTATTAGTTTTAAGCCTAATGGTGCCTAAGAGCAGGTCCGAAGGATATTTCCTTAATATATTTGAGACCAAATTATATGATCGGAACTATATAATACGAAATAACTGCCGATGTTGTAACTGTTCAAACGTTAAGCTAATAAGCCTGTTCATACTAACAGTTTATGTTGGGAGGTCATATTATATTCTTCTTATTAGAATTGATCTTAATGCATTACACATACAATTTAAACATAAGATAGTACTAGGCCTTATAACATATAGAAACGTCTTAGATTTTCAATATATAGATATAATTCTATTTTGTTTATATTGTAATAATTATATTGTATTTCAGTTACGTGTATCTGTGAGTTATATTATTGAACTAAATTATTTATTTATATTTTTATATTAATGTTTTTTTTTATAAAAGATATATATGTAATTATTAATTGTTGATTAAGCCATTAATTTGAACCCAATTAAGAATGGTAGCTGAGTCGAGTCGAAAACCAGATAAAAGATTTTTAACTTTTACTGTGATTCGAACCTCGGGGCCTGTCGCATGAAAGGTTGACACTCTAACAAATGTGACAACCAGCCCTTGCTGAAGAGATGTGTTTGTTTGACGGTGCGGGGAATACAGTAGTTACCACAACTTAAAATCCAAAATAATTTACAGGAAATTAAAGGTGATATTTATATTCGTATAGCCTTGGTTCGTTAGCAAGCTTCCAGAATCTGAACTCACCATTTTTTTATATATATATTCATTTACACTTGTAATATATATATATTTGTTTACCCTTGGCTCGTTAGCATGCTTCAAAATTCTGAACCCATTGTCTGATTTCGCCGCCCATATTCGCCTTTTGCTCCATTCTTTCACTATTTTTAACAAATAATATAAGTTAATATCCCCTACACCTATTTTAGCTATAGGATACAAAAAATGAAACATAAACAAATATAACGACAAGCTGATTAAAATCTGTCTACTGTAATATTTGATCAGTTTAAATTTAAAAATAATGTAACCAAGGACATTTATATTTTGTAATTTAATCTTTTTATTCTGAATGTGAATTGATTATTTTTGTTTTGTGTAAAATCAATATTTTGAGAACTTTTGTTCTATTTCTGATTTAATTTTTAAATTCCTTCGAACTTCTCTAAAAACAAACGAATAAATATAAATTGAATAGACTTTTCCCAATGGAATAAAATTTCTATTTAAAGTTTTCTATTTCTTTAAACTTTTTATATCTTCAAAATAAAATCTTTTATTTTTCAGGCCTTGATATTAATCAATCAGTGTATTTATGTTTTGTATTCCTTGTGGTAAATTGATGATTTAAGAACAATTGGATTCTTGAATATCGTTATTGATAATCTGTTGGAATTTCTAAAAAAAATTTTGTAGACTAAAAGACTAAAATTTTATTGAAATAGATGAGACAACTTTCGTTTCTTTTATTAAAACTTTTGAATTTGAAACTTTGAAAGTTTTATTTTTGTAAATTGACTTTCTATTATAGAAAATGCGAATTTTTGCAATATGAAAAGAATCTGATATTTTATTTTATTTATTAAAGTTTCAAAGTTATTTTATAGTCTAGTGTTATTAATTTTGTGCTATATGACCTTTGAAACTTTTTTAATATTATTTCTTTAAAGTTTGTATGTCAACATATGTTAGCATTTCAGGTGTTGGTTACAAGATCTCTTATTTCCACAATTGGGATCTCATATATAAACATATGCATCTGTCAAATTGACACCATTGACATATGCATTTGCGACATGACATAACTCAACAAACATCTATTCTGTACGTCAAGAGATAAGGGTATGCAAAATCGCAATGACACCTTGCGGGAAATCTAGGAAAACGCAGTGATATCTTGCCACGCAGTGATATCTTGCCTTGAGACCTTGGGATCGTCTTTTTCACAAGGCGTAAGATTGAAAATCATGTGTAATAGCTACAAAGGACCAATCATCTTACTTAGTGAACAAACGATTGACAAAATGGAAGCCACTTTAACCACTGATAGCTTAATGGTTAAAGTATTGGCTTTTCAATCAAAAAGTCTTGGGCTCAAAATCTGCCCTGAATTAATACTTAATAAAGAAGTATATAATTTATAATTGATGTTTTAATACTTTATATCATAATATAAAATAAATTTAACTGCAACTTATCACATTGATTGTTGTAAGGGGACTATAAATAAAAAAATAAAAAACAAATTATTTTATTCAACGCATGAATCAATGTAAAAAATTTGATATTTTTAATAGATCAATTGATATATACATATTCTATCGTAATTTAAAATAAATTTTAATATAAGAAATATTTATATATAACACTTTTGAAAAATATACCGTTAATTCAGTTTTTTCTTTGATCAATCAATCATAAAATTATTGAAATGTCATTAATATATTTTCTTACCTAAAATAATCGCGAGTCAAAATAAATTTGTTTTTCAATTTTTATTCTTCGGAAATGGCTTTGAATTAATTTTAGCTTCCTTGTCAAAAAGAAAAAGCATTAAAAACGTTTTAAAAATTTAAAATTGACATTTAACATAAATTTATTGTGCTTCATATTACTTTGATTATTTAATTTTTGGGCAAAAGGGCTTGTATAAGCTTGGCATAACCAATGACTGCTATTTCGGATCCTAATGCGAAATAGAGATCTAAATTTAATAAATAAAATAGTTAAGTAACTACACTTTTGACAAACAATTTCTCTTACATACATTTTTACATACGTCGCTATCAACCATCACTATCGCTAGCTTTAAATGCCAATTTACCGTCTCAATGCGAAATTGGTTTCGAATATTGTCTTGACAGTCCATTTACAAAAAAATTAAAAAAAGGGGACGGAACTACGAATTGCTATTTTATAATTTTAAATAATTGACGATGGTCAAAAGAAAAATTAAGAGAAGCATATAAATAAACTCATTTATAGACCGAAAAACACCTTTCATGTTGAAACTAATCTTTTAATGGATTTGTTTTTCTTTGCATGCGATCATAAAGCTTAGATAAGGCTTCCTTTAGTAAACCCCTAAACATGGTCAAAGTTTTGAAATATTAATCTACATACCTAAATTTATATTAAGCTCTTTTAAATAAGTATAGTTCAGTTCAGTTATAACTTTTCTTCCTAAAAGAGCCTATGCTTTTGTTTATTTTTTGTTTTTTTCTAGATTAAAAATTAGATTTTGTAAATTTATTTTCTAAACAGCGCTGTACTAGATTTTTCTTAAACAGTGTAACGCAGACAATGCCAGACAATATGGGTTTGCACTAGAAAGTGACAGTCGATAGTGTCAGTATGAAAACGCTAGTTAACCATAGAAAGCAGTGTTGATTTGTTCAATAATTCCTTTTCCAAACCCCATAAGTAGCTGAGGGCATTTATCAAGCTATTTACACTGAGCTTCAGTTTCATTAATTATTTTTATCTAAGTTGTTTATAACTCAACTGTAGTTATTGTATAAAATTATGTATACAGAAATAAATTCTACATCTTGTGCTCCATCTATTATCTTACTCAAGAGTGATATATTACGATATTATGTAAAATTTTACGATATTTTTTAAAGGTAATAGTGGTAATGGTGCGAGATTAGAACTCAAGACTTTTCACTTGAAAGTCCGCGGCTTAAACATTATACGTCAATTGTTTGATCATTTAATCAATAATTATATACTCTAAATAAATGTAATTGTTATATCTTTTATATAAATATTTTATCTTTTGTCGAACTTAAATTATACCAACAGATTATTGTGGACCTCTTTCTGATAACTAGATGCTCTTAGAAACTTAAAAAAAAGTATTTTTTTAAAAATTATCAAAATTAATTTATATTTAATATCGGTACATATTAAATTCAAAACCTAAATAACCAAGAAAAACTGAGTGAACAGAAAAGTCGAGAGGAATTAATGAAAATCAATGACATTTTCGAAGTAAAGATGTTTTCCTAATTGTTTTTTTCGAGGCACTTGATGAAACGTTTTTTTTATAAACAGCTATTTTTTATGATTAATTTATTAACAAATCAATAATTTTGAAATTTTTAAAATAAAAGTAGAAAATGATTACAGGCTTTTAATTCTACAAGAGCATCTTTATTTTATAACTGTCTATTGATTTCTTAATATTTAATGGGAAAAAAATTACAAGTAAATTTCAGCAAATTCTTTCAAATAAAATAAATAAAATGGTTTTTTTTCGTTTTTACAACATACACTTATGTTTATTACATTAAAGTTTACAACCCCCCTTTTATAATTTATGTATATGGCAACTTTAGATGCATGTAAAAAATAATAATTTTTATTCCAGAGTTTATTTTAGAGTTTCATAATACACCCGTATCGTACACCCACCTGATCATTCACCATATATATATACACATATTTATATATATATATATATATATATATACCAAATATTGATGAAAATGTTAAGGAACTTTGAAGAATAATAAATCTTACTTTTTACTATTATTATAAAATATAAAAATAAAAAAATAAAATAAAAAATATATAATCGAAATTTATATTTTTTATGTTCTATAATTTATTAAAGTAAAATATACAATTTATTATTTCATTTCATTGAATCCATAAGTTAATTAAAATTTTTATATAAATTAATAATATTAAAAATTGTATGAGTTTATGAGATTAATTCAAATGGTATAGTATATGAAATCAAGGGGTTCTAAAGATCTATTTCAAAGTTTTTCTATTTTAATTAACACGACTTATAGAATTTTCCATAAGTTTTGGTTCTTTGTAAGAAATCTGTTGAGGCTCCAAAAATAAATCTTTCAAATGAGTAATAATTAAAATATGGGGAATATTGTGAAATAAATCTTTAACAGAAAAATAATTCCCAAGGAAAATCATCAAAGGAAAAATTAATTAACAAGTGATGAAAAAACCCGAGGGTTTTTAAAAAAGTACATTTTCAAAATTATATAGTGTTTCATACTGAGTATTTTATCGAAATATAATGTTGGAGCTTCAATAGTTACGTCTAATTTAGGAAATATATACACTAGTGACTAAGTTACTGTTTAATTATAAAAACAACAAATTTTTAATTTATTGTTAATTACTAATAGCCCTCAATAGGGAATGTTGCTAAATTTCTTAAGCATCTAACTTCACTTCCTCCTCCCTTAATTAAATTGTGAATTACACCAAAATTTGGAATTTTACTTAGAATTTTACTACCTACGCAACAATGATTAAAACGGGAAAACCCTTTCTTCAATTTAAAGAATCGCTTTTAAATTTAAGAAAAACCTTAAACATATTTTAAAATATAACATCGGATCTTTAAATTGTATATTAATAAAAAAAAATGGACAGGTATAAAAGTTACAAATGTTTAAAAATAACAAAATTTCAATTTTCGAGCACTTCTTATAGCTCCTAAATGGGAGGCGCGACAAAAAAATTTTATTTACCGACTTAGGATCTAGCTTCACCCAAAATTTCAATACTCTAGCTTTAAGCGTTTAGAAGATATGTAGGGTCAAAATTTTCGGAAAAATTTAGTTTTGCAAAATAGTACATTTTAGAACCGTGTTGCAACCCTATACATTTGCCTTATAAAAAATTAAGAAGCTTATAGTATATAAGAAAGAAGTCTTTACTTAACAGAACTGTTGCTATGGCAATTTAAATATAGGGCTTTTTCCGACTTTGGTGGCTGCAGCTCTCTAACGGGTGAAGCTACGGACAAAAATGCTTCCAAAACAAATTAAATTCATACTAATATTACATTATAAAATAATACATGTATATGTATACATACTTTTTATCTTGCTGCATAATTGACCAGTTAAATCTGTATTCTGAAATATTAAATTCCCATAACGTATTGGATAACATGAAAGAAAATCTCCATAATCTTTTTGGAACTTTAGGTATTTTATGTGGAATTACAATCTTATTATTTAATACTATTTTCAAGTATCAGTTTTTAATTAAATGTAAATGAAAACACTACTATCTTAAATTAATTAGTTATCTTTAATAAAATTTAGATATAAATAATCTCTTTGTTAAACTTATTTAATAATTTTGAAAATTAATTCATTAAAAATATATGTAGGTATATAGGCAAGCACACATTTTGAATTGTAGGTTTCTTTTAATTACATAATATAAGTACGTAATTCTATACTCAGACAGGATTATTCTAGTATTTCTTCAAAATAGTAATTAATTTATAAGTTTATTACAGAAAAATGTTATAGGCAACTTCGAATTTCAAAATGTCGAATAGAACTAAAGTCGATTTGAACAAATTCGATTGAAATAAAAGGATGTTTTCTTAAAACGCCGACTGCTGTTCTCCAATTCATAACAAATATTATTAAAATTACGATTTTGGAAAGCATTTAAATTAATGTAAAAAAGAATTAATCGAGTCCTAGCACTGAAGAAGTCTGCATGTCGTTGACGAAATACTGGTATTTGTAAAAATAAATAATTTTAGTGAAATTAAAGAGAAACCACTCGTATTTTATTTCTTTCGTATATACATTTGTATATATTAAATATCTGAAAATCGACATTTTGGGAATCGATATTTTTTGAATTGACTTTTTAAAAATCGACAAAAGTTCTGAATCCCAGATAAAACAATGTTAATAAATAATTTCATAGAATGGATAACAAGAAGAATACAAACTAAAAGTCGGTACATTTGAATATAAAAGTTATTATAGGAATTTTCCATTGAATAGATACTTTGTCTTCTTAAAAAAATTCTCCTACTCTACGTCTATTTTTCAGAATTTTTACTTTGAATTTGAAGCTTTGCCTGAATTATTTAAAAATTTGTTTGGTTGGTATGTAGTTAAGCGAGTACTACGTATTATTTAAATTAAATCGTAATTTAAATTCTCATTTCAACTAAATAAAATATTACGCAGTTTAAAAAGTGTACTTCTTCACCTTTCTTTCTTCAAATATTTTATACAATTTTTATTAGCTGTAATAAAACCCTGATCTGAATCCTATGGAAAAATTATAGAGAATAATGAAATGGCGGCTCATTTGAAGATTTAAAGCAAAAATTTAAAAATTTGGAGTTCCATCACGCCTAGAAATATTCAACACAATGCATGGACAGGACAGAATTTAAGTAATGTAAATTTATTTTTATTTCCACATTTTGCTAAATGCTGAAACTATTATTGCCTTTGGTTTTTCGGTGTGTCTTTAGAATATATTTATAGGATATCTAAAAACAAGTAATGAAACAATTGTACTGACAGTTACAAGAGCTCCCTACTCATACCAAATTTCAGAAATATTAAGCAAACAGGATAAAACTACTTTATTTCAATTGTCTAACTTTATTAATTCCAAAGATATGTTTGGTTATGTAGGAGGCGTATAAAGGAGGCGTGTGATAGGTACCCGAACCACCGTTTCAATTGATTTGAAAATTCAAGAACATAGTGCAAAAAGGACAGAACTACCTTCTACTAAATTTTAGGTTCCCAGTGTTATTAATTTCGAAAATATACCTTTTAGATCTTGGTTGGTATGTGGGAGGTAGCCGAACAGCAATTCCAATCAATACCCAAGGAAGGGTGTTCTCGCTTATTTGCAATCCGCGCCTTTCTTTTGTTATTAGAAACCTAAAGTATACATTTTATCAATATCATTATTTTGTGAGTTATCAAATCGACTCAGAAGGTGGCGGTAACTTAAAATATAATACGTTTCCATATCTACCTTGCCGCCTTTCGGTGTCTACACACACCGAACCAAAGGTAGTATATCCATTTTCCTATTTTTGTGTATAATAAGAAAGCAAATACTAGGTAAATATATAGTTCAAATAGGGTCGTACTTCAAAAATAATAATAATTAGTAAAAAGTCTCAAAGTTTAGAAAAATTGTTGAAATATTTGAATACCATTAAACTAAACCTAAGTAAATTTTTGTTTACTGGGCTTAAATTTTGAATTATCAACAAATTGCGATCAAATATTATGGAACTTGTTAGTGGAAATTTTTCAGGAATAAAATTTAAATGGTTTAAATCAGTTAAACCTTTAGAAGATTAGAAAATGTAGGGCATGTATTATTGTAATTTTTAAATCTAATTAAATGCAGAACAGATGCAAATTCTAGAACTGTTTGAATATCTAAATCTCCGGTTCAAAATATATAAAAAAATTATTATTTAAAAATATAAAGACAGCTACATCATATTTCAAGGTACTCATTAAATTTTTCAAATATATTTTGAATATCTAAACTACAAATAATCTACAAATATTCCATTTAGAATTTTAAACTAAAATTAAAAATAAATTTTCCAAATATTTTCTTTTAAAATGACTTTAAGCATAAATAAACATTTACTAGATTGCTTTTCTTAAAATTTTCTTATATAATACTTTATAAACTTGGGATTATGTTAATTTGATAATCTTTGATCTTTCCCATTTTAGTAAAGAAATACATTTAAATATATAATTACTTTTTAATTTTTCTTTAGTATTTTTTTTTTAAATTATTGTAGAATTTTAAATAATTTTCCTTTAAGTATCTTTAATTGTTTAAATATTTATGAGTAAATCGTTTATATATACGTATTTATAATATAATCATTGTTAAGTTGGGATGAAATTTGTATTTTTAGTGTGTTATAGAAATAATGAAGGTCAATTTATGTTGAATTAAATTTAATATTTTGTTTGAATATGAAAATTTTATAAAGTCAGCTTATATTTTCCTTATTTAATTCTCACAATTGTTAGACGCGAGATGTTATTAAGTCAACCATGTCTTCGGCTTCCTTGTAAACTCTGTTTCTAATAAAATTTAATGTAAATTAAATAGAATGAATGATATGGTAAATACTTTACTTTACTTTATCGGCATAACAAATTATTATTTTTGAGTCAAGTCCAAAGCCTTCCTCCATTGGCTTCTGTCTTGCACAGCTTCTCTCCAACTTCCAACAATATTCCGAATTCTTACGTCTGACTAAACACCGTCTTTCCATCGAAGATGTGGTCGACTTCTTCTGCGTCTACCCTCCGGATTGGAGTCAAAAACCGTTCTTGCTGGAGCATCATCGTTCATCCAAGTTACGAGATCAGTATCGTCTTACAGTTCATACAGTACAGCTCGTACAGCTCATGGGTCATTACGAGTTCGTAGGTGGGTCAGTCAATCACCTATTTCATTTTCTTCAGTAATTTGCTAGTAATAGAAATCGAAAAAACGAATCCACCAATTGAATCGAATCACAAAATAGAACCAACCACTCAACTATTTTTCCTATTGTCAGTCATTGTGTTTCTTAATTATTTTTGAACAACCATAAGATGTTACTAGTAGGCTGTAATCAAGTCAACTAACCACTTATTTTTTTCCATAATTAGTCATTTTACGTCTGAAGTATATTTTTGGAACTACTGTAAATTGTCATTAGAAAGTCAGAATCGACTAGTTACCATTTATTTTATTAATCAGTACGTTTTTAGTCATTGAATTACTTAATCACTCAATCAGTTAATCAATGTCGCAGTCAGACTTGAATAAACGCAGAATGGGAAATCATCACAATGCTTTTTTTTAAATTTAATTGAGTCTTTAGAGGACTTTTAAGTCTTATAATATGCATATGACAAATTTTGTATAAAAGGGTTATTGCTTGAGAACGGAATGCCACGCTTCATAATCTGAAAATCCACGGCAAAAAAGAAAAGGAACTTGTGAAGTGGGCTGAAAAAATGGTCTTATGTGCTTTTCACTTCATAAACACTGTCAAAATGATATCTGATGGGTCCAATAACAACACCATTGAAAGACAATGCATCATTATCATAATTGCATCGTTAATTACAAGAAATTTAAATTTTTTAAATTTACGAAAAGCACTAATTCTATTATGTCAGGGTCTTTAATTTAAGGCTTCTTTTTAGCACATTTTCAAAAATTTTTGTAAAAATGTGCCTATATAGCTTCACTCTGTCCGTCTGTCCGTCTGTCCGTATGTTTACAAAAACTTTTACATCGTTTGAAATACAGAAAAGAAATTTTAACCACGAGTAGATATTACAAAAAAAATAATTTCGTAGAAGAATTTTTTTCTGTAGCCCCACCCGTTTTTTTTTTTTTGATATACAAAATTCAAAGCTCTATAGTTATATTTAAACATGTGTCAAAGATTTTTCTTAATTTTGAAGGGTGTCGAAGCTACAGCTCCTGCAAATTCCAAAAAAGCCCTATATTTAAATTGATATAACAAGAGTTGTGTTAGGTTTATTTTCAATCGAAAAACGGTAGAAGAGAGCTGCTTTTATAGGCTTTACAAAAATATGTCGCTGTAATGTATAGGGTTGCCATACGGTACTAAAATTTATCGTTATATAAAACTCAATTTTTACAAAATTTTGGGTCCCATATATCTCCTAAACAGTTCAAGATAGGGCTTTGAAATTTTGGGTGAAGTTAGATCTTTAAAAATTAGTAGGAGTCGGTTAACAAAATTTTTTTGTCAAGCCCCCTGTTTAGAAGCTATAAGGGCTCGAAAATTGAAATTTTGCTATTTTTTAGCACCTGTAACTTGAATACCTGTCCAATTTTTTTTTTTAATGTACAAAATTTAAAGGTTGGACATTATATTTTAACATATGTTAAAGGTTTTTCTTAAATTTAAAAGAGGTTCCTTATATTGAAGAAAGTGTCTCTCAGTTTTACCTATTTTGGCTTAGATTGCATAATTCTAAGTAAAATCCCAAATTTTTATTCACAATTATATCCTAGAACCTAAAAAAATGGTGGGGAGGAGAGGGGTGTGGGAAGTAAGATTAAGTTAGATCCTTGAGAAACTTTGCAACCTTCTCTAATGAAGGGCTATAACAACTTTAAAATAAAAACTTTACTGTTAGCAGTAAATTTTATAAGTAAGCGGTAACTATTTCCAAGTAAATATTTCCAAAGCTAAACTCAGTATGTAATACAATATAATTTTGAAAATGTGCTTTTTTAAAAACCTTTGGTTTTTTTTCATCACTTGTTTTAAATATTTTTTGTAATTTTAAAGTTTTTTTGAGCCAAAAGAGAGAAAAAGATTTATGTAATGACGGGATACATTTAATGTGGTAAGAACTTCATTTATAATTTAGTCAGAAAATTAAAACGATGAGGTAGAAAGATATTCTTTTTAATTCTTTTCTATATTTGTAATATTCTTTTTTTATCTTTGTTTTTTTGTGGCTTCAGATTTTATTTTTATCTTGAATTTAGAGATAAAAATTATCTGAAAGTTTTCTTTTACCATTTTACACTATTGAAAGACTTGAATTTGCCAAAAAGTTAAAAGCTGAAAATTCACTATAATAACTAACACCATTCCAAAACATTCATTAAATTCATTTCAAAGAATGTTAAATTATACCCCATTAACGAAAAAAAAAAAACTAAAAAGGTTTAAGCACAAGAGTACATACTAAGATTGAATGTATAACACACACATCATATACATATAATATATACATAAGAATATACGATTCAGAGACTTTAAGTTTTCGAATCAACATCAATTCTTATTCCCTTAGGATTTTGGGTAAAAATAGGAGCTTATATAAATAGGAATCATTTATATAAGATACATAAAACAAGGTTGTATATTATTGAAATCAATTTCCGTTTATAATTTGAAATCGTAGAATAGATACTTTTTTTAATTGAGAAAATAAGCTTTACTTTCCTCCACATTATAGAGAGAGGTACCAAATTATCTGAATAATAACGGTAGATTCCCAATACACCAACACATCAATGGCGACGTACATTATTTTTTGTACTTCTATGAATTTCTTACAATTATATTCATATTGAATCAAAACGACATCAACGACGACGGCTAGCATTGTCTAAAAAAAGGGCAGTGAATTTTTATTATTTGGTGTAGTGTGAATATAATCGAATCGTGATCATTTAAAATACGGTCTTGCCACGGACGTGATTTTTTTTTGCCGGTATAGTATGAATTGGTAAATACGGTGTCGTCCCGTGCCGGAGTAATGGAAGTCAGTCTTAAATCTGCTTCAAAAGTTTAACTTTTTTAAAAGTTCTGTTGTAAAATGACAGGATTAAACTCTATTCTTTGCTATTTAACGACGTTTTTGAGATAATGAAGTTTCTTCGACTAAACGAATTCCAACGAATTTTTCATTTTTATGTTTGACGGATTAAAGGTAGATAAACCTAATGGCATTTTGGAACCTTGCTAACAGGAACAGTTAGCCTTTGCATGTTTATAATAGATCGAAAAGCTTGCTGAATCTATGTCGCAGGTTTATTTTGCTGGACCAGTTTAAATGTTAATGAGACATTGGCCAATTGGAGACATTTTGGATGCGGTTAATCCCGTTTCTCATTTTAAGCATTAAACAAAGGAATTCCGTTCATGGTTTAAATTTTATCGATAAATGCTAAGTGCTGGCTGGGGCCAAAATAAAATAACTCATAGTTGTCATGAATTTAACAACCTAGTAATGTTAAACCGAACGCTGCGAAATGGATCTTAAATGAAACTAAAATAGCCTAATATATGTCTTAGAGCCACAGAAGTGATAGCAAAACGGTTCTACTTGATCATGGTCGACGAATTTCGCAACATTATATTGGAAACACGTTTCAATCAAATTAGACATGCAAATGAATCAGGACCTATATGGAATCCCATGTTTTATGGGTTGCATCTAAGTTAACCTTCAATTTGAACCCATTACAACAAAATAGAACTAAAAAAGGTACATTATATAAATTATATTTGCCTAAATAGTATCTGTCAAACTCTAAAATTAAAATATTATTGACAGACGAGGAAGTCCCGTTACGCGAATATTCCCGTAGGAAAAGTAAATTCATGTAATTTCCAAATTGAATTTTAAGTTTAGGAATCCTTTAATTGTCAAAACATTTTTTCTCAAATTTTTTTTTCCTAAATTTGACATATGTACAGTTTTGCATAATATGTATGTTTATCCGAATGAGACACACGTATGCACACATTGTATTTTATATGTAAACAGGATGCTTCTTAACACAGTAAATATTTATGTATGTTTATTTATATAGTATAGATAATTTGTATGTATGTAAACATGTAAACTTATAACGGTGTCCTTTGACCATTTTATTATTACTTGGTTTTGTTAGAATTTGTTCTCCGAAAATCTACAAACAAAATTAATATCCTTTCGTGTATCCGGTATCTTTGGATTACAATAAATAAAATGAAATGGAATTTGAAGAAAGGAAAATAAGAAAAAAACAAAAGGAAAACTTTTTGATTTCCTTTTAATATGATTTTCTTTTTTTTGTATTTGAAATTTGGGATATAAAATAACAATGATATCTAATACAAAAGAAGCAGAAAAAAGATAAGGAGATGAAACTACGAACATGAAACCTAGATCTTGAAAATGATAGTACATCAGTTTTTATAGGAGTCGAAAAATTAGGACATCTGAGACTTGCTTCAAATATTGCTTTTTTTAACAAAGGTAGTGTAAAACTTTGGAAGTCACCCATTGAAATGTCAGAGACCACGCTTTTTTGAAATCCCAGTTTTAGGATGTGGTCCTTTTTATTAAAGACTACAGTTTTGATTTTTAGTATCGAAATTAGGAAAGGAAACTTGAGAAATTTGGATTTGAAACAATGGATCATCAAGATTAAAGGAAACATTTTGGGAAATAGTAAGAAGGAGGATGTATATGTTCTTCTTAAGTTCATATAAAAATCATTAACTTTAGAGAACTCATAGGATGAGGTTCCATTCTTACAAAAAAATTTCAATAAGCCATAATACGCCAGGGATTGAACTTCTACAGTGTAAGGATAAATACATTCTGTTGTTCTAATTGTTGTCTACTATAAACTTTAGAGAAATAATTGCGTATTGAGACTAATATCAATGCAGATTTTGTTCGGATTCCTTAGATATTATATGTATAACTCTGGTGTAAGAAAATGGATAGCTTACAAAATTAGACATAAGTGTACTGATAATGGTACGAAATAGCTGCGCTCGACTAATCAACGGCTTAACTAAAGTCTCTTTTCTAAATTATGTTGAATGGCTCATAATCTTTGTAGGTGTGAAAAAAGGTTAAAAATAATCTTGGATGATCCAATAAGGAACATCTTGCTGCTGGATAACGTAACTATTTTAGGAAAACTAAGAACTCAACCATTTTATCACCTGAAGTTATAATATCTCAACTGATTTAGCTTATTCCATTTTACGACTAATTTAAAAAAAATCTATAAAAATTATTGAGAAATAGTCATTACTTTTTTATTATGGCTTTTCAGATTACGTTAAACATTGGGAAACTAAAATAAAACAGGAGAGCTAATTTTAAATAAAGGTATTAAAATTTTCAATTTTTCTTGAAAAATATCGTTTTTTCAATAGAAAGAGTTGTAAAATGTTTTCATATTATTTCAATAAGAAAAGGTCTCGAAAATTAAAACGTTATAACTGATACATTTGGAAAAAATATTTTTTCGGTCTCAATGCAATATAATTTAATTTAACATGTTATTATACATACCCAAAGTTTATGTTGGCAAGACTGTTATTGTGTGAAATTCATTAACAGTTTTTAATTTTACCAAACATTTTTCTATTGCATAATATGTTTTGATGTTAAAGTGGTGTCTCATGTAAAATACGTTTTTTTAAAATAGTTTTTGGGCGAGAATACGATAATAAGTTCTAATAGACCTTATTTCCAAATTTTATAAGAGAAATAATGTCTAGCTTGTGAAATGATTGCTTATAGGCTTGAAATTCCAATTTTAAAACTATTATTCTGAGCATAAAATCTAGAAGATCAGGTTTTAAATCCTGCTTTGCACCCTTTTCCGGATTTTTAAAACTGAGTTGCAATGGTGCGACTATTGCTGCTGAAACTGAGAATTAACAAATATATCTTATAACATTAGATTAAAAGCTCATAGAATTAAATTTATTAAAATTTTAAAACGGGATTCATTTAATGTAATAATAATACTTTTTCTTTTATTAGTAATACTCCAAAACCCTAATTGAGCTTTTATAGCAGGGTAATCTCTTTCAAAAAGCTAAAAATGGTTGAAATTATATTTAAAGTGAGTCTGATCTGATATAAAAATAAAAATCATATTTTTTCAATGCGATCAAAATAGAGCTATAGGTTTTGCACTTTTAAAAATTGTATGATGGAATAATGATTGAATAATGGAAAAGAGTCAGAATTTTTAGTGAGGTAGTAGATATTTCGGGTTAAGTTGAGATAATACCCTAAAGCTTCAAAATATAGTGTATATTATACTAAAATTTTAAAAGGATTTAAAATTTCAACAAAAAAGCTAAGATGAAAAATTTAAATTCAAAAATATTTAAAAAAGTCGTTTACTCAATTTTGATATTGAGAATCCCTAATATTTATTCTTATCCAATTTTGTTTAATGTTTGCTACAAGATATAAAATTTTCCATTTTAACATATTGATATACAATATTATAATGAAGTCAATATGTACATAATATATATAAATAATATTTGCTCATCTATATATATATATATATATTATATGTATGTATATATATAATACAGTTGAAAATCAAAAACAAATTGAAACCATGATCATTTCTTAGAATACATATGTAAAAAGGGTTTTTTTTCCAATTCTTTCCCACTTTTACGTTTTCTAACAGTAAAAATAAATTTAAGGACACTTTACATATATATATATATATGTTTGTATATGTATACAATATCAATGATACACTATTATTTGATGAAAGAATTCTTAAGTGCTTGATGTTTTCTTAACTTGCCAAATAATATTCATTTTGAGCAAGGACAATAAGTACATATTATACAATGTACGAATACCTTTCTTAAGATTTCTATTTAATTTCCTATCTTTTACCCAATTTTGTAATACATCCCTCTTGAAATTTTCAATATTATACTTCCAACGATTTTAAAAATGTTTGCTTGTTTTTCTTTTGAATTACCAGGACACAAGAAAAAGGAGATAAAATTGATTTCCTGATTATTTAAAATGAATTTAATCCTTTTTTAAGGAGTATGGAAAATTCAAATTATGTAAATGAAATCAAATTGATAAGATGGCTTATTATTAAAAATTAATGAAATAATTTTGTCAAGGCAAAGGTATTAAGGACATTTTAGAAATAATCATATTGAAAATATATTATTATTCGCAAGTAATATAATTTTTAATGGACCTTTCTGATAAAGTTAAATAATTATTTTTTTTTAAATTATAGGTCTTAATAATACATGAAATTTTTTAATTTTCTCTGGGTCGAACGTTTGTCAGTGTACGACTTGTCAAGGTAACAACGACTGTTAAGGTAACGATTAAAGTAAAAAAAAAAAAATTCCTTTAAAACCCAGATCTAAGTAATTGCGTACGTTTTTTTATAGAAAGCTCACATTTAAAACGCAGCTCGCCTCCATATATTATTTTTAGAACTTAAAGAAATTCAAAACTTAGCAAATTTGACTGACGATATTATAGTTGATCTTTAATTTTTTTTCATCTTTTCTTTCATTTTTAGGTCTTAAAATAAATTAATTGATATCTGATAGATATCTTGGAACAAACTTTATAACAAAATTAGTATACCCTTTACACTATGCTAATGTGTAAACGCGTGTAATTTAATCTTAATTAATTTAAAGCATTAAACACCTTTCGAAGATCATTTTCGAATAATGCTTGTTATTCATTAAAAAGTTAAGAACATTAAGAGAGAAAATTACATTTTAATTGGTTAGCTTTAAATAATCAGACGAAGAAATTTATTTTTATTTGGATTCGACACTTGGTTGATGAAGTAATTACTGACTAGTACTCCATATTCACTCTATAGAGTATTGCAATAAATAAAGTGTGATAATAATATCAAAAAAAAAATATGTTTTTCAAAATATACTTTTATTAAAGTAAAACTAACAGAACAAAACAAAAAGAAAATTTATTGTAGATCTTGGGAATTTATTACAGTTTTAATATAAAAGTAAATATCTGGTATAAAAACAGTTTTTTAATGCAATTTTAAAGCTTAAAATATTGGAAACTTTCATTAACCAAAAGTTGATGATAGATCTTTTGAATTTAAAAGTGTTTTTAATATAAAAGTAAATTGCTGGATTAGGGTTAATATAAAGAAAAACTTCGGTGATTCTCAACCAAATAAACCTATTTTATTTGAGTTTTAAAGATAATAAATTTTTCTTAATTATTCGAACAATTAGAATTATAATCAAGAAACTACAATAACAATTTAAAATTTTATAGTATCATGTGGCCCAGTTCAAAATAGTTATTATAAGTGAAAATGGAATATATAATTAAGATAAGGAAGATTATATCATGTGGTTTCATTTATAATTGGTTGGAGTTCAAAATGAAATTTGTGGTTTGTGCTAATGATATTTTAATATAATTACAAAATACAAAAAGAACAGGGAAATGTTTTATTAAAAAAATTAATTTAAATAAAAATTTAAATTTTATTTTAATTTTTTAGTTTTTTTTTAATCAAAATTTTATATACAATTTTTTTACTTCAACATTCTAGAAAATTCTATATTTTCAAAGATTCTATATTTTATATTAAATTATAAATCTAATTTTAAGGAGCATTTACTAGGGTTTTCAAGCTTATTTAGTGCATGCATGACAATTTGTTTGCTGCTGTCAACGAAGGCCAATAAAAAGTAGGGACGGCATCCTACTCACGTCCACCTTAAAACAACTAATGAGATGCCTTAAATTGGAACCCATAGGGTATGAGAAATGTGGGAAGACCAAGAAAAACCTGGATGAGATCAGTCCAGAGAGAATGTGACCTATCGGGAAAAACATGGTCCGAATTAAAGAGGTTAGCGCTAAACAAAGACAGTTGGCGACGCTATGTGGAAGCCCTATGTTCCTTAGGGGAATAACAAGAATAAAAAAAAACAATTTGTTTAAATCGATCTGAACTTATTTAGAAAGGTTTTTCGGAGTTAAGAAGCGTTAAGAGCCGATTATTCGTGATCAGTTCCCCTGGAACCCATTTAATGATTTTTTGCGATCTCTTTCTCTCTAAAATATCATCCTTTCATTAAAAAATTTATAAAATATCCAAACTTAAAAACAGATTTTAAATCATGAGAAACGTTTTTTCAAATTTTGTTTTTTAGTTTGAATGCAATGGCAAACGGTAGATGTATCGCATGAAAAACCAGTTAATTTGTTTTTTAATTTAACCGGGACTCGAATACGACCTCTCGAAAGAAAGGTTAGCACTGTAATCACCATGCTAAACAGATATTCAAAGTTTTCAAATTTTTTTAGCTTCAAATATTTTATTAAATACTTTTCACTTAAACAAAAATTTTGGAGTTACAAAATTAATTTTCTTAAAAATATAAATTTAAAGAAAATATGCCTTCGCTTAAATGAATTTGTTGGATTGCATTAAATGTTACTGCAGTTCATTTAAATTTTATTTTAAAATTCATCATGTTTAATGAAAAATATTCATTTGTTACCTAAATACATAACATTTAGAATGACATGCTTTACATTTACTAAGATATTTATCATGTTTTCTTATTGTTCAAAGTATGTTTTAAGTGCATTATTAATCAAGTATTATTTAACATCAAGCGTTTTTAAAAAGTGCAATTTTATAATATTTTGATATAAAAATTTTCGGGATAAATTTAATTTTTAATGTTAATTTAGACGTTAGCAAAGATTGGATTCACAGTGGTAAGAGTTCCTAGCTTTTATTCGAAAGATTCCAGTTCGATTAAAAAAGGTAAAAGTGAAAAATAATGTTTTAAGAATTTAGAAGGCGACTCAACCACAATTCGCCAAAAAATACATTAATATAAACATATAAAAAAAAAATTTAATTGAATAATATAACTCACAGATATAGAAACAACTTTATTACAAAAATATTACAATATAAACAAAGAAGAACTGTGTCTATTAATAATCTAAGTTAGTTTAATATAACTGGTCTAGTAGTATCTCATGTTTAAATTGTATGTGGAATTCAATTAGATCAATTCTTGCAATAGGAATATAAAATGTCCCTTCTATTCTAAGATATATCTATGGTATAGAGAGACTTATTAGCCTATTGTTATTATTATTAAAAAAAGTTCCGCAAATATTAACACTTTCGATACTAAAGTTTTATAAAAATACTGTACATAAAAAAATTAATTTGCTTAATCTGAAACATAGTGGTAGACTTTTAATATAAACTCTGATCATCTTGAGAGACAAACCAAGGAATCTTATTAGCACATTTATGAAAATAAAAAATATCTTTTCAACATTGTCATGTTGCACATTGTGAGCACAAATAAATTTGTTTTAATTTTATTATAATTGTCATTTTTAATGCTAAGCATTAATGCAAATTTAGCAGCTTTCACGTAGCATAATTAAATTTAAAGATGTCATTATTTAATTTTTATATTATTCAGGTAAAAAAGAGTATTAATTCTTCTCCTATTGTGAGATAATGGTATAAGATAATGTTTTATATTTTATTGTATTATTTGAAATTTAAAAGTAGGAAGTATTTAAAAGAATAATTAATGCTAATTTTAACATCAAATGAGAAGATTTTTTCTTTTATGCATTTTCTTAACTCATAAAATCCAATAAGTGAAATAATAAATTTGGATTCAGATCTGTTTGGCTAACATTACATTACATCGTATTAGTTATTTGCAGAACTCAGTATTAGTTTAAGTATGAACTTTAAATTAACTCTACTAGAACTGTTATTAGTTATGAATGGTTAGTAGAACTGTTATTATGTAAAAAGCTTTCATTCAAGTTTAAACCATTCGCCTTCACTTAAATTTTAACAATCCAGCTAAAAAAATCACTTATTTTTTAACAAGCCGTCTGAACAAATACAAATCATGACGCGAATTATCGAAATTATTCTTTTGTGGATACATGAATGACAAGATCCCCCACAATTAAGCCGAACATGCCAAGTACACAAGTAATCAGGGGTGGAACGTTAGAACGCTGTGACGATAAATTCAAGAGGCCAAAACGTTATTAACATGGCTGTGGAAGCTATGGCCCAAATTAACCTTTGCACTAAAGTAAACATTTTCGAGACTTGCTTAATGATTGAGAAACATGGTTAACAAACAGAACAAGTGATTCAGAAATTAAGAATATTTCTGAAAATATGTTTTATGCTAAGAAAATTCAACTCGATCGCAAAATTTTTTGTTTTTTTTGCGAGGGATGATGGAAAGCATCGAAAGTCGCTTAGAATCACTGTACGGGGTCATTTGCGGAGTGTTGAGCTTTAATCACCCTTCTTTTTTCAAAACCAAACTTGGTATGGATCTTAAATACATATGTATAGTTTGGTTTTTAGGATCGGGATTGGGATTTAGGAATAGGGATTATGATTTAAAGGAAAGTCATTAAGATGGATGTTAATGTTCTTCTTCAACTTTATTGGATCGTACATATATAGGCCGCAAATTGAAATCGCCAAGGTAAAGAAAAGTGTAAAGGTACAAAACTTCGAGGGAAGAATTTACTGTTGTACAAAATAGAATTAAATACAATGATTTTGTGGAAATTGTACGTTTTCCAAAGGAGTTGCGAAATGAAACCAAAACAAGTGATGAAAAAAAACCAAGGGTTTTTAAAAAAGCACATTTTCAAAATTATATTGTATTACATACTGAGTTTAACTTTGGAAATATTTACTTGGAAATAGTTACTGCTTACTTATAAAATTTACTGCTAACAGTAAAGTTTTTATTTTAAAGTTGTTATAGCCCTTCAATGGGGAAGGTTGCCAAGTTTCTCAAGGATCTAACTTCATCTACCTCCCCCCACCCTCCGTCCTCCTCCATGTTTTTAGGTTCAAGGAATTAAATTGTGAATTCCACAAAAATTTGGAATTTTACTTAGAATTTTATTATCTAAGCAAAAATGGGTAAAACTGAGAGACACTTTCTTCAATTTAAGGAACCACTTTTAAATTTAAGAAAAACCTTTAACATTATCTTAAAATATAATGTTGGGCCTTTAAATTTTGTATATCACTAAAAAAAAATTTGAACAGGTATTCAAGTTACAGGTGTTTAAAAATAGCAAAATTTCAATTTTCGAGCCCTTATAGCTCCGAAACATGGGCCTGGACAAAAAAATTTTGTTAACCGATTCCTACTAATTTTTGAGTATCTAACTTCTCCCAAAATTTCAAGACCCTAGCTTGAACCGTTCAGAAGATATGTGTGGTCAAAAATTGAGTTTTGTGTAATGTTAAATTTTAGTACCGTATGGCAACCCTAAACATTTTTGTTTTATATGTTTATAAAGTTTATGAAACCAGCTATTGATTGCCGTTTTCAGATTGAAAATATTTCTAACAGAACTCTTGTTATAACAATTTAAATATAGGGCTTTTTCCAACTTTGGGGGGCTGTAGACCCGTAGCAGGTGGGGCTACAGGAAAAAATTCTTCTACGAAATTATTTTTTTTGCAAAAACTACCCATGGTTAAAATTTTTTTACTCTATTTCAAACGGTGTAAAAGTTTTTGTAAACATACGGACGGACGGACGGACGGACGGACGTACAGAGTGAAGCTATATAGGCACATTTTTACAAAATTTTTTGAAAATGTGCTAAAGAGAACAATTTTATTGCTTCGACTTTTTTAATTTACTGTTGCTGTTATTTTCAAAAAAACTGTAAATGTGACTTTAAGTTAAGTATACTGTTGTTTAACTTTTCAAGATAGTGGTTAACATTTCATTAAAACTAATTACACGTATGACTGATTAACTGATAAAATCCTAAGATAATAACTTTGGAAAAAAAACTTTTAAAAATATTATTAAAGAAAGTAATTATTTGATAACTAGTTTTATAACCAATTTATGTGTAGGTAAATATATTTCTTTTTTTTAATCATACGAGTATTAATAAATTAGTTATTTTAATAAATAAATTAAATAATAAAATGGGGACATTATGAAAAAAATTTTACAATTCAATAAAAAAAAATTGTGTAACTAGAAAAATTTTATTTACCATAATTCATTTAGTTGTATTTTTATTAAGGAAATTTACAATAAATAATTGAAAAAAATTAAATAAAATTATTGAGGAAATTATTTAAAACTTTTGAAGAAAAACGGTTAAAAAATGAAATAATGACAAGGATAGTTTAGTATCAATTTACTTGTATCACATTTTAATACTTTTATTTGGGGGGTACTCTAGATCCTATTCGACTCCAAAAGAGGCCTCTTTTTATTAAAAAAAAAACAAAACCAAAGTCACAACACAGTTACATGTAACCTATTTAATTTATAATTTAATCTTAAATCCATTACTTCATCTCATTCTAAATATTGAAAATATATGATAAGGCTTGTTAATTCAACCGTTATTGTAGAAAACGGTTTTTCAACATTTCAACAAAGCTTTTTCCGCAACCAACATTTCAAAATATTTGAAAATCTCACTTAAAACGTTTTGAAAAAAATAACATTGATTTTTTTGACAAAATTTTGAAATAAATGTGCCTATATAGTTTCACTCTGTCCGTCTATACGTCCTGTTTTTAACTAGGACTTACTAAAAAATGTTAGCAGCGGCTAGGTATTACAATAAAAATAATTTAATGCTTAAACTTTTTTCTGTAGCCCCATACATTACGGAGCTACAGCCACTAAAGTCGGAAAAAGCTGTATATTCAAAAAGTTATAACAAAAGTTATATAAGGTGTATTTTCAATCCTAAAACTTCAAAAGACAGCTGCTGTTATAAGCTTTATAAATTTTTAAAAGGCACATGCATTGAGTTGCCATACGGTATTAAAATAACCGTTATCCAAAACTAAATTTTTGAAAAATTTTTGGCCACACATAACTTTTAAAAGGCTCAAATTAGAGTTTTGAAATTTTGGTAGAAGTTAGTAGGAGTTGACCAACAAAATTTTTTTTATTCTCCAAAAGAGCCCCAAAATAAAATTTTGCTATTTTAAAACACCTGTAACTTGAATCCAAGTCCAAATATTTTTTTATATTTCAAACTTGATAAAAGGTTTTCTTGAGTGCATTGGGATTATATTCCAAGTATTGATTTTTCTATGATAATAATAATGACATAATTAATAATGAATTGATGAAATAATTAATTATAATTTCATTAATTTTTATATATATTTTTATAAAAATAAATGATAAAATACTCAGTATGAAATACTATATAATTTTGAAAATTTTTTTTTCAACACTTGTTTAATAATTTCTTCAGATAAATGAGTATATATTTTAATCGAATCTTAAGTAAAATTGACTCTGTTAAGCTTTGAAAACAATTGAGCAATGATTTTCAAATTAATATACAAAGAAAGTTGGCTAAATACTATTTATTTTTTGCATTTTTATTTTAATGTACGAGTGCTAAATTTTAATTATAAAATCAAAATAAGTGTTTGTTATGCACTTTCGCTGTCGAATAGTTTTTAATTCACTTTCAATGTTGAAGTATCTGAATTTATATTCAATTTTATTTTTATTTCAGCATTTTATTTAATAAATAAATCTGAAATAATTAAAATATTTTCATCAGTGAAATTCATTAATTTTATTTAATTTCTAAAAAAATTAAAAAAAATGAAATTCATCTTCATTATTGATAATTGACGCTCCTCTCTAAATTATATTAAAATAAAAAAGTTTTTAATTTGTGCTAACTGAATTTAATCATATTTTTTTTAAAGTTATATGTGCTGGTTTCTTCCATTTTGTCCATTTGTTTTTTTCTGTATCTTTAGAATAGTGTTAAAAAGTTATAATCTAACTAAATTTTACGTTAAAATGGACTTGAATTAATTAAACCTTCGTTTCTTGGGACTGAATATTCGGAAAAACAAAATTGTAAAAGCTATTTACCGATTTTATAATAGAACCTGAATAAAGCTAGCAAAATTAAAAAAGTTAGATATTTAAAGCCAAATTTAGAAAAGTACCTAAAAATTTAGGTGTATTTTTTGGGATATATTTTATTTTTTAGTTTATACTACAAAATTGGGAACTAGGTTTTTCAAATCATATTAGTTAGATTTCTAGTTCCAAAGATAAGAGGACCTTTTTAAAAAAGAACTAAATTGATCAATTTCATTTGGAAATATGCGAGCAAATTCATTTGCAAATAGACAAAATTAATTTGTACGCAGACAAAATATGACAAGGGCCAAATTCATGTGAAAAGAGTATATTTGGTTTAGATTTAAGTTTTGGAGCAAATTAAGCCTCTATATTAAAAAAAAATTGGTGAATTAAATCATAAGTTTTTAAATCTGAAGTTCAGATTTTGCTTAAACTCTAAAGTTTACCCTAAAGTTTACTAAAACTAATGTAACCAGGGGCGTATTTTATGCTTTTTACAAGTTTATAAATTATAACTACAATTCATTGCCACTGTTTGTTTCATTATGAACACTTGTCTATATTCCATACTTAATTATTTTAAATATATAAATAAAATTCTAATTTTGAAAACCTAACTTAAGTCCCAAAATAAACTTGTAAGTAACTCTACTAAACTTGTAGTTAAAAAGTTTTATTGTCATGAAATAGGCTTCAGAATACAAAAGAAATAACAACTTCAATCAAAACCATTTTAGAAATAGGTTTTCTATTTAAAAATATCTTCTCTCCAAATTCCAATGAAATGCATTGGCATTAAAAGTCTCTAAATATTCAAACATAAAACAAAGATACAAAATCATTAATCTAACTTTCAAATAAAAAATGCATCTAAAGATAAAAATTTTTGCATCAAAAAATGCAACTATGAAATTTATGTTTTGGTCATCAGTATTAGGTAAAAAATGCAATGCCTAAAGATTCTTCTTCCAGTTTTGATGCAAGAAAATACTAAATAGATTTTTACGCAAATAAGGTAATGTTGTAGCAACAAAATAAAATATCTCAGATTCTTTTTTTTTTTGAAAAAACTGGAAATAAATTTCATAGTCTGTTGCACATCATAAAGAAACTTTCGGTTTCTTTTTTAAGATTTTGTTGTTGTATTTCATTTTGAACTCAAAAACTGATCTTTATTTTAAGATAAATACAAGGTTAGCCAATACAAGAATTTATACTGCAGCATCACAATTGTTAAATCATGAAATTGTTGTCTTTTATAACTCGTTTTAACACGTTGAAGCACATATAGAACGGTTTTAAATGGAAATGGAAATAGAAAATGCAATTTTTTTTTGTACTTATGCATAATGTGTGGAAACTCTTGTTATTTTATATTATATGAATTTTATATAATAAAATGGTAGTAGTTGGGGTTTTTGTGTTGGATTTAAAAGAGTATAGAAAATATTTTCAAGGTCACAATGTTAAAAAAAAGTACGTTTTTTCTACGTTTGATCCAATTTGATCCAATTTACTACTTCTTGATTCAATTTACTAGAAGTTAGTGCTTTTATTGGACCATTAATTCTTCTTATGCTATTGCATTTCCTAAATATTGGTTGGAGGTAAGATGAATACCTTAATTAACACTAGATTGCGCAATTTTGATTGTGACGGTCTTGTTAACTATTCCAATTTACGCTGCATGGGTGCCTACTGGCCAGAGGCCTGCGATAATTATTACTACCCTTGCGACATCCATACGTGATTTGGAAAACATTAATTTCATCTTCTTTTTTAGTAGCTGGGACACAAGGTTCTATATAAATAATGATAAAGTGAATTGATTATGTTACTCGATGTTTGGATTTTGCTGTGTATAAAGAAAAAACCGGTCCTGGTACAATCATCTTCAAGCAAAAGTAATTGATACCCCACATGGTTATATATCGCTTACTATTATATTATTAAGGATTTATAAGCGGTCGAATCTTAGATCCGCGTCTAAGTATAGCGGGTTGGAACAATCACTCCCAGACAAAAGTTGTCGAGCTCGCCAAGATCTTTTTAATGATACCGCACATTAAAGCACATCGCTGGTTTTTATAGTAAGAGTTTATAAACGGTCTCAGCGCACAAGCAGGGTGACCTGGAACCGTCATTTCCAAACAAAAGTTCTAAAGCTCACAAAGACCTTTGCAATGATACCCTTCATGAAGACATTCTGGTATATTTAATGAAATCCCAATGCAACTTATAGAGGTATAAAAGGGCACCTTTGATGAAAAGTTTATCGGAAAGTTGAAATGTCAGATTTTTCTGGAGAGTTACACGCTAAGCTCTTAGTAGTTTGTGTAGTAGTGTGAGTGGTTTCATGAATTTGTTAGAAACACCTTTTTAATCTATAACAATCGTTTAATATATCTACCTATATACGAGTATATTAATCTAAATATTAATTTAAAACTTTTTATTTTAAATTACTAACATTAAACTCTTCTCAATTATTCATTTCTTGTAAATAATTGTCTTATTTAATTTATTATAATACATAATATGATCTCTTTTACTATAAAATAAGTAAAAACAAAGATACAAACCTGGTTATGTATAAATAAACTGAATACTATGTAATAAAATAATTGTATCAACTTTAAATAAAAACGTGTTCACTGATATGGTTAAAATGTATTTATGACAGTTTGTCTAAAGATATTTCGCAAAAAAACAGTTTGCCTAATACCGTTAGTCAAAATAAAAGAAACTTTTAGCAAAAAGATCTTTAAAAAAAAAATTTATGAGTAATAAATGGGTCGGGGATTTTATGTCATTTGAAAATGACAATTCACAAAAATTGACATTAAATTCGACTTCAAAATGTCAATTTCAAATTATCAACACCTTTAAAATTGGAATTAAAGAAAATTTGAAGTTAAAACACGTTTGCTTACTCTTATTTTTTATTTAGCAACAAAGCATTTAAACTAATGTACAAATTGACGTTTTTATCGGCATTTAATTCAATACAAATATGGCTTTTTAAAAGATGCAATACCTATATTTCGAACATAACCTTATAATGTCTGCTAAAATATACTTGCAGTAAAATGTCTCTCTTGCTAAAAGTTTTTGTTTTACAAAATAAATCTTTTCTGTTAAATAGTAAATACTATAGGCAAAATATCTTTTGGCGAATTAGTTTTAGAAAAACTGTAATACTCCCGTTAATATTATGTTTCATATTTTAGTTTGTCTCTTTTACATTCATTTTACAAATCGTTCCGTAATATAAGATGAACGTTTTTATTTTTTTTCTTATTATATTTTTGCATAATTGGATCTCGAATTAAGATAAAAGTAATTTATTTATATAATAATAAAAAACGTGCATACATAACGTGTAATTATGTTATATATAAAATATAAATATTATATATATAAAATAATTTTTATTTGAATATATACTGGCTTTATTATAAAATTAAATTATTTTCAAAGCAAGTAATTGGAGTTTTTCTACAAAATGAGTTTAAATAATATTTTTAATAAATTTAATAGCAAGTCGTAAATTGAAACTAATTAAAAAATAAAATTTTTAAATTAGCTAATATGTCCATGTCTTATAATTGAGTGGTTCATGTTCCGATATACCAGTTTAACTGAAAATATTGTAGATGTCAAAGTTGTTTTAGCTGTCATTGATCAATTTATTGGTATCAAATTGATTTAGTATAGTTATTTAACTAATGATTAAATACTAAAATGATTTTGATTTAAAAGGAATTGTATACACTTGATTTAATAAGATATGATGCTTTATAATGTACAGGTAATCCTCCTACAACGCGGTACTTCTTTGACGCGCTTTCGCTACAACGCAAAATGCGGAATTTTTCCGATACGGCGGTACTCTTACTTAATACATCGCGATTTTTGTGATGACAAAAAAAAAATATTATCGATTGGAGATAATTCTTCAATCTTTCCGTCATAAAAATTAAAAGAATCAATAAAATGGATCGAGACAGTTTTAAATATGGCGAAGAAGTTGGAAGAATACATTTAAGAGAACGATCTTTTAAGAAATAGAGAAGAAATATTTGGAAGAAATCTTCAAAAAAGCCTGTCTCCCTATCAAGAAATTTATAAAGATTTACGATACAAGAGCATACAAACTTCAATTAAAAATTTTTAAAAAAATCTAATAGTGGATAGCTCCAATTTTGAATAAGCACGACTACGAATGTTCGAGACAGACTAAAATCATACATATAGCTATGAAGAAAAGTAAGATTTTTAGAAAGTTGTGATTTTTGTGTTGATTTATTTAATATTTCAATTTGAATATGTTAAGTAAATTTGAAATTCGTAAACTATGTTGTTATGATTCAATAAATAAATACAAAAATATATTAAGTATATACCATATAAGAACCAATTTAGCGATTTGGAGTTAACATCTCTTATAAAACTATTGTTAAACAAATTACTGAAACTCTGATTTTGAATTCTTAACAACTATTAAAAAAGTAAAAAACAAGGAGATTGTCATTCAAATGGAATTTCCGCTAAACAAATTAATGAAACTCTTGATTTTGAATTCCATTGTGTAGTAACTCCTTATTTACAATTTGCTATATACAATCATGAATGGTTAAAAATTAACATTGGGAATATCAATATACTATATTTAATAAATTTAAAGTTTGCAGCAAGATGAACTTAACTTCCATTTTATTGTAGTAGTTTAGGGCAAACTATAAAGCATATGGAACAGCTGCTCTTTAAATCGACATACAAGGACAGTTAATAATATAAAAGAAAACTTAAGAATATAAGAAAATTACATATGAGTATTTTAAGAAAATCAAATAAATCGATGATTTTGTAACCAACAATTAAATCCTTCCTAATTCAGAAACTCGAGCCATACGCATAAACTTTATATACATATTTTGTGAAAGGCGTCTAACCCAGCTTTTGAATCGATTAATATTCCCTTATAACCCGATTTTTAATAATACATAAATAAGAAGTCGATACACACTATTTTCTACAACAAATTAAAAAATTGTAAAACTTTTTAATTTTGTTGATAGCTATTCTACGACTCAACAATTAGTGCAATCGATATTTTTGAAAAAAAGTCGAAATTTTGTTCGTCGACTTAATGGAAGCCTATATAAAGTACGGATCCTGTTAATAATACCACTAAAATTGTTTTGCTTAATTAACTCTCTTATTAGAAACTTTAAAAATTTAATTTTAAAACAATTTTCTAGTTATTATATTAATTCAAAAATTATCTAATCTAAACTAATTTTTTCTACTACTTCTAACTTCGCTTGAATACATTTTATATTAAATAAAAAGCGAAATACTTAAGAACTAACCATTATATTATTTAATATTCTTTCATTATTATAATTTGAATCAAAACACACACAATCACACATAATTTTATCTTAAGTTAAATGAAGAACTATTCAACAGAATAAAGTTTATATATGTTTTAAAAATATTTTAAAATTAATAAAAATCTTAAATCTTTTCAATTTGACATAATTTAATGTTTAAGCACATTTTAAAATAAATTTGCCTATATAATTTCACTCTGTCCGTCCGTCTGTTTGAAAAAAAGCAATAAAATTTTAATTACAAAAAGGTGTTGGAAAAAAACAGCTCTTGAAAGTTCTATATATAAATTGCACTATAAATTAAAAAACACAATTTCTGTATGAGAACGTCTCAAATCCACAAAAACCCAAAATCCCGAAATTTCAAAGTCCTAAGATTATAAAATCCAAAATCACATAATCTTAATACAAAATCCCCGATTTTCTTACCATTCTTTTGATGTAGGTGTTGCATAAGAAATCAAACCTTGAAAAACAAAATTAGCTGAGGCCCAAGGGCGAAACCTATGAAATCAAAATAATATTTTTAACCAATTTACATTAAAAGATTTGGAGTTTATGTTTTGGGATTATGTACATAGCTTATTCTGTATTATATATATTCAATCTAAAACGACAGCTTCCTTTACAGTTTTAATAAGTATATTATGTAAAATAAATATATAGTATTGCCATATAGTGAAAAATGTTTGACCTCTAATTACCTTCTAAACGGTTTAAGTAAGTAACTTAAATCTATGAGATGAGTTTGCTCTATGAAAATAAGTAAGAGCCATTTAAGGAAATATCTGACCTATGGAGTAGTAGTAAAAACGTCGCCTTTCAAGTGGAAAGTTTCGGGTTCGAACCGCGGTCAGATCATATCTAATAAATCCATTTCGTCTTAAGGGTTCAAAAACGTAGTATTTGCTATTTTTAAAAACTCATGACTTGAATATAGGTTTCAAAATTTTTTTGAAGCAAATATACAAAAGTTAACTTAGTATGGAATATTTTGTAATTTTGATAATGTGCTTCTTTTAAAACCTTTTAATTCTTTCATTACTTGTTTTTTTATATGCTTTCTATTGAATTTTCCTGCATGAAGTCATCAACATTGTAACAAAAGGCAAGAAAAATAAGAAAAATAAAAACAAAATCTAAATGTATAAGTATGTACAATAATTGTAAGTATAACACGCTAAAATGTTAAAAATTCTAATTTATGTAACACTTAACAAATAGCTCTGGTAACACATTATCCTAAAAAATAAAAAAATGAATCAGTAACAAAATAGCAAATGGTGGTTTCATTTCTCCTAGTAGAATTTCATTTAAAAAAGTAGGGGCTTTTTTTTAAATGAAAGTGTAAAGAATATTTTTTATGATGCTGAGGAAAATTCATCATCAATATGTAACACATAAGCATAACCCTAAAGTAAAACAGATTTCACACAATTTTCCCTTTAAAGAAAATTTGTTATTAAATTTATAGTGGGAAAAATACGATGTCCTGAAATTGTTTTTTTGCTTTTCAACATTATCAACATCATCAACACATTATTATTTCACTATGTATTTTATATTAAATAAGAAGAGCTTAAGTATTATATTATGAAGGGTTAGGGTCGTTTTCTAGAATAATTGTTCTTTCAAAAAGCATATATTACGTAACTTATGGTAAATGCAACTCATAGTTGTACAGGGTGGCGCAAAACGACCGATATGGTTTGAATATTTAATAACTTTTTAAATTTATTTATATTTTTTATTTTTATATCAGAATTTTGTGAAGAAAACTTGAGGAATTGGAAATGGAACAGTACACAACAGAACAGCGATAAAAAATTACGAAAATTTATGGAAAGAACACGAATGTGCGAAACTGAAAATGGTCACCACTTGCGAGATATATTTTTTCTACTTAAGGTAAAAATATTCCCCATTAATATACTGTATAACAAAAAAATAATAATAATAATTAACCATTAAATAAAAAAGTTATTAAACATTCAAACCATATCGGTCGTTTTGCGCCACCCTGTACTACTGCATAAAATTAAGTTTTTATTCAAATGGTTTAAAAATTGATGGCGCTCCGAAAAGGTTCTATCGTTGCCAGAATGGTAATTTTAAAAGGAGTAAGGATATTGATAAAATATTGAAGGCGAGTATTGTGCCACTTTTGCAAACCTAAACTTTGTAAATATGTAGTTATACTAAAATTCTCCGTAAAGAATTAATCATTGGCCATTTTGGGTGATCGAGCATTATGATCAAGACAGGAGTCAAAAACCTAAACATTAAAAATCAGTAAAGAATAAGTAGATTTTATTTCTTTCCCACTTTGAATCACATAAATTCTCAAAAACATCGAAATCAAATTCGACTCCTACTACTTGTTTTTTTAGGATCTTATATAAGCCAATCTTAATATCGAATACGATATAAACTATATGCGCCTATAGAACAAAATAAACATTTTTATCAACGCACGGTATTATGCTATTAAAAAACTTCAAGTGTTTCAATTAAAGTGTGCGGTTATTTGACAAAAAAAACTTTAAGCGTGACATGTCAAGTGTGACATTAAAGCACTTATAGGAGAACTTGGTATAAAGTATTTTATAAGTTCCATAATTAGAAGTTCTATATATATTATATTAAATTATGAAATTGCGAGTCGATGAAATTTCTTAATATCCTTTCCATTAAATTAACACAATTTAATATTTTCTCCTATATTTAAAATGTTTTATACATATTTATATAGGATACAAGAAGCAAAAAAGGCATTAAATGTGAGTATTTGTACACAAAAGTACATCGATATCATTACATAAATATATACTGACTCACAATAGAATTCTTGTTTTACTATAGTACTTGAGTTTAGTGAAGAAAAAAGATAGGTCGGACTAAACAAACCAGGAAGGAACTTAATATGAATATATGAATAGTATACATGTCAGCTAGCTCTTACTATCATTTTTAGCACGTTTTTAAGAAATATTGAACACAAATTTGACTAATTGGTTTCACTCAGTCTTTCTGTCTTTCTCACCGGGTGTTTAATAAACTTTTAAACCTTTTCGAAAAAAGCAATAAAATTCTAACTGAGGTTAGGCAAGAAACAACTATTTTCTGTAGCCGTACCAGTTATAGGACTATAGTCCACTAAAGTTAAAAAAAGCCCTTAATTTAAATTTCTTATAAAAAAAATAAATATAAAATAATGTACAGTGTTGCCGTTATGCGAAACACTTGTTTTTTTAATTTTTGCTTTATTATATCTTCGAAAAGGTTTAAGCTAGAGACTTTAAATTTTAAAAGGAGGTTAATCTTAATCAACATTTCCAGTTCCGAACTAAGTTTTACATACGTTAACAATTTTTCTGAATTATAAAGGCCTTCGTTAAAATTAAAGAAGTTCAAGGGTATTCTTTCTTATTTCCTTTGTCACATCCCTCCTCAGGCTTACCCAGCATATTTTCAGAATTAATAGTTTTAGAGATTTGAAATTTGGTACCATGTAGTTCTGTATTTATTTTCCAATATGCTCTTTGTAGTTGTAAGGTGCAAAGCCAAGGTCTTGGATAGCATATCCCATTTTAACATCTAGGCCTTGCGATTCGGTGTATATTCTACTTCTAGTACTCTTTATATTAATTTAAAAACGTAGTGTATTTTATATTTAACTAGCTTATATCCAGTGGTCGTTTCTGCGACTCTCAAGAGGTTTCTAATTGAAGTTGAAGCTATTGAAAAAAAATTAAAACAAAATGTACACATTGTAAATTGTGCCGCAGTAGGTTAATGGAACTGGAGAAAATTTTTTCAAAGATTTTTCTTTTGCGTCAAAGCAATAGATCGTAAAATTGGACATAAATTGCTTTATGGGTTAACAAATTCTGAATCTGTTAATACAGTCAAATTGGTTGTCAAACAGCAACGTTTTTATACATTTAAATTTTTGAAATGTGATTTTAGAAATCCCCTTGATTTTTTTCATTACTTCTTTTTTATGTAAAAGCTTTTTTGTCTTATACGAGTATTCATTCCCACTTTTTGTTTGTTAATAGCTTCTCAAACGATCGTAAAAAAAATCTCTTTTCTATATTCACAATAGAAGTTAGACTATTAAGTGTAATATATAAGTTTTTTTCTATTGTAGATGAATTGTATATGAAGATATTTTGAATGATATGAATTGACAACAAAAACAAAAAAAAAATAATAAATGTCTGAGTTTTATACTTTTGTTGTTGTTGTTGTTTTTACTGAAAATTTATGATAAGTAGTAAATAAGAGTTGAATAGGTTGAATATTGAGGTCGTTCGATTCAGAAGCAGTCAAAAGTTATTCGTATATTTGATACTTTGACATAATGCTACATAAAACACAAAAAAAAAGTCCAAAAAAGAGATTAAACAGAAACTCTATACAATAAAAAAGGGGCTAATTTCTTTTTATATACTTTTTGCTATTCTCTAAGTGAATTGAGAATTGGGAAGCAAAAAATAAAAATTTAGTTTGGTTTTTTTTCTGGAGGAGGAAGTTAAAGTCATTGACTTCAGAGATATTTTATAGAATATATAAAGATATAAAGTTTTTTCTTGCTCTTGTCATCAAAAAAACGGAGGGACGTTTATAGTTTTCTTTGAGAACCTCTTATTAATGCTTTTTTTATATTCAATAGAAGTAGAAATTTGATTAAAAAGCACAAAATACTTTTACCATAGTTTACATTAATGTTAGTTCGATAATTATTGAAATCTAATTATAATTATAATATTAAAGTGTTTAATTTTGCATATGAAGAGACTTGAAAAGAAGTTTTTAAAATCTTGCATTGAAGAAGTCATTAAGTTTTGCATATAATGAATAATTTGGTAAAAGGAAGCGAGTTAGAAAATTTAGGGATTTTAGAAAAACGCATTTCCTTTATTGAACTAAGTTTCATTATAAGTTTTGAGTGAAGAGCAATACAAGCTCTTAAAGGCAAGCAGAGTAATTTGGGTGAAGATTTTATAATAATTTCTTAGAATTTTATTATATTCCACTTACTGATCCTTTAAGCGACGGGCGCTCTAAAATTACTTTCATAAATAACTTCCAAGGATCCATCAAGGATATAGTTTCTTAAAATTTCAAATTTTTTATTTTAATTGTTTGGAAAACATTAGGGGCACAGTTTTTACAAAATTTTTGTTTAGAATAACGGTAAATTTAGGCATCGAAGAGTAAATGAAATGTATTTATGTAAAAGCAGCTGACCCTTACAAAATGAAGATAAATTTTAAATATCTTGTATCATAAAAATTTAAAAAAAAGGCTCTTCCGAATTGTCAAACACTGTAGCTCCGTTTGTAGGATTACGGAAAAAAAAAATTTCAATTCAACTTAAAAAAAACACGAACAGACAAACACACAGACCGACACAGCGTTTTTCGAAAACGCGCTAATTATTATTTTAGTAAGATTTAGAAATTGTTCTTTTTAATATTTGAATTTTTATACCCGTATGACTATATAGTCCAAGGGTCTAATAAATTTGCCATTACGTTTGTAACGCAGAGAAGGAGGGGGGGTAGATATAGACTCAAGTGTATGGATCGGATCAGAATCGAAAAATAAATCGATTTAGCCATGTATGTCCGTCCGTCCGTCCGTCATCACGATAACTCAAAAAGTAAAGGAGCTAGGATTATGAAATTTTCACAAATTCGTTTTTATGCAAAAAACGGAATCGAGTTTAAAATTCAGCCATTTTGGTCCACGGGTTCGAGTACCTGCCATACAACTTCTAATTTTATATGAGCATTACTCTATACCTATGGAAGCTGGGTGTCTGAAATTTTGCCAAAAGTAGTTTAGTATAATGGCCAAAGTTACTGCAAAATTTGGTTGGTCTACTGCAGAAGGTTCGAGTAGCTGCCATACAACTCCTTCTTTTATATGAGCTTTACACTACACCTGATGAAGCTGGGTGTCTGAAATTTTGCAAAAAATAGTTTAGTGTAATGACCAAAGTTACTGCAAAATTTAGTTGGTCTACTGCTGAGGGTTCGAGTAGCTGCCATACACTCCTTCTTTTAGATGAGGATTACACTACAGCAAATGAAGGTGGGTGTCTGAAATTTTGCCAAAAATAGTTTAGTGTAATAACCAAAGTTACTGCAAAATTTGGTTGGTCTACTGCAAAGGGTTCGAGTAGCTGCCATACAACTCCTTCTTTTATATGAGCATTACTCTACAGTCTACACCTAATAAAGCTGAATGTTTGAAATTTTGCCAAAAGTAATTAACCGGATGATATAATGTATATGTTACGGTCATACGGGTATCCCAGAGTTGACACAGTCTACTCTACTACACTCTTCCTCGTTTTATAGTTAATGTTATACAAAGGAATAATTTTATAAGCAAATTTAAGTTTATTGACCTCTTTAAAAGACTTCATTATAACGGTTCTTCTATAATCTATCATAAGTGGTAATATCATAAAGTTTTGTAATGTTTCAAGTTTTATGTAGGAGTGAATAATGAGGTATTAAGTTATGTAACAACTAATAAAATTACAGTACTAAAGATATTATTTTAAGTGAGCCAAGTATATAAATGACATAAGATATACTTTGGAAAATAACTAATAATTGGGAAGATAACTTGAAAATTATGGCGTTTAAGCGTTTTTTCTTGGCTTATTTTTCCTTAATACGTGTTCTATTTATTTTATATATTAATTATAAAGCATTTTTTTTTCTTTTAATCAGACCAAACCATCCGATAGTTCAATTCTCGGAAAGAGAGTTTAAAATATTCTAAACAATTGCATTGCTTCGACAAAATCGTCTTCAATATATACAAAATCGCACAGCGCTTTAATTTTACTCGACAGGTAAAATTTTAATACTTTTAATCCGATCTATGCAAATAATATCATATAAAGTGTTGGATGAGATGAATTTGTAGGAGGAGGGGGTAAATCAAAATAAAGTAAAATAAATTTGAAATATTAGCTTTTCTAACAAATGGCAGGATTCATTTAAAAAAGTACAAAATAAAAATAAATTAACTGTATTCTTTACGTTTAATTGATTAATTGCCTCAAATTCTGAAATGTTGTTAACAGCTAGGTATATGACATTTAATTTATGTTTTTTACATACCATAAAACCATTTTGGTTTTTTTAATAATGCAAAAAAATAATGCTCACATTCAGTTGAAATTAATTTCAATTTATTAAAAAAATTTAATTTTCTTTTCATCACGTAAATCAAGGAATCATTAATTAGAGAAAACGATTAGGTACATATATTGCGAAATAAAATAATTTTTTATTAACGTATACCAATATTAGTTTATAGATATTCGATACAATATGCGAATTTCTAATAAATCTATTCGAATTTGATTTTATTTTAAATTTATATAGATTTTAAGATATTTACAGGGTGGGACAATTTGGACTGATTGATTTGAAATGCTTATAATTCTTTTAATATTTAAAGTTTTTTATTTAATTTTTTTTTTAATTTAATAAAAAATTTTATAAAATTTTATAATGTTATCCAAGAACGGGTAAGAATTGTTGAATTTTTTTATGTTCAGAAAATGCCAAACATTCCAAGAGCAATGCATCAAAATCTGCACTCTATGTTGTCATTTTAATTAAAAATGATGACATGAATAAGAAATAAGTTAACTCGCAAGCTGTATCCTTTCATTAATAGAACAGCCACTCTGACTCCAGAAAATAAATTAATTCTCATTAAAACAATTTTTCAGCCAATTATTCTATATGCAACACCAGTCTGGGGTGATTGTGCTGCAACTCACACTAAAAAATTACAAATTGCGCTAAATAAACTCCTGAAACTCTTATTCAATCTACCTAGGTAGTTTCCAACTAATAGACTGCATAACAAAGCCAAGATTAATACTGTTACAGAAAACATTTCGTATTTAACCGAAAAGTTCAACTCAGAATTAGTTAATTCAAATAACTCCTTGATAAGGGATTTATATTAATTAATATTAATAGGTTAGTTTATTTTTAAGTTAAATTATTAGGTTAGCTATAAGTAATTTAAAAAAAAAACGAGGAAGAGTGTAGTAGAGTAGACTGTGTCAACTCTGGGATACCCGTATGACCGTTATATAAACATTATATCATTATTATTATAAACATTAATTACTTTTGGCAAAATTGCAAACATACCAGCTTTATTAGGTGAAGTATAATGCTCATATATAAGAAGGAGTTGTATGGCAGCTACTCGAACCCTCTGCAGTAGACCAACCAAATTTTGCAGTAACTTTGGCCATTACACTGAACTATTTTTGGCAAAATTTCAGACACCCAACTTCAATGGTCATATAAAATAAGAAGTTGTATGGGAGCTACTCGAACCCTTTGCAGTAGAACAACCAAATTTTGCAGTAACTTTTTCCATTACACTAAACTATTTTTGGCAAAATTTCAGACATCCAGCTTTAATAGGTACAGAGTAATGCTCATATAAAAGAAGGAATTGTATGGCAGCTACTCGAACTCACTGCAACAGACCAACCAAATTTTGCAGAAACTTTGGCCATAAAACTAAACAACTTTTGCTAAAATTTTAGACACGTAGCTGTAATAGGTACAGAGAAATACTCATATAAAAAAAGAAGTTGTATGGCAGCCACCCGAACCCATGGACCAAAATGGCTAGATTTAAATAGCGATGACGGCTATTGCAAAAAAACGAATTTGCGAAAATTTCAAGATCCTAGCTCCTTTAGTTTTTAAGTTATCGTGCGGACGGACGGACGGACGGACATACATAGCTAAATCGATTTATTTTTCGATTCTGATCCGATCCATACACTTGAGTCTATATCTACCCCCCCTCCTTCTCTGCGTTACAAACGTAATGGCAAAATTATTATACCTTTTGACTATATAGTCATACGGGTATAAACAAGCTTTAAAAAAAGGTTTTTGCCATTTTCTTTAAAATAACTTTACCATACATGTAAGAATTCTGTTATTTATACAATCATTTTTAAATTAACTGTAGAAAAGATATATAACATATCTATATCTAAGTGAAAAATTTATAATAAATTGTATTTGAACTTATGGAGCAAAATAAATGAAATTAAATGAAAGAAGTTAAATTATATCTGCTAGAGTTATCGGTGGTTCATAATTTTTCGAAAATGAAACTGATCATTCAGAAACCTTCTATGGGGCGATGTACCGGAACTTATAGGCAAATTTTTTAAGGTTCAGTTAGTAGTTCTGAACATGATTATAAAAGTTAAAAGAATACATGATAAAATCATACAATCTGTTTCTACAAGCTTGTTTGTTCAATAATTTAATTTTATTTAGACTGAGAAGACTGGAATCTGCACCTCTTAAGTTTTTGAAATTCCAAAAATTAAAAACGCTATATATAAATTTATAGATTTAACGATCAAAAAAATTTTTCCACAGTTTCTAAATTTTCAGACAGCTCTAAAAGTTAGACAGGTTTTTTATTAGGTTGATGTAGTCTTAATAAATTTTAACTATTTTCTTAACTTAATCTGAACTATAATTTTCTTTAACTTCTAGTGTAATCTAATTAAAAATTATCTTCTAATCAAACCGATGTTAGACTTCTAATCTTATCCTATGTTTCTTTTTCGGTTCAGTTTTATTTATATTTTATTATCATACAATTAACATTTATACAATTTTTAACTTACAAAGACCCAAACGTTTAACATATTTTCATTTATCTCAGTTAAATTGCTCGGATTATAAGTGTGAGTATAAATTTATGACGTGTTAATAATTAACACGTTTTAAAAATTATATGTGATTGTTACAAAGTTACAATTCTTAATTTTCTCTTAAGTGCAATAATAAAACACATCTGCTTTTAATTTTTTTTTTGAGAGTTTTTGAATTCTTGGAATAACAACAAGGTCTTCATAATAATTAGGTATAGGTACATAAATAAAATGTGAGCACGTTCCAAAAAAGAAGATTTTCATTTAAAACAATTAAATTATCAAAAAATAAATATTTGTGTTTTTGTTTTAATAAATCGTTTACAACTTAAATTAACCTAAGAACTGTGAACGAATTGAAAAAGTTTCGTAAAAATTTATTATTGTGAATTATTATTGTGAGTATTGTTAATAAAAATTTGTAACCAAGAATCGATGCACTAATAAATAACTTATAATATAAATTAAAATAAAGACATCAAAATCAACATGAAATTATTATTCGAAAGGGGCCACTGAAAATTACAACCTGTACATTGCATACCAAGGACATTGTTAAATAGTCTAGGACAATCAAACTTGTTTTTATAATTCTTAAGTCATCAAACATTAAATTGATGAATGCCATAGCTCAGACAAAAGAAAAAAGAAGTTGAAAGGCAGTTCAAACGTTAGACACCAAAGTTAACTAGTGTTGACAAAATTTCAGACACCCAGCTTCACATAGAGTAATGCTAATATAAAAATACAAGTTGTATTGCAACAACTCGAATCCGCAGCACTATTCTAATTTAATTTTGCACAAACTTCGACCATGAGACTAAACTACTTTTAGTAAAACTTCAAATATCCAGGTTTACCAAGTATAGTATAGAGTTATTTTCATATAAAAATAAAATTGTATGGCAGATACTCGAACCCGTGGAGTCAACTGACTGGATTTCAATAGCAATGGCTATTGCATTAAAACGAATTTGTGAAAATTTGACAATTCTAGCTTCTTTATTTTTTGAGTTATCGTGCGGACGGACGGACAAACAAACAGACGGATTTACAGTTAGATTGACGGATGGACAGACATACACATCTAGATCGATTGACTTTTTGATTCTGATCCGATCTATCCGTTTGAGATATTAAGCGTCTTAAACGTAATTACAAATTTATTATGCCCTTTTGACCTACAGTCATACGGGTATAAAAATCCGAAAATAACGATCACGATGTTTATCAGAAATATACATACATAACGTCATATATATTAATAATAAATATTTTACGAAATACAAATTTACGAAGTGTATGTACGTTCATGCATAGTTTACAATATTCATTAGAAAGATTTTTTTTTTTGAAACATCAGAGAAAATAAATTAAAAGCTTCTTTTAGCTTACTATAATAGCTATAATGTGCATTCATAACATACAGAACATACAAAAAATATCATAAAGACTTCATTTGTTTTTATATTCATATTTTTATACCCATACGAACATAGTTCTGAAGGTACACTAAATTTGCAATTACGTTTGAGATGCAGACAAAGAGAGGAGGGAGATAAAGATTCAAAGGTATAGATCGGATCAGTCCGTCAGACCGTCGTTCCGCACGATAACTCAAAAATTAATGGAGCTAGGATTCTGAAATTTTCAACAATTCGTTTTGATGCTAAAGCTATCATAGCTATTGAAGCTATAGCTATTGAATTTTAGCCAACGGGTATTGGTGGTTGCTATTGAATTTTAGCCAACGGGTACTGGTGTTTGCCATATAACTTCCTTTTTTATATGAGAATTACTCTAAACCTAAAGAAGCTGTATGTCTTTTACTTTGCTAAAAAAAAGTTTAGTTTTAAGGGCCAAAGTTTGTGCAAAATTTGGTTGTTCTACTGCAGTGGGTTCAAATAAAACTTCTTTTTTTTTATATAAGCATAACTCTGGAATCAACAAAAGGGGGTGTGTAAAATTTTGCCAAAAGAAATCAGGTTTTATGTCTAACTTTTGTACAATATTCGTGCTGGTATCACATAGTTGACACGGTCTACTTTAGTTTCTTCTTTATTATATTCTCTTATAATAATAAATCGTAAAAAACGAATGCAAGATTTCCGTCTCCTTTAAAATTTTTATTTTTTTTTTAACAATCTAAGATGTTTGAGGTTTCCTTATTAGTTTTTTTTATATTCTTATTCCCAGAGCTGATATTTAATTTAAGAAAGAAAAAAAATACAAAAATATTGTTGATTTTTCCCCTAAAAATTATAATTAAAAATTTCCTTTCTGAAATTTTACTATTAATTAAGCTGGTTTATAATAATAATTACATGAATTATTAAGTTTCTTGAGTATAGAAATATGTAGATTGAAAAATATATATTCCGATAAAATCTTAAAAAGAGCTCAAAATAAAATCATATCTTTGAATCTATATCTATCATGTCTGGATTGAGACTAACCAGTCTTTGAGTCTTTCAGACTAACTATAGTTTAGCGCTAGGTGTTTATGATCTACTCTAATTGCAGACAGTGGTTAAAGTGAATATATGGCTGGTTCAACGGGCCTAGTTCCTATAAGCTTTCTATTGATGATAGTAGGAGTTTGAACGCTTTTAAGTTTATGTGGCCTTATAGGTTTAATTATTTAGCTATATAATAAAATTTTGTACTATACTGGCAATCTAAATTTTCAGCTTTTAAATCAACGAAGTATGATAAAATTTATTTGGACATTTTATCTGTTTAAAACTTTTAACCTTTTTTGGTTTTCTTGACTTCTCTTGGAAGTGTAAAGCCTCGACTAGACCTTTCTACCGAACTCTGTTAATTGCCCTTTATATTTAATTTTTTTGTATTTCCTTGATGTTGTAGGAGAGCGTAGCCTCTAATTTCATTTTTTGGTAGCTGCGCTGCGCTATTTATCGCTTTCATTCCAATATTTTTAAATCCTCATTTTTGATGGTACTAGGTCAGAATTTTCTTTTTCTGATGCTTATCTACTGCTGGGTACCGGCGTAATAATTTTGTATTAAGGGGGCTATAATATTGATATATCCCATTCTTTTTGTGGCTTCTTGAGAGTGTTTTCCAATTGTGCGCAAATGATGATTGTTGCTTTCTTCCTACTACTCCGTCGTTCCTCTATTCTGACTTCGATAATAGGCCGTAGTAATTTTTGTTTCTTGCGTTTTATGGCCAAAATAAGTTTGTTTTCTGTTTTTTAATTGTTAAATTAATTCTCTTTCTTTTTGCAGCTTCTGTAGAACTTACATTGTTTGAAGTTAACAAGGTTCCTTTACCGTGTATTAAAATGCCTTAAACATGTGACTAGAATCCTTGCAATTTGGTTTTTTTGAAGATTTGTGATTTTTTTCAGAAATTTTTACCTAGCAATTAAATAATTTTAATGTAGAAAGAATTTTATTTTTAACAAAATAGCATAAAACAATATTTTCCTAATTTTAAGTCTACTGGTTTTTTTTTCCTTTCATGATTACCACCTGGAAAAGTTTTAAAAATTTTGAAAGTTTTCCATATTTTCATTCAACTCAGTTTGTTGTGTTTCAAGTTTAATTCATATTTTGGTTGTTAGTTGTTAGTTTCTGGCACTTCAGAGAAAACTAAAATAAAATAAAAACTTTTTCATTATTTACATTTTCATTTTTTTATCCTGTCCTTATCATTTTGTTTTTTTTTTTTCTTTTGTTAAGTTACAAAAGTTTTTTTTAGTCAGTCGTGTGTGATAAGATAAAATTTGTTTTGTTTGTTTTTTAATGAAAAAATAATTTTCCAAGAAAAACTACAATGTTGATTTAATGGTTGAAAATTTTTCTAGCAATAAAAAGAAATTTTCAGGCAAATTACCCAGTTTCACTCTACTGTTCGTCAGTCTGTCCGGTTTTTTGCAATATTTTTAGACTGTTTGAAATTAAACAATGCACTTTTAGTACAGATAGATTTCGGAAGAAAATGAATTTCAGGCTCTCCTATTATGGATATAGAGTCTGCCAGAGTTCGAAAAACCCTATATTTAAACTGTTATTACATAAGATCTGTAAGGTACACTTTCAATCTGAAAATGTCAAATGACAGCTGCTTCCAAAAGCTAACGTTATATAAAACTTTTTTTTTTATGAGAGAATGGAAAGTTCGAAAGCCACCCATTGAAACTGTGTGGTGTTTCTTTGGGAAGTGTGTGATCTTAACACACCAAAACCACACCATTTTTGAACCAAACATTAAGAGGGAACCTGTGATACAAATGTACAGTATAGTTACAGGAATGGGGTTATGGAAGGATTTGGGATTATGGTGGAAATTATTTGGGAGTTCTGGATTAGATAATTGTTTTCTTAAAATAGTTCGAAAGTTCGAAAGTCAAAAATTGAGAGGAGTTGAAAATTTTAAAAAAAGATGTTAGATATTTTTGTAGGTAAAGCTCAATAGGTATGCAATATATATTGTGCAAAAATAAAGTAACTAATATAAATTATTTAAAATATTACCTACTTAAAAATAAATATAAATTATTGAAATAGGGGTGCACAACTTACTGGTCGCGTATACTTTTGTTTTTTAATATCATTGTTTTTGGTTTCGACTTCCTAAATAACCTGTTATTCAATAACAAGTTCATCCTGAAAACACTCTGTTCATTTTACCATATGTTGAGTATAAAATTGGACTGACTTTTTTTTTATAAACTTTGACATATTTCAACTTTTATATGACCTCAGTATAGTACAAAACCAATGTTTTCAAGAATATCTCTACAACAAACAATCTATGATCAAAATATAGAAACTATGGATACAAAATAAGGAAAACTATAGATACAATTTAATGCAACTTAGGTATGTAGATTGCAAGAATTTTATGAGGGGAAATGCATTGTATTTATATGTGTTATTATGGTACATAAATAATAAATTGTTTTCTTTAACAACTTTGAATTTTATACATTTGTATAGTAAAAAAAATCTGTATTTTATGATAGAAACCATAATAAATACCAAATAATCTTAGTTTTAAAATAGCATCTATTGAAAGAATGTAAAGCGAGAGCAAATTAAAATGAAAGTATGAATAAGTGTGTACCAAAACTTCTTTTATTTTGCTCGAGCTGGTCTTTAGTTTGAAAGGAATAGCCATTTCTCAACTTGGATAAAAATAAAAGACCAAAATCAAATCTAATAAAACCATTAACTACTGCGGCTGCATGGCACATAGGATCCGACTTTTCTTTCAAAAGGTCGGGATTCGAATCCCACTAATAGTAAAAAAAATTTTATTTTGTTTTCAAATTGAGTAAGCTACCATTCGCCATTGAGAATTCAATCAAAATGTTTGAATTTCAAAAAAATTATCCGATTTGAAGATTTATTTTGAAGTCTTCAATCTTTGTCTATTTTTATACCCATACGAACGTTACAGGAAGTAGACTTCAAATTTAGTAAAAAGTTATGTCCCGACTTGCAAAAATAAAATAACTAACTGATATAAAAATGAAAAACCAATGACCTTGGTTTGTTTTTTATGAACCATCTTTGTAAAATTAACGGTGCATAAAATTTCTAAAGCGGCAGTTAAAAATTATGCTGTTGAAAATATTTTGGTGATACAGTTTTAGTTAATGTATTAATGGGTGCCGTGATATAACGCCATATGTTATAAAGCCTTAATGGCTTTATGACTCTTTTGTGTGTCTCATAAAACCATAATCGCGAAATTTTTTAATATGGCTTTAAATCACACTCGAATAAGTCATAAAGCCATAATGGCGTTATGACTCACTTCAAACAATTTTTTTTTAGAAAAAACAATAGAAATATTATTACTTCGAAGTTTATAATTTGGTGACAAATATACCTTCTATGCGTAGCCAGTGTCATTGATTTTGTACCCGTTTATAAGATCTCTCCTAATTCAGAATCTCTCATTACATATATACATATATAAATATTCTGGAAAAAGCGAATACCCTGATTTTGAATCTTACTCTAAAATCCCTCCCAATGCGGCATAACGTATATATAATATGTGTACATATTCTGTAGAAGTCGTAGAAGTCTGATATCGTCGAGGTTCGCCCGGCTATCCGCGAACGCGGCTCGTCTGGATACGGCGCGGCCGCGAATACGCGTGCGCGGCGGCAAATACGTGCCTACCCTATACCCTAATATTCACCTTGTACATATTCAGCGTGTGCTTTATGTATTATGAGTAATTGCTTAAAAGTATTAGAACAGGGTGTAACTGCAAATGTACCATTTATTAGATAGTTCCGTTGATCTATTGTTTATAACACTATTGTAGGTGACATAAAAATGGTGTACACATAATATTCCTCCTAATAAAATTTGTTGGTTTTTTTGGGAAAATGTTGCTTTAATTTTATTTCCCCAAAATTTACTGATGGACAAATACCTCTAAATTGCTTATATGTTTCATCAAAAAAGTCACGAACATTACTTCTTTTCAACAAATAATATAATAATGATAGCTGTAAAATTTTGTAATATATAACAATTTTAACTCAATCATTAAATTTTAATTATATGGTGTTATGACTCAAAATTTTTAAAACACAATATGGCTTTATGACTAACTCGAGTTTGTTTTAAAGCCATATTAAAGAATTTCGCGATTATGGCTTTATGACTCAATCGATTGAGTCATAATGCCATTATGGCTTTATCGCATATGGTGTTATATCACGGCACCGTATTAATGTTGTCTTTAAATATAATTCAAACTTATTAATATAATAGCATCAACAAAAAACTAATATATTTATTTTATATTTTTTTTACAAAAAGCATTATTATTCCCTTCAGATTTGTTTAACCCATTCTCTCCGGCTACCAGTTCCCGTTGAGTAATTCAACAATTTATTAAGAGCCATTTGGTTCTGAATCTAGATTGAAAAATATGGAGTTTTATGTCAGTTCCATAGTTTTTGAAATATAGCCCTTACTATAAACAGTCCAATCGGAGTTTTAAGATAAAAATTCTAATTTTATAACGAGAATAAAAGTATAAATTTTACAGTCAAAACTTTAATGTTTTATTTATGACACGTTTCGAAATAATCTCTGTTTATACCCTAAACCTATATAAATATATATAGGGGAATATTAACTTTAGTATGGTGATATTATCTAGATATTATATAAAATATATATAATTTGGCTAAGTCTCTTCTAATAAGGTTATCTTGATAAAATTTATACCTTAGGTTATTAATGATAAAAGTACGGTGGGGGTTGAAAATGAGCGAAATTGGATAATGAATTCGGATTCTGGAAGCTTTTGATCGAATCAAGGTCAAACGAGCATATCTCCGAAATCAATAAAGATAGAACCTTCAAATTTGGTATTTAATTTTTTTTCAATTTTTCTTCAAAAAGACTTGCAATTGCTCCTTCAAAGCCTTTAAAATAGTTTTATTCAATACAATATCTTTTTTGTTCATGTTCTAAAATATAAAAAGTTTTGTATACATATTATCCAAGTGTACTTTTTATAGTCCACCAAATTTTAATTCAAGAAAAAATTTTCAAAATAAATTTATTATTCTTAAATAATACATACATTGGTTTTGTATATCTTTAATTGAAAAAATTTATTTTGATTTTAAAAACAACAATAATTATTTAAATTTCTTTAATTTTATTTTGTACTACCAACTCTCCTTTTTTTAAGAATTTATTGTACTTTTTAGATTACCAAAAAATGGCACTTTAATAATGACAAATCAGCATTACCATACAATTTTATTACTTACATGTTTTCTGACTTCACTTTGGTTTACTCTAAGCAGTCTACTCTAAGCGCCTGAATATGTAACACCTATTTTGCTGTACTATATATAGTACAATCGTAGAAAATGGGTTAATTCTATAATTATTAATATATTCAGGATATGCTAAAACTTTTTTTTTGCAGAAAAAACCTTCTTTACAGAATTTAACGGATAAATTGTGGAACGTTTCAGGAAAAATTATGATAACATAAACTGATGAGTATGACTACTGTAAAGTTTTTCAGTAATATTTATATTTTCAGTAAATATAATTTAATACGAGTATATATAATATAAAATTCCTTTAAAATTTTTTTAATTCCCCTTCATTTTGGTTCATTGTTAAAGTTATTTGCAGAAATTTTCAACACGTGGATGATATTATTTTACAAGGTCACAAATCATTTGTTAATTTTTACTTGTCCGAGATTGACCAGGGATTTTGCATGTCAATAAAGGGATAGAAAAAGTGGAAATTTATTTCATCCTATTAAATTTTATTTGATTATTTTTGTGAAAATTTTATTTTCTTTTGAAAAAAAATTTGTATTTTCAATGTCATGCAGATAATAAAATTAAAAGCAAATTATTTTGCTTCAAAATTCATAAGTTCAATATTAATATTAAAAAAGATATAATTTTTTAAATATTGGGCACATCATTATCATCATCATTAACATGATCATCATTTCATAATATATAATCTGTAAATAAATGAAATTGATTAACTTTTCAATACAAAATGATAAAATATCTGCCTACCTATATGTCATCCCAAATAATATTAAAAATTTAAATGACACATGACAGAACTGAATTGGTTTGTTTTGTTGAAATTTCTTATATTCTCATATTAATTCGCAATCGCTAATGGTTTACAGAATACACTCATTTGTATTTGTATTTTTTTAAGTTTAAATTTTATTTTAATGGACCGTTATTTTTTTTCTCTTTTATGTGTTAAGGCAGGTTTTCATGAGAAAATTTTGGCCAGGAAACTTGACTTTAGAGAGAGAGGTATATAGTATACTCTCAATAGGAGAGAAAGAGTAAAATGATTAAATTTATATTAAAATTTTTTTATATCTTTTGAAAAAAACAAATTACATAACCTTATTTTTTAATTTTTAAATTTATATTTCGCGAATTTTTCAATTCAAAGTTAAAATTTTATTAATTTAAAATAAATAATAAAATTTTAATCAATTGCAAATAATTTTAAATAAAAATTTCATTCATCAAACCATAATATAAAATGTTTTTTTTCTTTGTTTACATTCTCTTGTTTGTTTACAAAATTCAAATGTCATGTATCCATAAAAATATGTAATAGTATGCAAAAAATTTTTGTGTAGAATATACTTTTTTTTTGTATGTAGTAGCAACTTTATAGGAAAAAGACCTAAGAGAACATCTTTTTGACATGGATTATGGCGCTCTCTTAATACTGGGCTAAGCAAAATTGATGTTTCTCCAAGTAATTTATATGTTTCTCCCAGTAATTTATCGTTTTTTCTTTGTCGCACAAATAGTATTTTTGTATCTTCTGCCTATGCTCTAACTTTTGCCCAGGAAACTGCCGTAATGAAAATTGGCCTTTACTAATATAATAAAACATGTTGAATTAAAATAAATTTAAAACGGTAAAAGTTAAAATAAAAGTGAATATATTAATAAAAAAATTAACATATGGGTGACCAAATATAATTTAAATGTAAAGATAAATAAGTAATATTGCATAGTAAACTTAAACAAATGCCAAATTGGCAAAGAACTATTATAAAATCAGGCAATGTTTAGTATAGGTCTAGTACACTATGACTAAAAAAGTAGACTAATAAATAAATAAATAACTAAATAAATAAATAAACAATTATAGTCAATTACACATGAGAGATTAAAATAGGTAGAGCTTTACGGAAACAAAAGTTACCTCTACCAAATGTGATTACACGAAAGTGCAACTCTACAGAAAATTCACTATACGAAATCTTTGGTAGAGAAATTTTTCGTAGAGCTGTAGATTTTTTTCTAGCGACTGTTTACACAATATAGGTATTTTTTGTAAATGGTACATCTATGGTAGAGCAATAAATAGAATTAAATTCAAAATAGATTTAAACAGTTCAGTTTAACAGTTAAATTTATTTAACTAATTTATTTATTTAAAAAATTGGAGTATAGTTAATTAAAAAATGTTTCTTTAATAATTAAATTTATTCACTTAGCTTTCATTCAAAAACAAACTCAGATTAAATAATTTATTTTTTTTAATTTTAAATTTAAAATTACAAAAAGGAGGTACTAATAAATAAATATTTCGCTTATTTTGATTAATTAATTGATTCAGGAAACGAGTTTTTATAAAGCAAATTATTTACCATTGCTGACTTATACATCATACTTTAATAGCAATATAATATGCAAAAATACATGAGTTACATGATACAAAAAAGTCTCTACAGATCTACAAACACCCAAACAAATTTCTCTACTTGTAAGCGTTTACACGGTAGAGAAATCTTTAACAAAAAATTTTTCGTAGATTCGATGTAGAGCTCTACGGTAGAGCTCTAGCGAGTTTTCAAACACATGTACATCGCTCTAACGATATTTTTGTCTGAACTGTACCTATTTTAATATCTCGTGTATACTTGGCTTAATATAGAAACAATTCGATACAAACGTAATTTTAACTAAAAACGAGGAAGAGTGTAGTAGAGTAGACTGTGTCAACTCGGGGATACCCGTATGACCGTAACATATACATTATATCATCCGGTTAATTATTTTTGGCAAAATTTCAGACACCCAGCTTCATTTGGTGTAGTGTAATCCTCATATAAAAGAAGGAGTTATATGGCAGCTACTCGAACCCTCAGCAGTAGACCAACTAAATTTTGCAGTAACTTTGGCCATTACACTAAACTATTTTTTGCAAAATTTCAGACACCCAGCTTCATCAGGTGTAGTGTAAAGCTCATATAAAAGAAGGAGTTGTATGGCAGCTACTCGAACCCTCTGCAGTAGACCAACCAAATTTTGCAGTAGCTTTGGCCATTATACTAAACTATTTTTGGCAAAATTTCAGACACGCAACTTCCATAGGTATAGAGTAATGCTCATATAAAATTAGAAGTTGTATGGCAGGTACTCGAACCCGTGGACCAAAATGGCTGAATTTAAAACTCGATTCCGTTTTTTGCATAAAAACGAATTTGTGAAAATTTCATAATCCTAGCTCCTTTACTTTTTGAGTTATCGTGATGACGGACGGACGGACGGACATACATTGCTAAATCGATTTATTTTTCGATTCTGATCCGATCCATACACTTGAGTCTATATCTACCCCCCCTCCTTCTCTGCGTCACAAACGAATGGCAAATTTATTATACCCTTGGACTATATAGTCATACGGGTATAAAAATTAAAACATAAACTGACCCGCCATTAGGGGTAATCAAAAAAATTTAAACCAAAAAATATTGATATTTGATTAAATCAGTTTGAAAGAGATGACAGCAAGTGCCTTAATTATTGTATAAAAATTAATTACTTTAAATACTAAAAATTAAAAAAATTCTGATATTTTTAAATGCACTTTAATCTTCTTCTAAAGAAGACGTCTTTCGTTTTATATGTAACTTTTTGTTTGTCCGAGATTTTAATTAAAAAAATTAGGAAATATCTTTTTTTTATATTATTATATAGTTTTATATATTATATTTTTTATATACAACCAAAAAATTAAACTATTACATGGATTAGCAATTCATTATTCTTTAAAGAATGAAGAATTCAGATTTTATGTTAATATATGCTTAACAATTCAAATAATAATGCCTTCCTAACTAAAATTGAAAACTATATGTATATTTGTTAATCAATTTATTTCAATATTCAATTAAATATACTTCTTTATTACATCGTGTTATATGCTATACTATTTAAGAACAAAAATAAATTACTGTACTAATCCATAACAGCTGATTTCATTTTCTTAAATTAATAAATTGCAATATTTAATATTTGTGTTGTTTACCCAAGAAGCAGAAGTGCGGTAATTTTATAAATTAATTATTTAGTTTTACATACTCTCCCTCAACACAAATATATAAAAAATTTAAATCAATATTATGTTTAATCCATTTAAACAATTCAAGTGCTTAACTTTAGTTAACGATTTAGTAAATACATCGGCTACATTATTTTCTGTGGACACGTATTCCATCAAAATATGGTTTTCTTTTTGAAGCTGTCGAATATAATGATGCTGGATATCAATATGTTTGGTTCTTTGATGATGAACTGGATTTTTTACAAGTTGAATGGCACCCTGGTTGTCGCATTTAATTACAGTAGGATTCATAATTAACCTGCTGAAACCTAATTCTGTTAATAAGTTTCGATGGAACGATACTTCCCTTGCAGCTTGCGAAATCGCCACATACTCCGATTCGGTACTACTAAGTGCCACAGTTGATTGTTTTCTCGATGCCCATGCTATTGGCCCGTTTGCCAAAAATAATACATATCCACTATATGATTTTCTATCAATTGCATCTGAACCCCAATCAGCATCTGTATAGCACATCATATTTTTATTTGTTTTTTCATATTTCACATACGCCATTTTTGTTTTATTTAAATATCTTAAAAGGTGTTTTATTGAGTTTAGATGATCTTGATGAGGATGAACATTAAACTGTGATAATTTGTTAATAGAATAAGTAATATCCGGTCTAGACAACACAGACAAGTACAATAACGCTCCAATAGAAGATTGATATACCTTAGAATCTACCTTATTACAATTTTCTTCATTACAGTGTTTCAGAATAGTTCCTGGATCAAGTGGCGTACTAACTGGTTTACTTTCTAACATATTGTTATCTTTCAACAGTTCTTCAATATATCTTCTTTGATTAATTGATATTGGTCCACGCTCTCCCTCACGTTGTATTTCCAAGCCAAGGTAACAACTTATAGGCCCTTTATCTACTATCTCTAACTTCTCACCAATTTTACATTTAATTTGTTCCATTGTTTCTTTGCTACTGCAAACTAAAATTAAATCATCAACATATGATGCAATTATATTTATTTCATTATTTTTATGCATAAAGTATAAACAATTATCTGTGATGCATCTTGAAAACCCAATATGACCCAAAATGTTATTAAGTTTTTTATACCATTCTTTTCCAGCTTGCTTTAATCCATATATAGCCTTCTGTAACTTGCATACCTTATCAGGATAATTCTTATCTACAAAATTTTCAGGTTGCTTCATGTATACCTCCTCATTCAGTTCTCCATTCAAATAAGCTGAAACCACATCAACATGATGTACCAATAATTCATATTCCACGGCAAGAGCTAAAATTAACCGTATAGTTGTATGTTTGACAACAGGGGAGAATGTTTCCACATAATCCATTCCAAATTTTTGACCACAGCCTTGAGCTACGAGGCGCGCTTTATACTTATCAATTGAACCATCTGGATTTTTTTTGATGTTGAAAATCCATTTACTTCCAATTACATTATGACCTTTGGGTATATTTTCTAATTTCCACGTTTCATTTGAAATTAGCGAAGTATATTCCTTTTCCATGGCCTTTTGCCATTCAATTGCGTTTTTACCTGTTACAGCTTCACTCACAGTCTCAGGAATTTCTTTTACCTTTTTAATTTTATTTATAGATTCATTTTTTGATATCTTCCTTGGCCTTCCTTGTTTACCAGTACGGACTATCTTCTTTCTACCAGGTTTCTTTTTGTTTTTCATAACTGTGTTTCCCATCTTCAAACTTTTATTATTGTAAATTTCACTTTTGTTTTCATTTTCATCCTCACTCAGTTCTGGTAACTGGTCGTCCAAATTATTTGGCTGCTCTTTATTTTCGTTGATTATCGCTTCTAAATCTACAGTCAAACAACCACTACTTTCAGGACTCTCCTTATTTAGATTATCAATAAATTCATTCTCAAAAAATTTGACATCTCTGCCTATTATAATTTTCCTTGTATCCATATCATACAATCTATATCCTTTTGTTTCAGAAGCATAACCTACAAAAATTAATTCTTCTCCTCGTGGTGCAAATTTCGATTTCCCTTGAACTTTATTCAAAACGACTGCTTTACATCCAAACACACGTAAATGTTTTACTGACGGTATCTTGCCAGACCAAACTTCAAGCGGAGTTTTACCATTTAAAATTTTCTTGGAAATTCTATTATTCAAATACGCGGCCGTATTTATTGCCTCTGACCATAAATATTCTGGAACGGCTGATTGTATTATTAAACATCTAGCTTTTTCTATTAAAGTTCGATTAGCTCGTTCTGACACTCCATTTTGTTGGGGTGTATAACTGACAGTTACTTGATGTTTAATACCATTATTTCGTAAGAATTCATTAAATTCTCTATTTACATATTCCGTTCCATTATCACTCCTAAGAATTTTGATTTTTTCACCTGTTTCGTTTTCCGACATTGTTTTAAAATCCTTAAAGGCTTTAAATGCCTCATTTTTCGTTCTTAAAAAATAAACAATAATCTTCCTTGAGAAATCATCGATAAACGTTATGAAGTATTTTGCTCCTCCAGCTGATACTTTCCTCATAGGACCACATATATCAGTATGTATGATTTCTAAAACTCGTTTACTATATATTTTGCTATATTTGTCAAATGGATTAGATTTAATTTTTCCCAAAGCACAAGTTTTGCAATTAAAATATTCTGCTACATTATTTACTTCTAAATCTCTCACATGTTCGCCCTTACATAATTTTTTCAATGTGTAATAATTAATATGACCTAATCTTTTATGCCAGTCTTCATATCCAATTTTTGGAGTTACAAGTCCCATTAAATTTGAAATACTTTTGTCAAATTCAGCAACATACAAGCCATTAATACAATCAGCCTTAAAAATTTGATTATGAAATTTATCTAAAACAATAGCATTTTTATCATTAAAATTAACAAAGTTTTTGTTTTTAATTATTTTGTTAACCGATAAAAAATTACCACCTATGGCTGGTACATATAATACATCTTTTAATATGATGTCAACAAATTTTGATTTTAACCTGATTTCACCTTTACCCGTTGCAGTTAATAACTCTCCGGATGCCAATTCAACGCTATGCTCTTCTTCATAAAATTTATTGAACAATTTTTTATCCTTGCATACATGAGAAGTTGCTCCGCTATCGAGTACCCATTTATTGCTTTCACATATACCAGCTAATTTTTCTGATACACTTAAAACAACTGCAATTTTTTCTTTGGATTGCTCTTCTTTTTTCCAACAATTTATAGCATAGTGGCCTTGCTTTCCACACTTATAACATTTTACTAATTTTTTATTATTATACTTCCTTTGAGATCCTTTCGCATTTGCCGCGAACACACGCTCTCCTTTATTATCACTTTCAATTTTTTCGGTTCGTCTCTGACTTTCTTCAATTAATTTAATTTTTAGTTGATCTAATGTAGGTAACTTATCTCGGCTTTCTATTGCCACTACAAAACTTTCATATTCATCCGGCAGACTACACAATAGCAATATGGTAAGGAGATCTTCATCCACCTTAACATCAATTAATTTTACCTTATCTAAAATTTCATAAAATTTGTTTAGTTGTTCTGATATTTTGGTTTGCATATTTATTTTAAAATTTAACAGTTGCCTGAATATAACGACCATACTGGCTGGTCCACTTGGTTGATACACTGCTTTTAATTTTTCCCATGCATCATGCGATGTGTTACAATTTTTAACATATATAAGTTCGGTTGGACTTATACTTAACATTATTGTTGCTAATGCCTTTTGATCAATTTTTTGCCATTGAATTAATTTTTCGGAATCTTCTGGAGCGTTTACAGCCTGAACATGTGACCAATATTCACTATGCACGAGTATGCTTTTCATTTGGATGCTCCACGTGACATAGTTTCCGCTGTTCAGCTTTTCGATAGCATATAATCCTGATGCCATTGTACTTGATTGCAAAGATAATTCAAGATTTAAAAATTTATAATAATGCGATTCACGATACACGTGTTTTACTTTTTAGTAAAATTAATATCGGCTTACGAATATATTTTTAACGATTTATCTTATTTATTATGAATTATATATTATTTTTTTTTTATTATCTGGCGCGGCCTGGGCCCATAACCTATGTTAATCAATTTATTTCAATATTCAATTAAATATACTTCTTTATTACATCGTGTTATATGCTATACTATTTAAGAACAAAAATAAATTACTGTACTAATCCATAACAGCTGATTTCATTTTCTTAAATTAATAAATTGCAATATTTAATATTTGTGTTGTTTACCCAAGAAGCAGAAGTGCGGTAATTTTATAAATTAATTATTTAGTTTTACAATATTATATATTTGAATATATATTGTTTTTCTACAGGATGATTCTCTTCCGCTTTTGAATAATTATATGGTACTTTAGGGTGACCAAAACGAGAAAAATATATTCTGTAGAAGGGGTGTATTTCTCTTGATTTTTAATACTATGGAGACCGGACAAGGTTTAAGTAATTGCTTAATTTCCTCATTCCCTAGTAGCTAAGCTGCTATGTGTTTGATTGCTGCACCGTCACAAAGTTTCGTATTTTGTCTTTTCCAAAATTTCAGATCCAATTCGCTTAAAAATAATGAGCTTTACAAAAAATGAAAAAATTTATAATTGGTATTATAAGGTATTGTAAGGTACCATTGACTTTCTAGTTTGGATTGCTTGATCGGATTTTTGAATTGCTCCTGAAATATTACTAAGGTGGTTTTAGTTCTTGCTCTTACAGAATTTATGCAGTTAATTAAAAAAAAACATAAATAAAACTCACTGTATTTTCGCCGTATAAATATTTAAGACCGAAACAGAATCACCCTATATATTATACGATTTATATACATTTCTCATAATAAAATCAAATATTTAAATTATACATTTTGATGTTTTGTCAAATGAAAACGGTTTTTACGACTGCAATAACGAAATGATAAAATCATTCTAATAATGACGACAACTACTATAATCTTGCCAATGATGTTGATGATATGCATAATATAAAATATTTTAAGAAATCACTATATATTCATATAACAATCTATTATAATATGTAAGTGTATAATGATTAATAAATAAAATTCTGGTCATAGAATAAATAAAAATCTTTGAAAATAAAATGAAAATCGTGACTGAGCAAATCTTAAAGATTTTATTTAAAACAAAATTACTACTGTACTAAAACTTCTGTACTAAAACTACTGTCTATTAAAAGAGAACGATTTGCAGCACACTTTCAAATCAAAGTTGTAAAAAAAAAACTATACTTTATGTATCGACTACCAAATATAATATTGTAAATTTACTATATGTACAGGGTGACCGGAATTCCAAGATCATGACAAACGGACACGTAGGTAATTATGTCGAAAACGACAAGTTATAGTTGCTGCAAAAATGTGATTCCCCAAATTGAATTTCGGAAATGGTTGGTTTCTAAAATGAAATAAAATTGGAACATAAATAACGGTTTTTTGTGTAAGATATTTGTATTTTTTTGAATTTAAAACTTGTATCTCTTGAAGTACGAGGGCTACATAAAAGTTAAACGAGTAGTTTAAAAGCCCGTAACTTTAACTTTGGGCCAATACTAAAAATAATATGTTGCCTTGTACAGCGGCGAAGCTTTTGCTAGTTTTTAAACAGTTAACGGAGTGATTTTGAAGGCCATTATCTCGAACACCGTTAAAATCTGATATCAACCTCTGACAGAGTTCTGAACACTCTGTACAAAAAAATAATTTGCTGAATTTTGTTTGATTCAAATTTTATTCATGAAATAAACAGTGGATAGATCAAAATGTTTTGATTTGTTTTTGGATTTTATTTCTTTAAACATTTTTACCTCAACACAGATTATCTTGATTCTTAATCATTATTTATCACTCATTTTTGATTATAAATGGATGATTTTTGCAATGCAATATAAAATAAAATAAAATTTTTAGTAAAATAAATATTGTATGAAATTATAATGAGTTCGCAAATATTTTATTAAGTAATTTAATAATAATAGTTATTACAATTTGCGAAATAAATTTCGAATAAAGAAATGTAAAATTTATTAAAAATCTTCTCCATGAAAAATTACCATAAAACCTTCAATTAGCGGAAGGAAATTATTTTTTAAATTTAAAAATTATATTTTAATTTTTAAAAAATGATTTCTGAAAAAAATATTGTAAATGCTATCTAAGAAGATGCTTGTGAGGGTTAACAGAATAAAAAAAAGAAGTTATTGAATATAGATAAGGCTACAATGTCATTGTTCCACTTCTTTTTCTATGGCGCTACAGTGTGTTTTCAAACATTGGCCTAATTCATTCGATCTCGGACTGTAGTTATCAAATTTTGCTTTTGCAGCATTGATACAGCATTTAATTCGACGGCATCAATTTCCCGACTTTCCTGCTGGTATTTTTCTATTTATTTTCCCATTCAATACTTTCTTTATCATAATAAGCCCGATAATTTTACGCAGTATTTTTATCTCGAAACGAGAAAGTAGGCTTGCCTTCGCTTGAGTGATCGTTAACGTTCACAGCCGTAGCATAACAATGGTCTTGAGATTTGGACAGTTCAAATTTATATTTTCTGCTCCCTTTTCGAGATCTCATTATCTTCAACCCAGAATAGTATGTACTGTTTCCTTCGAATTACCTCTGATGTTACGTCGTTTACACTTATTACCTCTCACGTTGTCATTATCAAAAGTAATATTTTGCTTCTCTCTTTGGCTACGTCTGGTTACGTCTGGATAGCACTAGCATTTTTGTCTTATCGTTGTTTATCCTCAGACCCAGCTCTATAGCTGTTTTCTCTAAGCATTCTCTGACACCTGCCTCTGATATTCTCAGTAGGTTTAAGTCATCTGAAAATGCTACTATCTGTGTGGGTTTGAATAGCATAATGTCATTCGGGTCATAGAGGATTTTCTTAACTATATGCTCAAGGGCTAGATTAAAAAGCATAGATACGAGTCCACACCCCTGTTTAAGTCTCTGTTTGATGTTGAATGGAACTGTGAGTTTCCCATGGATGTATGTTTTATTAAAGATATATAATTATTAACTATATTATGTCAACAACAAATGGTGGTGATCCGGATTGAAAGCAATTTTATTGTAACTCAAACTCAATATCTTTGAATGAAGCTTTGAACCCTATTCACTGTGACATCCAGTTGTTGAAGTATATTTTTAGAGTCTTATTTGATCCATTAGTGGCAAGCCAATTAAAAATGTAGCACGAAGCCCCACTTGAACAGCTACAGTTTTCGTTTTAAAAGAATTTCGAAATTTCATTCTTTAAACCCAAGGTTTTTTGGAAATGCTTACTATTTTGTGTGAGACCAAATTAAAACCAGATACAATATAGAATGAATTTCTGCATAAAATTAATATTCATGTTCAATAACGAATAATTAATAATTTTCTATAAAAAAATGGAAATTTTTCATGAACGCATTAAAATTATTAAATTTTCAACAGTTACTTAATTAACCTTACAAAACAAACCATTAAATTTTCCTGAACTTCCAAAACAAACCATTAAAATCCACACAACTGTAAATTTAATAAAACATTTTTACATTTTTACTTGTTAATTTAATTTATGTAATTTTTATTTTAAAATTATAATATTGAAATCCTTCATCCGTTCCAACAACTTTATACAAAAATGTTCTCTGAACTTAAAAGTGATTACTATTATTGCAAATGTACAAATACAATTGTAAATTTAAAGGGAATTCTGTATGATAAATCTTTTAATCTCCCAGAACCAGAAGATGAACACTCATGCATAAATCTGGTAATATATTTTTACTTTTGTTTTTTTTTTTTTGCAATTTTATATGCATTTTATTGCAATTCCCAGGCAAGTGAAAAAAAAACCCGACAAGGATGAAAGTACAAAAAAAGTAATTACTTCTCTTGATTGTGTGCGAGTCATGAAGGCTGACATTTTTATAGAAAATATAAAAAAAAAATTTAATCTTTTTATAACTGCAAACATTTTATTCGTATGGCAAAAAAAAAATCATTGGTGCAAACCCAGACGATTAAAAGTCGGAAACAAAACCAACCAATACATAAAAAAACAAACAACAAACAGTAGGCAGACGAATAGGACATTTTAATAAATAAAAAAAAAACTGGCTTCCAGTCATTTAAAAAGTAAAAGTCAATAAACTTTTATTTTAAAATTGCGTTTTTAAAGGGGATATTGAATTCTCAAAATGGTTTAATTTACAATTTCATACATTTACATATAAATATAAACAAGATGTAACTGTAGCACTAGAAGAACTATAGGACTAAACAAATGAAACCAAGCAGGAAGTAAAAACCTAATAAAACTGATTAAAAGAGCTATTGAACAAGACCGTAATAGCTTTCCCCAGCTTTATTTGCTTACATTTATTTTAGCAGGTATAAATACAGGATGTAAGTCAAAATCCTACCAATGTAACTTGTAAAGAAATTGTTGTTGTACTCAATGGTGGCCTGTTATATTAACAAGAATTGGACCCCTTTTGCACTAACAGGAAATAATCATATTTGACATCAACACTATGAAATTTGATTAGTAAAAAACAATTACAGAACAAAATATGATTATTTGATTGGTGATATAAGTGGTGAGTACAATGAGGCTCTCTTCACTTTTTAGATAACCTTTTTATAGGCAGCAAACTGATATTGACTATCCTTGTTCCAATAATCGATCTAAATTGAATAAAATGCAAAGTCATTGTAATCCAACTTATTTGATTTTGACAGTTGAAAAGAAATACATTTTTGCTAATTCCTTCAATATAGCGTACAGGGTGGCGAAAACGACCAATTTTTTTGAATGTTTAATAACTTTTTAAATTTATTTATATTTTTTTTTCCAGCATTTTGTAAAGAAAACTTGGGAAATTGGAAATGGAACAGTACACAACAGAACAACGATCAAAAATTACGAAAAGTTATGAAAAATATACTGGAAAGGCCACGAATGTGCGAAGCCGAAAATGGTCTCCACTTGCGGGATATAATTTTTCGACTTAAGCTAAAAATATTCCCCATTAATATACTGTATAACAAAAAAATAATAATAATTAACCAACCATTAAATAAAAAAGTTATTAAACATTCAAACCATATCGGTCGTTTTGCGCCATACTGTAAATAATATATCTAATTTTTCAAACTTTATTTACAAAATATTAATAAATAATAAATCAGATTTTCACAAATGTCATAATAAAATTACATTTAACAAATGTCAATTTTATATTAAAATAAGTCTAAGTAAAGTTACATAAGACAAATGTCGAAATAAATTTATATTTAATCTATAAGTACTTTGTTCGCTTTGCGTAGTTCAGTTTTTTTTAGGTGGGAAAAGTCAACGAAGCAAAGTTTACATTGGTCCGTCAGTTTCAAGTTGTCAAGATGTTACAAGTTTCAATAAATGTTGCCATTGCAGTATTTTGAAAATCATAATACCAATATCACAAAATAGTCTGTTGGACTATTATAGGTATTTTACATTTATAAAACTACAATATAGATAATATTTTTTTGTACTATTGCAGTTTTGTAATCTTCTAAGAAGAATTAAAAATTTTTTTTACGTATTTTGTAAATATTACAAAAATATTCAGAAGTACAAAATCTGAAAAAACAAGTAAGAGAAAATGCAATTGGACAAAATTCACTTAAGAAGATTACTTTATTTTTGCATAGGAAAAATATTTTAAATTTTTTGTAAAGATTTTCTCTTAATTTCTTATGTAAATTCTATGTTTTTAAATAAATTTATCGTTTAAAAATATTATTGATATGCCAAGAGTTCCCAAATTATATTATGTTTTTAATGGACAATTTATCATGGGCAATTTATCTAAATTGATTGCGGTAAAGAATAAATTCCACTGGGTGTCACAATGGTTAGAGTGCCACGCTTTCATGCGAGAGACCCGGATTCGGACCGCAGTGAAGTTGAAAAAAAAATTTTATGACGAGACTCAGTTACCATTCACCATTATGGTCAGATTAATGGCTTAAATTCTTATAAGAATATAAAAAAAACTAAATTTAAACAAGTAGTTTAATTGAATAATATAACTCACAGATATAGAATACCATATAGTTCAAATACAAAATTATGACAATATAAGCAAAACAGAACTATATCTATTGAAAATCTAAGACGTTTCTCCATGTTATAAGGCCTAGTACTATCTCATGTTTAAATTGAATCTCATGTTTAAATTCATGAAGATCAATTCTATTAACAAAAGTAAACCCCTGCCAAATAACTAGAAATAAATTTAACAATTTTATTAAAAATTAAACAACTCTTTTATAGTGTTTTAGTTCATTATCATCTTTAAAAGTAACTTCTAAAGCCAGAGGTGCTAGACCAAAAGAAAAATCCTAAAATTAAATTATATTCTATACACTATATAAAATATATTTTCCACAATTTTGCTTAAAATTTTCTAGATATTTGGCAAATTAAATGAAAAAACCAAAAAGTTTTTAACATTTTTAATAAATATTACAAAACTTTTCCTTTAATACCAAAAAATTAAATTTTTAATAGATATTATATTAAATAAAATCAAAAATTTTAAAAAAAATTGATAATTGTTTAACATAAAAACTTTAAAAAAGTTTTTTTATAAAGGATATCATTCAATAAATTCTATAAATTTATGTTTCAGCACATTTTCAAAAATTTTGAAAAAATGTTCCGGTAAAGTTTTACTCTGTCTGTCCTTTTTTCTGAAATAAGGAAATGTAATTCTAACCACAGATAGATATTCCAAATATATAAATATCATGGAGAAATTTTTTATAGCCAAACTCTTTACTGAGGTACAACTTCCCCAAATCCAGAAAATCCCTATATTTAAACTGTGATATCAAGAGAGATACAGTAGATTTTCAATCTGGAAACGGCGAATCACAGCTACTTTCATTAGTTTAATAAATATATACAGTTACAATGCGGTATCTTAATTTACCGATAGACAACTCAATTTTTTCAAAATTTTTAACCATTTTTAGCACATTTTCGAAAAATTTTGTCCTTCCGTCCGTATGTCTACAAAACTTTTACACCGTTTGAAATAGAGTAAAGAAATTTTAACCATGGATAGGTATTGCAAAAAAAAAAATTTCGTTTATTGAGGCTACAGCTCCCAAAAGTTGGAAAAAGCCCTATATTTAAATTGTTATAACAAGAATTCTGTTTGGTGTATTTTCAATCCGAAAACGCCAAAAGATAGCTGGTTTTATAAAATTTATAAATTTTTAAAAGGCAAATGTTTAGGGTTACCATATGGTACTAAAATTGAACATTACGCAAAACTCAATTTTTGCAAAACATATCTTTTGAACGGTTCAAGCTAGAGTCTTGAAATTTTGGGAGTAGTTAGATACTAAGAAATTAGTACGAGTCGGTTAACAAAATTTTTTTATCCAGTCCCATTTTTAGGAGCTATAAGGGCTCGAAAAATGATATTTTGCTATTTTTAAACACCTGTAACTTAAATACCTGTTTAAATATTTTTTCCTTAATATACAAAATTTAAAGGTCCAACATTATATTATATTAACATATTTTAAAAGATTCTCGAAAATTTAAAAGGGGTTCTTTAAATTGAAGAAATTATTTCTCAGTTTTAACCGTTTTTGCTTAAATAGTAAAATTCTAAGTAAAATTCCAAATTTTGGTGGAATTTAATTCCCAGAACCTAAAAAAGTCATCAAGTCATATCTTTGAGAAATTTGGCAACCTTCCCCTTAGAGGGGCTACTAGAACTTAAAAATTAAAAATTTACTGTTTTTATAAGTAAGCTGTAACTTAGTCAACAACGTATATATTTGCTAAATTAAACGTTAATATTGAAGCTTCAACATTATATTCCGATAAAGTACTTAGTATGAAACACTATATTATTTTGAAAATGTGCTTTTTTAAAAACCCTTGGTTTTTTTCATCACTTGTTGTTTAAATGATAAAATCCTATGAAAAGATATTATAAATTTATAAATTCTTTACCCAAAACTTAGTATGGAATATTCTGCAGTTTTGGAAATGTGCTTTATTAAAATCCTTGGGTTTTTTCATTACTTGTTTTTTTCGTAGATATTTATTGTTCTCTAGATTTATAAAATATTTTGTATAGTTATGTAACTGATAAGTATAATCTTCGAAAAATGATGAAAAATTCAGTTTAATATTGTAAAACAGTTTTTATAAAATTTTCAAATAAAAACTAATATGAGAAAATATTTTATTCTATTTACAATTTACATATTTAATATTTATTGCAACAACTGCTGATGTACTAATGCAATTAGAATTTTAATTTTCTAAACAATTTTCCAGTAAGAAAACTACTTATATTTTATAAATTGGATTTCAGTATTTGTCATAAAAATTCAAATGCTTTCATTGTTTTTAATAATTTGAAATTCAAAATAAATATAGAAACAATTGCAAATGCAATTAAAATTGCTCAAGATACGTTTTTTAAAAAGAAAGTTAAGTAGGTTATCTACCATGCTATACCAAAGGTGTTTCGCAACCAAGGTATTCTGGTTCATCAATTTGGGGTGTCCTGACTAAATGCTTTCAATCTATCTTCAATGGAATCTACAAAATCGCTTTGATTATAATTCATTGATTGTCTGCGTGAGCCCTAATGCCCTAATTACATTAAAATATTATATTCGTAATATTGGTTATAATTTATATAAATTCAAATTAACAGTTGAATAATAACCATTTGGTGAGTAGAGTGTTGATTACAGAAACAGTTAAGTTAGACTCAAATTTTATAAAATATTTAATCAATTATATCTTTTAAATAATTTAAATTTGAAACTAATATAAGGAGGATAAGAGGAATTAGATTTTTGCAAATAAGTCATTTAAAATGTTTATGGGGCAAATGCGAGGTAAGAGCTGTAAGGCATCGGTACCTATCTGAATAGATAAGGTTTCATTTAATTTGAAAATATTAAAATATTCGAATAGCTATTTTGAAAATTTAAAAAAAAGTTATTTAGAAAAGTTTTAAAAGCAATAAGCTGAAAACAATTTTATAAGTTATAATTACTTTACAAGTAGAAGCCTTTCCGAACCGATCAAAAATTCAAATAACTGAATGACAATTAATATCAAGATTTTTATATAACAAGGGCTTTCGGCAATAATACTCTACAAAATGTATAGAATGTAGCTAACAAATGGATAATATAGCATATTAAGAATATACAGGTGGGCTTTTACAATGATTAAAAGTTGGTTAATAATGCATTCGAAAATAAAGTTTTAAAAATCTGAATTTTTATTTTTTAAAAATATTTTAAAAGGTAATATTTATACAAAATGTAAGTAGTTTAAAAAAGTTCAAGTATTCACAAATGGTCTAAAGTAACTCGGTATTGGAAAGTATTTATAAGGACAGTATAAATGCTAGAAGAGATAAAATACTTTAGCAAAAATGCCTGAAAAAAACTATGCAATTGCCTGGGTCTTAGTAGTAAATTTATAATCAAGGCTCTCTTAAAATTCAACCTAAACTTTCTTGCCCTTCTTTGCAGGCTAAAATTTAATTTAGATACATTCAAATATAAATCTGAATAATAACAGTCTTCCAAAGATCACCATTAAAAGATTTTAGTATTTTTAAATGACATCTAATTATTAATAAAATTTAATTGCTTGATTTTTAATTGTACAAACATTTTTTAAGTCTAGCGGAATTTGGAAAGACATGCATTAATTATTACTAATGATGTGCAAATATGTATATTTAAAATAATAAATCAACTTCATGTTTACTTTCATTTACCTTTTTTATTTATTTTTATAAAAAAAAAATTTATTTATTATAATATCTAATAATTATTTTCATATAATTAAATTTAAATAACATTTACATTTAAAACAACATTTACAATTTGATTTATGACTGATAATTATCTCATAATTTCCTTTAGTAAATTTTATTTCAATTTTTAAGGCATTGGCATTTCATTATTATTTCGACACTCGAGTTACCTATCTAGTAAACAACAGCAACAACTAACATTTCTTTAGTTAGTTTCTTTATCTTAATTAAAAGTAAGTTATCTTAAGTAAAATAATTATTTTGCTAGTAATAACATAAATTTTATATAATTCATCTACTGTTACTGTTTCTTATAAATTATGATTGCATTTTTTATTTCTTTTTTTCTCTCTTATGTCTTGTGTCTCTTTATACCCGTGCATACATATATGACATCGGGTATATTAGATTTGCTCCTCCGTTTGTAACGCATCGATCTAGACGAGCTAGATATAGTGTCAAGGGTACGTATCGGCTCAGAATCGAAAAATTAGTCGATCTAGCTATGTGTGTCTGTCCGTCCGTCCGTCCGCCGGTCCGTCTGTGTGTCAGCACGATAACTCAAAAACTACAGTTCCTACAGTAACAAAAAAGAGCTACAGTTTTGAAATTTTCACAAAATATTTTTCAATCAATTTCTAGGTTCCCTATTTTTTTTGGTTAAGATCGGACCAAAACTTCGGGTAGCTCTCGAACAGCTAACTTTTTTAACTCCAATATTTTCATACAAAAATTCCCATCTTGTATTTAACATGAAATTATATGAATTTTGTTTGTTTTTGTTTTTTTGTTTTTTTGTTTATTTTTTTTTTTGTATAGATAACGATTTCGAGTTAGAAATTCATATGATTTAAATGATGCGTAGTTTATTTAAGATAAGCAAAAAAAAAAGAACACAAAGATTTTTTTTAAGTAAATGGCTTATTGATATTGATAGATATTTATGAATATATATGATGAATCATCATGATGATTATTATATGAATATGATCATATGAAGTTGATTTGGCTTAAGTTTAATATATTCGTAAATTAAAAATTAATTATAAGAGATGGAATTGAAAAATTAGAGCAAGTGTTTTGAAATTCACACAAAACATTTTTGGGACATTTTTGAGGTTCCCTATTCTTTTTGGTTAAGACCAGATCAAGGTTTTGGGGAGCTGCCACACAACTTCTTTGCACCAATATGAATTTCTAAGAAACTGATTATACTACGAGGATGAAAATTACACACTGTTAGTTATATAATGAATCGAGCACTTATATGAAGTTTCCAAATGTTACGGCCCATTTTCGGGGCGCTGCTATACAACTTCTTTGCACCAATATGAATTTCTTGGAAACTGATTATACTACGAGGATGAAAATTACACACTGTTAGTTATATAATGAATCGAGCACTTATATGGAGTTTCAAAATGTTACGGCCCCGTTTTTGGGCAGCTGCCATACAAAGTTGTCAATTCGATAACTGTGAATCTAATGAAGCTACGAGGTTAAAATCAAAACTGGGCAGATAAAGTAATAGGACAAGTTAGTTGGCAAAGTTGGACATCACTCGGACCAACTATTAGGGTGGGCTATTTTTTTTTTTTTTATGGGATAATAAGTTAATTAAAAATTATGGGATAATAAGTTAAATTTTTTTTTAACTATTTTACTTTCTTATATTTTTTTTATAATATTTATAATAGCATAGGGGAAATAAATAAGGGTTAGTGGGTATGCACGGGTATCTAAAAGTTGACAAGGGCAACTATAATCTTCCTCGTTTTCTTTTGTAAACAGATAATTATTGTTATTAGTTAGTTTTCTTAGCTACGCTTAAGTCATCAGTAATAATTTATTGTGTATCCAAATATTTTTTTTCACTTTTTATAACTGCCACAGTTTATTGGAAATTAACAGTAATATGCTTGCATTTATATATATATATATAATACACATATGAATGCAATTTGTTAAATACACCTTATACACTTAGAAAAATCTCTACCTGAATTTAATATTAATCGAAATTTTTTTTTTACGTAAACTGTGAGATCAAGAAAACTTTAAAAAAAGTTTTATTAAGGTTTTTAGGAAAATTTAAAAAAATTAAGCGGTTTTTGTGTTAATTGTAACGAATATGTAGTTAAAAAGTGCATGTGACACTTTTCCTATTAAAAATATTAGTTCAGTCTAAAGTAATGATTTTAATTATTAGGGTGTGTTTATGTTGTAGCTGCGATAATTGATAAGAGCGTCGACAAGAGCATAGCGCAGAAAACTATATACATAATTTAAATAGAGGTATTTATTGGAGTGTCGCTTTGATTATTGGCGCACTTATCACTTACCGCAGCTGCAACCTAAACGCATCCTTAGTAAATTTTTAAACACTTTTCTCAAAGTGGAAGAATTAAAATTTTTCTTAGTTTCTTAAGGTCTTAAGTAAGTAACTTTAAAACATCAAATTCCTGACTTTAAGAATAAGCATTTGAGAATACGGTTCAGTTTCAGAATATTGCAAAGTTTAAGTATCAAAAACCAGTTAATTTACTTAAAAGTTTTTTTAAATATTTAAAAGCTTCAAATTTTTTTGACATAAAATTGTTTTCAATTATAAATTGTTAAGCTCTTATATTAATAAATGTATACAAAACATTAATGTATTGCGACAGTTGACACAATACTATCTGTAAATTAAAAATACGGTTTCTGTTCCGTTGGCAATTCAAAAATGATACAAGAATATCTAGTTGACATTTGTTTGAAGTTATAACTAATTGTGTACATTTCAAAAGGTATACAATCAGTGACACATACAATCACTGACATTACATCAAATTTTTCTAAGTGTGAATAACTTCATTGAAAATTGATTGACTGCAATACAGTTTTCAGAAAAAGTAAAAGTCAATTATACAAATTTTTTAATAAAAAATTTTTCTAAAATTAAAAAATTGTTATTTGGAATTAAATATTAAGTGAACATGTGAAATTAAATAAATGTGTATATTATTAAGGAAATTGAATTACAGTAATTATTTTTTTTTGTTTTATTTAAATAAATAAATTGAGTTGGTTAATTACAGCATAATTTCATCAAGTCGACTAAATAATAAAACTTAAAATATAAAAATTTACAAAAATTTATCTAAATACTTTATGTCTTGTAGAAATAAATCTAAATTTTAGTAAATGATTATAAAATAAATTAGCATAATTTTGTAACGAAATCGATTAAAATTTTAATTTACATACTATTAATTGGAAGCTTATAGAAAATTAATTAATGAAATCAGAGAACAGCGGTCTCTTAACATATATAAGTCTCTTTTAATTATATCCAAATAAAAATTTTACTTTCGTTTAAATTCGTTTTTGGAAAATTCCTCTTTAACAGTTAGCGGAAAATACATAAAAAATAACATATGTGAAATGTGAATAAATTAATTTCCTAGGTGATAAATAATTGTAAAACAAACTTTTCTTTCAACAGCTTTAAACTAACATTATTATTTCATAATTGAATAAAATACAAAAATTCCACAAAAAAACTGTTGAAATTACAAACAATTGTTGTTTTTCTACATATATGAAAAGAGTTGAGGTAAAAAACTTAACATGTGTGGGAAAACTGTATCTAAAAGAATGTAACATTTTTCTTAAATGTAACAATAGTAGGAATATTTATTAAAAACTGCTCTAAGTCAAATATCCTAAATGTCAAATTACCTAAAAAAAATTCAAAAATCTTCAATATTTTTCCTAAAAATTCAGAAATTATAAAATTGTGAAGTCATTTCTAAATTGTTAGAGAATATTTCTGTTAAAATTTTAATTTTTATATATATAGACATAATCTAAAATTGAGGATGAATGGGAGAGTGGTTTCAGATTTTCCTCACATATCCTAAAATCTAATAAGCATATTGGAATTAATAAAAATTCCTTAGTTACCTAAAGTTTGGACCAAACGTATCCTGCCTTGTTCCCATTTTTTTTTTTTTTTTTTTAAGTATCAGCATTCATCAAGTGTATTTAGACAGGGCGGCAGTTTCTTTAATCGTTGTATTAACTAAACTGTCGATTAGTCGGCTGTAAATATTATAAAAATTATAAATACACAAATGTTAATTTTGTACGAGATCTTTTATCTTACACAAGAGTTATAAAATATTTTTATTAAATCTTATGTTACGGTATAAATTTTTACGATATAATTATACAATTTTACGATATAATTTTATTAGATATAATCTGACCGTAGTTTGAATCCCAGACCATCCGCAATTAAGGCAGTGTCTTTACCACTACGGCATTGGACAGATTGTTGACATTATTTTCCTGAAATATAAAGGCGTGACGGTTGCGTGTAGCCGTCATGCGGCTTTCGAGGCCCGATTAGTATTGCTAAATAGAAATTTGAAATTCGGTACAAATGTGTTCTGTTTATGTTCCTATAATTTGATAATAATTTAGTGTTTAGCAATTTTTACTGCCATTTAAAAGGAAAATAACAAACAATTAATATCAAAGCTATTTCTTTATCACTATTTTTCCACCAGTAAACTGTTGACAAGCAAAAAAATTATAAAAATCTGGTTAATATTTATAAAATCTTGGAAAATTGGTTTAAAGAAAAAAACATACCATATATTAATAAGTTTTATTAATTGTTTTAATTATTTTATTTTATTATTTTGTGGCGCTATTTATTTTGGTGGTTATGTCATATATTCGTATAACATTGGGTATTTATATTTTGAACTATTCCTTAAGATATAAAATAGTTTTCTCAAATATAAAAATTTAGAAAACACTGTAAATCTTAATACGAGATTAATTTGCATAAATTTAACCTTTTATGCAAGGTTTTCATAAATTTGCAAAATGTTTAATTTTTTTGTTTAATTTAATTTGAAAATGTTAAAATATGATGTATGTATGAAAATTTTTTTTTTTAATTTACTTAGCAAATTTTTAAAAGCCCTTAGCATAAACAATTTTATAAATCACAGCCTTTCCAAACCGATCACAAATTCAAGTAATTAAATGACAATTAATATCAAGATGTATTGTTTAATATGGGCATTTGGGTATCGGCAATAGTACTCTATAAAAGTACTCTATAAAATAGATAGATTTTGGGTAACATGTGGATATTGCACAATTATTAAAAGGAAGTTATAGATTCGAAAATAAATTATTTAGAATATGAATTTTTATATTTTAAAAATTTCAAACAGTAATATTTATACAAAACGTAATTTAAAATAGCCAAAGTATTAACAAATTGTCTTAATTAACTCGGTATTGCAAAGTATTTAAAAACGACAGTAAAAATGCTAGAAGAGATAAAATGCATTAACAAAAACGTCTAAAAAACACTGTCAGCGGGGAAACATCTTGATGTGACTATCTTTAATTACACAATTACTAAAGTGGGGTTAACAAATGTTATTACACTAAGAAAACCCTTATATTTTAAACGAAAACTTCTTTTTTAGGACTCTTCAAAAAATTTTGAAAGGAATACTCCTGCAAAGTTTGAATTTGTCTATATTTTTACTCGAAAGTCCTTGTGTGTACAAAGCTTCTACTCCATTTTGTGATAAAGAAATGATAAAAGTTTGGGTACTAGGTATTTCAAAACATTTATTTCATGGAGTTAGAGCAGCCAAAGTTTGGAAAAATCCGATATTTTAGTTTTATAACAATAAGGTATCTATTTGAAATACGAAAACATAGGCTTTAAAAGAACATGTATGATAAAAGAATAGGATCGCCATACGATATTTTACTCATTTTTAAGTATTTAACAATTTTTACTAATTTTTATAAAATTTTTTACTCATTTTTACCATATCTTTCAAATAGAAATAAGGGGTCAATTGGTAAAATACTACAAATTTTATTTTAAAATTTACTATACACTATACTATAGAACTATAGAATTGTTTAATTATGTAAATTTTGATTAAGTGCTTTTGTCTAGAAAATGCTCGGAAAAGTTTTTGAAAAAATTTTATAATATTTCTATACCAATAGATTTTTATTTTATTTTTGTCTTAATTAGAAAAATCAAAGTCAAAAAAGTCAATCTATAGATTTTTTTTGCTGAAATATATACTATATAAATATATAAAATTATATATACTCGTATATATATTATATACTCTTCAATCACTTAACAGAATTATATACCAATAAATGAATATCAAAAGTTAATTTGGTGTAAATTTTATTAACCCACTAATAGACAAATTTACAACAACAATAACAATTATAAAAGCTTTACAACATGAATAATTTAAAAGCTAAGGATACAAAAAAAAATAACATTTTATTATTTAAGGACGATTAAATTTAATTAAAATGAATTAATAATAAAAATTAAAAAGAAAACTATCACAATCTGTTGATAAGTTAGAAGGCTTTCAAGTCAGAGAAGTCAGAGGCTTTTCATTTAATTTGAAATAATTAACAAGTATTTGGTTATAAGAAATAATATGAAAAAAATTTAGTAATAATAGTTAGTTATATAATATAAATTGTTGAATAAATAGAACAAATCAAATATATATAGTAAATATATAGATCTGAATATAATTAACATTATAGATTACTTAATTTATTTTACATACAAAAAGAATAATAGCTTGGTTAAATTACACCGCAAAATATTAATAAGAGTAAGATTTTTTCAACATTAATCCGTTTACAAAATTTCTAAAATTCTAAAACTAAGAAATTTTAAATTGTAAATAGGATTAATGTGAACTAATAAGAGTTTGAGTCAAATTAGAAATTTAAAAACACAATCAGAAATTTGCTTTATTTATTTTACAAGGATTTTGAGGAAAATTTACATTTGTAATCTTAGCTATATATTCAGCTATGAACATAATAAGGGTATAAAACACAGCAGCTGTAGGAGACTGGCTGAGTTGAGTATGCTTTGAGGTGATAATGGGATCGTTTATAAAACGCTCTGGTTTTTAAAAGTATATTATAATTTTTTATATATATCAAGTTTATATCAAATTTAAAAGAATTTTTAAAGTATGTGGATAACCCTGTGTCGTAATAAAGGCTTCAGCCCAAACTTGTGCACCAAAAATATGATTTGACCAAGTCAATTTTTCGTTAAGCTCTATTTTCGAAATTTTTTAAGTGCGCTGTATTATTCAAAGCCTTTTACTTATATAAAAGGTTTGGAACAGTAGTTGAGTTAAGCTGAGAACGTGTGTACAAGGTTAGTTTTGGTAATTGCATAATATACCAGCATAATATACAAATATTTCACTTTAATTCAGTGTAAAGATATTCATTTAAAATATTAAATTCATTTTTAACCTTATAAAGTTTTGAAAATTAAAATTAAACTTACACGGTTTTACAACTAAAATTTTAAAAATTTTAGAATTTTTGTTTATAGTTCGAATCTCATACTTATAGTTATTTGAAAGTTTTGAATAAATTGTAAGACACAGTTATTTTCTTTGATCTTACATCGACTCTGAGATCGGCTTCCGTTATTTAAAACGAAAATCTGTATTCTGTTTGATGTGCAACAAGATAAAAATATATTATACAGTACAGTTTCAGTATATAATTTATTCCTAATGATTAAATTCTCTTAAATTTAACTCAAATTTTAAGTGCTCTCATAATTTGCGTAATTAACATGCACAATAAAACGTTAGCAAACTCATAATTTCAGTGTACTTAACATTACAATCAGGATCAACATTTGAACGAATGTGTATCGCTCAAATTACGAGTGAACTCAAGTGTTACTAAACCAATTTTTGAGTTTTGACTTGAATGTGTCTTATCAGTCCCCAGACTAACAATCCTTGGCTTAAAACTTTAATCAGATTAAAATATTTTTATTTATTTGATTAATGTTTATTTTCAAAGCTTTTAAACTGGTACATGAAAATATGTGGCTTTTTTTATTTAAACAAGTTTTAAAAAATTCATTTAATAATTTAATATTTTATATCATTTTTTATATATATCATTTTTTTTTTAACGACATTTCTTTAAAATTTCTGTAATGTTTCCTGTTTTTTTGTTTTTTTTTGTTTTACAATAACATGAGCCAGAAAACTTTTAAAACTTGATGTTCTTTACCAGAGGGCAGGAGAATAAATAACACAGTGTAAGTAAAAGTAACCCGGGAGCAATGTTTTAAATGAGAAGACAACAATACAAAATTAAGAAAAAAACAATTTCTAAGAATTTCAAATGTTTTACAAAATTGTAAAAAAAAAACGAAACACGAAAAATTTCAATTTTGATTATAAAAAAACATATTAAATAAAATGTTTTAAATTTTAGAGTTTTAAACTAAATTAAGTTAACCCACAACTTTTAGACATTAAGTTTTTTATTCAAATGTCGTTTTTAATTAAAATATTAAGAAGACTTAAAATGGATTATTAAAATTTACAATGTCAAATTAAAAATATGTTTTTTTAGTCCAATATTACCTGATGGAAAATCCAAGTTAAAGTCGATTTTAACAAAAGCGCCGCGTGACGATATATTGTCGTATCGACACCATATTTTGTATACATACTATACCGACAAAAAGAACACGTTTGTAAAAATTTATTTCTAACAAAAATAATAACCTTTTTCCGAAAGGAAACCATACTGTCGTTTATAAGAATTCATAAGAATAAGAAATACATAGAAGAATAAAAAACACCATACGGTGTCGTCACTGTGCCGGTGTAGTAAGAAACGATCTTTATTGTAATATCGTCCTTCTTCTTTCTAAGAAAATATGATGTGAACGAATCTCTAGATGTAATACGTAATTTTTCTTAAAAGTGAGGAAACAAAAACTGGAAGATAAAAGAAGTTTGGTGTAATTAATAATATGCACCTTAGTTAATATCCAATGACTCTATTAATAATTGAAATTTGTTATTGTAATAAACGAATGTCCTGCTGAATAAAAAGGCATTTTAAAAAATGTTTTGGAGTCAAAAGTCGCAAAAAGACTCACTCATTTGAGCTGTAATCTCCCGTGGACTTATGGCTTATTTTTAAAATGACTACCAAAAATTTTGAAAAACCATAATCACAGTTTTTTTTAACTCTGAAAGGTTTCATTAACTGAAAAAATGTTCATAAATTTTCTAAATATGTGCTTATACAGCATAGAAAACTTAATATGGAACACTGTTTAAATTTTAAATGATCTTTTTTAGGTTTTAGGCATTTGGTCCTTATGTAGTTTTTAGTACATTTTCAAAAAATTTTGTAAAAATGTGCCTATATAGCTTCACTCTGTTCGTCCGTCTGTCCGTCCGTCTGTATGTTTACAAAAACTTTTACGCCGTTTGAAATAGGGAAAAACAATTTTAATCATGGCTTAGGTATTGCAAACAAAATAATTTCGTAGAAGAATTTTTTTCTGTAGCCCCACCTGTTACGGGGTTACAGCCCCCAAAGTTGGAAAAGCCCTGTATTTAAATTGTTATAACAAGAGTTGTGTTAGATTGGCTGGTTTCATAAACTTTATAAAATTTTAAAAGGCAAATGTTTAGGGTTGCCATACGGTACTAAAATTTAACATTACGCAAAACTCAATTTTTGCAAAATTTTTGGCCACACATATCTTCTGAACGGTTCAAGCTAAGGTCTTGAAATTTAGAGAAGTTAAATACTCAAAAATTAGTAGGAGTCAGTTAACAAAACTTTTTTATTTATTTAGAAGTTATAAGGGCTCGAAAATTGAAATTATGCTTTTTTTAAACACCTGTAACTTGAATACCTGTTTAAATATTTTTCTATAATATACAAAATTTAAAGGTCCAACATTATATTTTAACATATGTTAAAAGATTTTCTTAAATTTAAAAGGGGTTCTTTAAATTGAAGAAAGTGTCTCTCAGTTTTAACCATGTTTGCTTAAATAGTAAAATTCTAAGTAAAATTTAAAATTTTGGTGGAATTCACAATTTAATTCCTAGAACCTAAAAATGTTTGTGAGAAGGGGAGTGGTGAGGATTATATCCTAAATTTGGCAACCTTCCCCATAGAGGGGCTACTAGGACTTAAAAATTTACTATTTTTATAAGTAAGTAGTAATTAGTCACCAACGTATATATTTCCTAAATTAAGCGTTAATATTGAAGCTTCAACATTATATTCCGATAAAATACTTAGTATGAAACACTATATTATTTTGAAAATGTGCTTTTTTAAAAACCTTTGGTTTTTTTCATTACTTGTCTAATTGTATTTTCGTAAGTTTTTTTATATCCTTTGCTCAATTTTTATTTATCCTGCTTTTTTTTTATTTTAAAACTTAAATGTTTATTTAATTTACTTGCAAAGCAATTATTATTTTTCTTTTTCAACTTTTATTCTTGTATATACAAATTGTATTAACATGTCCTTAAAATAGTCATAACAACATATAATTATCCTTGAACTTAAAATGTTTTTATTTTTTTTTTATTTTGTATTTTTTATACTTTAATATGAACTTTAATCCTGTAATACTAAGACTGATAATGTCACATAGGGGAACAAACATGTCTCAACCTTATATAACATATACTATGTATAATATACAATACAAACGTGTATACATTATTTTAAATGGTTAAACATTTTTAAAATTTTGATTAAAAATTTAGAATTTGGAAACCTTAGACTTTTATCTGATTAAAAAATTTTCGGGAATGTGAATAATTTTAGAATTTAGTGAATCAAATTAAAAATTTGATAGAACATTAAGAAGGAATGGTAACACTCTTTTAAACTTTCAATAGAAACGAAGCATTAGTGCATTTCCAAAAATGGTTTCATTTGTGCACATGTTTGTCAATAAAACCCAAGTCGAAAATCAAAGCACTTTTGACTTTCTTTATTTTTGGCGATATTCTTAGTTTGGTATTCATTAAGCCAGAAAACTAATTTTATTTTCAGAGGCTTGCATTGAAACCGGTATTGCGATCCATCAAAAATGATTGCTCGTATTATGATTTTGCAAATTAAGTGAACTGGTTTTATTTATATAAATCAAACAAAATAGTTTTTGTATTAACTTACTATTCAAATACTCAAAATCGTTTCTTTTTCGTAATCCTCAAAGGGAATGTTCTCAAATTTAGAGAATTAACTCTTATTTAGCACTTGAACGTAATAATAAGCATCCAATTATCGCAAGTTTACATTTGAAAAATACATAAGAAGTCTCAATAGTATTATTTTGTAATAAATTTCTACAGAAAATATGATTTTTAATTCTAATATAATCGGTTTTGGTATTTTGATTTGAATAAACGTAATTAAAAGGGTGTATAAATTAATTTTTATAAGTCTTCCTTGGTATACCCAAAATTTGATCCATTCAGACAAACACAAAAAAGATTTTTAATCCCTAATCGTTTTGAATAGAATTATAGACTGTTCCGCATTATACATAATAGGTTTATGTATATGAATATATACGAGTACATAATTTCTAAGCAATCCATAATATATAGCATACAATTTTAACCATGGATATTTAAACATTTTTTTTGTAATCTTATTTTACAACAACACAGAACCCAAATAAAAGAAACCAGCCGTACAAACCCCATTTTTTCCTATTATTTATTTTTATTATGAATTTGCAAAGCATTTTTGTTGTGAACCTGTTGAGACTTGAGACTCAAAACTCAAAACTCAAAACTCAAAGAACACTCAAAACAACATTTTCTTTAATATTTACTTCAACTGTAAAAAACAACTTTTAAAAATTGTGTGCTGTATATTTGTTAAAGCACTTCTACAGCAAGCTAAATTCAACATGTAATATCGATTTTCTGTTAAATTCCTAATTTCTGTTAATTTCTCCTTTTGGATTCTGTATACAGTTGAATTTTTATCTCTACAGACATTTTTAATTTATACTTAAAACATGTTGAGAAGATTCTTGAAAAATTCTCTCTGCAGTTCATTTGTTTTAAATTCTCTCTGTGCACTTAATTCTGTAAAATGCTTTACAGAAACATTTTTTAATTTATTAATATGATTGTATTTCACTTTGTAAGTAGATTCTGACCTATCTCTATATAATTTTTGTTATTCATGTGCAATAACATTTGTTTCTAAAATTCTATTAAAGCTTTTGATATGTCTGCAGATTGCAGATTATAGCAGTGTTGAAGATTATTAAAGCTTGAAAAGTATAAAGAATATTTCTTATTATTATTGAGAATAAAGATATACTTATTATAAGGTAATTTACAGCATGTTTTGTTATTTTTTTAAAAATTGTTTTCCAGGAATCGGGTCTGAGCCAAGAAGAGACTTTACCATTTATCATTTAAAAAATTTTTTCTCTTGAACTATTTTTGGTTAAAATCTCTAAATCAAGCTTCTTATTTTTTTTTTGAATTTCTGTCTTGTCTTTATAGACTTATCGCTTTAATTTTTTAAAATGATCACGATATACAAAGATTTTCTTGGAATTTTTTTAAATTATTCGAAAAATATGTGTTTGGCTCTTGAATACCTTTGATTCGGATTAAAAAAAAAAGGAAAATAAGAAATTTTAAAAAAATTTATTAGAAAAATCCAATTTATAAATTGTTATAATACAAAGTCTATAAGAAAATATATAATCTTCAATCAAGAATAGTCACACAATAGCTACTTTTACAAGCTATTTTAAATAAATTAAGAATTTGGAAATACGTTAAGTTTCCTGAAACATAAATGCTAATAATTTTTCATAAAAATTCATAAATTATAAAATGGTGACTTTAGGGATGAAGAGAAATATCACGATTGTTAGGAATTCCGTCAAAATTTTGCTTAATTATGTTAAGAGCTTTGTTATTTGTTAAAAATTAAGAATTTTGAAATTTTTGTAACTTTTGTGAATGGCTTTGATAATGTTAATATGCCAGAGTAAAATCAGACTAAGAGAAATATAGTTTAATAGGCCTAATTCGACTTTCAAAGTGAAATAAAGCTAGCTTCGTAAAAGACTAAAAAGATCCACCCAATACCTTTGTTTTGTAATAACCCATGACAAAATTAAATCAGTTTCTTTCACCGTTGTATTCACTAAGTCTTTGATTACTCGGCTTTAGCTATTGTTTAAGATTTGAATGCACAAATGTTTATTTTGTGCACCATCTAATATGTTACACAATAGGTATTTATATATTTATATTAAATCTTACCCTCTATTACGATATATCATACAATTTTACGATATTATTTTATTAGATACGATCTGACCGGTGTTTGAATTAAAAACGTACGACATGAAAGGTGGCGTATTTACCCTTACGCCGTTGGTCAGATAATTAAATTAATCAAGTATCCTTTAATTTCTTTTTTTATTTCTATAAATTCTGTTGTTATTGGCAATACTCCTAAAAGTATTTAAAGACTTTTGACATTTTTGTTTAGTAGATTTGAAATTTAGAAGGTTTGACTTATTTCCGTTAAATTTATGCATTTTTAATATATTTTATTACAATTATTTTAATTTAAGAAAGTTAATTATAAGAATTTAAATTAAAATAAATTATTATTTTAGACAGTTCATAATTATTTTTTATTTAGATTTATCGTTTTCAAAAAGTTTTATATTTTTTTTAATAATGCATTGTGAATCTTTGATATTTTACATAAAATTATAATTAAAACCTTTTATATAAGGTCAGAATAGAAAGAAAAGGGTATTAATAAACCATAAAATTAATTTCCGAAAAATATGTTTCAATTTAGTTTATATATTATGTTTTTTTTTTATTTCCGGTTCCTTGGTACACAGACATAAATATGTACTTGTAAAATATATACTTTTCAGGACATTGGCAATACCAGCAATTAGATATAAATGAAAAATAAAACATCTATTTTTTTGAAAATCAATAGTTAATTTCAAATAAATAAAATTTATTATTTTTTAAAGGACATTAAAACTCCTACATATCATAAGGATTTATTCGAGGAACTTTAATTTAAATAAATAAAATTTTAATCGAAAATCGCAATTTTAAACAACACACCTACTAATAGTCAAGTAATTATAATTATCAATTTCGTTTAAGACATCTTTAAAATATTTTTTCTAAAGTTAAAATGCTTGAACATTAACGTTTTTAGAAAAAATGCCTTTTTCTAAAAGAATATTGGTAATGGACAAAAGACTTGGCTATTTCTTGTTAGTGTTCAGATATAGTTTGTACAGAAAGAAGTTACTATCATTATATAAAAATTGACAAGATAAGTGTTTAAAAAATCGGGGTGTTATTTATATTTCAATTTAACTGTTGATTGTTTAAGAAATAAAACCCCAGGCGTTAAGTCCCTATTTCGTGATCTTATTTTTCAATTAAAAATAAGATCACGGTGTGTTATGTTTCATTGAATGTGGAATAAAGCCCCGGAGTGTTAATACTCAGTATATAGAGATAATATTCTAAATTCAAAAACAGATTAGATATTCCTAGAATTTCTAACTATTAAATTTCTCTTTATTACAATATTTTATGCACATATATAAATATTCTAGAAATGGAGAATCCCCTGAATACAATTCCAAAATTCTTCCGGAATTAAAACTTTTCATATACAAAATTTTGATACGGAATGTTATTTCTCTTTTCAATTGAGAAATAAAGCCTCGGGTTAGGAGAAATTAGTACCATGGCGTTTTATTTCTCATAGAAATTGAAAGATAAGGCCTATTAGGTGTTATTTCTCAAGAAGTCGAAGGTTATATTTAAAGAGAAATAACATCCCGGAGGCTTTATTTCCCTTTGTCTCCATAATTACTATAACCAAACAAGAAGTGTATTTAAGTAAGTATTATTAACAATATAATACAATTGGTTTCAAATTGGTCTGAACCTAAACTGGTTTTTCAATTAGGAATCTCACATACTAATAAAAGATATCATAAAACTGTTCTAAGAATGTGTGATGCTATTAGAAATAATTCTTGATGGTATAATAAACATATTTTAAGGAGAAGGAAGTTAAATATTTAAGAAGATTTATAGAAAAATCATAATACCGAAAACTATATTGTTCTAATTAAATACAAAAGAAAGGTAGGTCAGAGCGAACCAGGAAAAATAACTTTAAAGATGTATCCAATTTGATTCTACTCTCTACTTATTTTTATAACAACATGCATCTGAGTTCATTGTCTTTTGTTTTCCACCCTTATTTTAAATAATTCATTGAAAAATATTTATAAAGGTTCTGCTACTATTCAGTCAAAAGATGTATTTCTAAAGATAGTAAACTTCTTATAATTATGTTTTATTATACTCTACTTTAAGAGCAACAAGATTATAGGGAAACTATAAAACAACATAGCATAGAAAAAGATTACAAAAGATTCTTTTTAATATTTTTTTTTTATATTTTCTAAAACCCTGTAATATAAAGTCTAAGACAAACATAAAAAAAATTGAGTTGTGGGTTGAATATTTAGGGCGTTTAATTTTTTTTCACATTCTGTCTTTAGTTTTTTTTTTTTTGAAAGAAAACGAGGAAGAGTGCCCTAGAGAGACTGTGTCTATCCTAGGATACCCACACGAAAATAATAATACAGACATTATAAGATCCGGTTAAATACTTTTGGCGAAATTTTAAATACAAAATTTATGAGCCTCAGCTATAAAGAAAAGGCAATATAAGTTGTAGGGTAGCTGTCCGAAACTCTTGTAATAGACCAACTATAATGGGTGCAGACTTTGGTTTAGTAAACAGCCTGAGTCTTAACAGCATAGAGGGCATTTGTATAAAAATAAATTTGTAAACATTTTAAGTATTATTTTAGCCCCCTGGTATTTGAGTTATTGTGCGGACAGATGAATAGACGGACAGATGGACAGACGAGCAGACGGATGAACACATATAGCTAGATTAGCTTACGATCCAATCCAATCCAACTATTTTAGTCTGTATCTATCCCTCCCCCTTTACAGCGTCACAAATGTAATGGCAAATTTGATGTACGCCTTCAACTATGTTCATTCGGGCATAATGAAAAATAATACAGTGTCTTTTGCTATATATAAAATTCAAAAATCCACGCACTGTAACTTGTAATATGCTCGTTCTTAACCTAAAGTATTCTGCTCTTTAGTTTTGCCTCATAGTAATGTAAAAAGTTCGTTAAAATGAGTTCCACGAATTTTTACTATAGCTTCTCGAAACCACAGTTCGATATTGATTAGAAACAATAAGGTGCCTGCTCCTAATCATCTACTAAATAATTCAAAAGTATTTTAGATGAATTTGAGGATTGTAGCTGCTTTATGTTTTCAGGAATCTTGCTCAAAGGCAGAAGAGCAAATGAACAGAAATATATAACTAATTTATTCAACTTTTAAATTCTGATCGGGTCCATACATTTCAATCCATACATATCTCTTTTTCTTATTCCGTATGCTACAAACGAACAAGCAATTTAATAATACCCTGGACCACAGTTTTTGTGTATATAAGTTAGTATTTTATTTAATACCTAATGAATTATTTATTTCCATGAAGTTATTAACCGTTTTGAAAAGTCTTAGATTGCATTATTATTAGTGGTTGCAAAAAAAGAGCAGTCAATATCGCAAAATGAAGAAAAAAGAAAATTGGTTTTCTTGAAGCATAGTCGAAGCAATATGGACTCTTCATATAATAATGTTTTGACTTAAACTATATTTTAATAACTAATTAAATTTTTGTTTTACCAGAAGAAGTGTTTCTCATTATATAAAAGACTTGAATTAAGTATCATTGAATAAAGTTAATGATGATTCAATTATGTTAAATATTTTCAATTATTAGTTTAATTCAATATTGTTAACTGAAAGTTCCTTTTTTCCCTGCGGTTTTTAAACTATTGGATGAATTATAAGTATTTTGAAATTAATAAACTAAAATAGTTTTACTTTGATTTTTTAGCCCCGTTCATTTAATGGTGAAATTTATGTAAGCCTTTGAAAATTTTAAAAATCTAAAAGACAAAATAAAATATTTACATAAAATTAGTTAATAATATAGGAGTGAGCCTCAAACTTCTTCCCAAAAAACAAAGAAGGATGTAGTGGTCTATGTGAATTCTTAAATCCTCGTGCGAATTCATTGTAGTATTCTTAAATGCAATATATCATCGCTTTGCGGAAAAAATTATTTTCTAAATTAATGGATGGATATAGATCTAAATCTATTTAATTTCCGACACACTATAATATTTTTTATTCTGCTCCAGATGCTTTACAAACTTAATAAGAATGTTAATGTACTAATGACTACCACTCTAATTCAACCCACTTAAAGATATAATAAAAACAAGACATAACTACCTTGTACCAAATTTGAAAATTCTATCTTTATTAATTTTGAAGATATACTTGTTAGATTTTGAAAGGTGTGTTGAATGTACCCGAACAACCTCGGCAATTCATCAAGTAAGACAAAACTGCCTTGTACCAGAGAAAAAGTTACTATCTTAATTAATTTCCAAGATATGCTTTTAAGCCTTAGCAATTATTTGGGGAGTACTTGGGAGGAGTTGGGGAATTCTATTTTGCTTAAGAAATTCAAGGGGAACAGGAAGCAACACTTTTGTTTCGAATTTGAAGATTCTATCTTTAATGGTTTCCGAAATATGCACGTTTACTCCTGGTTCTATCGAAAGCTTCTGGAATTCGACCCTATAGTCCAATTACCTATTTGCAATATCCGCTTTACATTCGTCTTTAGTAACCTACACTACAAATTTCATTAAGTTAAAATCATTATTTTTTTAGTATTTACGGACGGACGGACACCGTTAAATCGACTCAGGAGATAACGCTGAGCAAAAATATATTCTTCTTTATCTATTTTGTTTCCTTTTGGTGGTGACAAACACCGTACCAAAGTTGAGATATGCCCTACAGCTCCTTTAGGCGTAGGGTAGAAAAAAAACGTACAAACATTTCGTTTTAAATATTATATTTTAATTACTAACTATGGTTATATAATATTTGATTATACAGTTATATTTTGTAAAACAAACCGTAAAATGTACATTTAATTACAATTTTTTTTTTTTAATTATTAACACATTTTTTAAAGAACAATTATTAAAATATTGTTTTCATTAAAATACTTAAATGCTCGTTAAAGGCACTTGTTTGTGTTTCGAAAATCTTCTGGAAAGTAAGTTTTTTCTTTTAAGATTATTACCACAATGTCTTTTCTCTTCTTCTTATCTTCACTTTATTTATTTTCATCAATTTTTATCTTTCAAATCCAAAGTATCTTATCTTTTTAAGCTTAAATTTAAGTAGGAGTCAATTTTATATCTTATATCCCTCTTTCAATCGTATCTCTCATACCATCAATATTAACTTACAACATATCTTTGCGCTTCTATTCATTGTTGTTATGGTATTTTTGAATTTTAAGATAAAATGTAAGATAAATAACTGTAAAAGAGCAAAAAATGAATCTAAAACCATTTTGTTTACCTTAAAACAATTAAAAAAAAACAAAGCAACAAAAAACATGACGTCAGCGTATTGAAAATAAAATATATCATCTTATATTAACAAAATCAGATGCGAATACAACTTGTATCATCAAGGATAAGATTTTGTTAATATTTACGGATTTCTTCAGATGTAACGTAAGATTCATCCATTTGCGACTTGGTGGTATTTTGGTTCAATTCTATTAACTATAATTGTGGATTAACATCCTTATTTCTTCCTTTCCTATGAGGGTATTATTATTTAATTCTTAATATCTTTCATCTTGTTCTATCCTATGGATTTCTGTTCAGAGGTTGGAAAATTTGGCCGGCTTTTGTAAAAGACGTTTCGTTCTGATCAATCCCTGCTTCCGTTGTTATATTTTTATTCCTATTAGGCGATGTGATTTTGCTGTTTCGATTAGAAATGCAATATCTCGTTCTGTCCATACTTGTCAAAAATTCTAATTTTAAATAAACTCATCACTTAACTAAAATTTTGAGCCCACAAATAGTTTGTGAAACACGCATTCCATCAAATTTGAGTCTTCTACAATTGATGCATCCAATCATACCTGAACCCGTTCATACTTGCGTCCGCTTATATCTTAATCACATGTGAACCTATCTAATTATGACGAACTCAAGGTTTGAGTTTATAGGAAGTTCGGGATATTGTCTACTCATTTACAACTCTTTGATATCTTATTTTAAAGTATCTGTTCATCAGTTCATCTAATGGAATGAGACACTAAAACCATTCTTTAATATAAAACAAATTTGAAAGGGAAGGAAGTATATTATAGTTCCCACATTGAAACGTGCAAATAAATATGTATATTGTATATATTCTTAAAATAAAATAAAAAAATTCAAGATGAAGAATATTCACATAATAAAGGTAAATAAACCCATTGACAATTAACAATGTAGTAAGGATGTACCGTTATAATGTACCAACAAGTATTTTCCTCCCATCATATTGCAACAATAAAAAAACCAAACAATGAAAACTTATTATTCTAGAGAATTGTCTTTGCTTTTAAGACTCGTAAGTCATTAAAATTTTCTATGAAAATTATTTAAAAAGATATTTTTCTAATTTTAGTTTTGAAACTTCTAAAGCACACATGGGAGCCTCTCTCTCTGTAAGTTTAAATTAGATTAATAATCATAATGTAATGAAATCTAATTGTAGAAAATAAAACTTATTACACATGTACGTATGTTAGTTTGCAGATCTCAATAATTTTTAAATATTTTAAAGTTGAAAACTAGAAAACATAAGCATTGGAATATGATCTAAAAGTTTGTGCAGGGGAAGTGGTTTGTTCGTGAAGACCAGGAATCTTAATGAAGAAAAAAAGCGTTTTCACATTCAGTAGAAAAATTGTACATAAGTTAAAAGCTATAATAAAGCTGACTATGCAGTTTCTAATATATTCGAGCATTTTCATGGGTTAGCTTCGTCCTAGCAAAACTAGCAAACCCTTATCTTTATCCAAAACATACCGTGAACACCTAATTTTCTTATTTTGAGAAATACATCGTTCTTTTTTATGAAAATATGAATTGGACGAGTGTTTTATATTTTAAAGCTTATAAAGACTTATTATGTAAATTAATCGACTAGTGTTAGTTGGACACTAGTAGAGCTTGCAAAAACGCGTGGTTTAAGATAGATTAAATTGCATAGGAAGAATTTTCTTATTACTAAACATAAATATCTGGGACTTGAAATGGAGTTTTAGAACATTTTACAATCGCATAAAGTTAAACTATACGAAACTGAAAAAGCTAAGAAGGAGCTACTGGGAAGCTCTCAAGATTGAAAGGATTTTCCAAATAACAAAATTCATATAGACACTTTAAAGTAGCTGTGTATGCAGACTTGGAATAGTCATGTCAATAGTCTAATAGTCATATAAAAACCTTCAAAAGGCTTCTGGAAAAGTAAACCTTGTGTTAAAGCGAGAAATCTCCTGACAAAAAATGGGATATACTAACTGTTTTCGTGGTTTAATGGTTGAGTAGAAAGGTTCAAAAAAGAGAACTGAGACTGAGTGTTATATTATGTGAAATAAGGAATCAGTTGTAGACTAAATAGGAATAACCTGACATCATTCTTAAATTTCTCTAAATTATAAGAATTAGGAAGAAAACACATTTAAGATAATGAATTCAAATATGATGAGGCATGACTTATGAAAGTATTCCTATGTTTCAGAGCTCTAGTTCGAAAACAGAGCTTTCCGGGTAAGTATAATAAAAATTTAAAATTATATCTCATAGTTCCATTTGGCAACCATCTTTCATTTGGTATTTTTTAGTAGATTTATACCTTAGGTTAAGGTGTAAGTAAATTTTAATAATCTTATTTTATTTTTTTGTTATGCTTTTATACGTTTTATGCTTTTTATGCTTTTTTGTCTATCGAATGTACGTGCTTTAGTTTTTCTTAATGAATAAAAAAATTAAAAGATTTTTTTTGCATATTGCTAAAGGCTATGAAAAGTCTAAACTGTAAGTTGTTATATAAAAAAAACTAAAAAAAATAAAATAAATATTTATGCAAAATAAGCAAAAATTTAGCCCTCGGGTAATTTAAAAATATTTTAAAATAAATCATTTTATTTTTTGGGCTACAAAAAATATGGATTATAAAATAATAATTTTGAGGATCTTAACAAAATTTTTTAAGTATATTTTATATTGTGCAGATACATTTAAATACATATTTACATTTTTTAGCATATTTTCAAAAGATTTAGTAAAAATGTGCCTATATAGTTTTACTCTGTCAGGTGAATGACTGTTCGTCTGTCCGTCTGTTTGTTCGTATGTTTACAAAAACTTTTATACAGTTTGAAATACGGATTAGTATTTAACCACGGATTAGTATTGCAAAAAAAATAATTTTATGGAAAACTTTTTTCTGTAGCCCCTTCGTTACAGAGAACCAAGTGTGAAAAAGAAAGTGAAATTTAAATTATTATATATTGTTATATATTATTTGTTATAGACAAAGAGCTCTATAAGGTCCAAACTCAATTTTTGGAAAAATTTTTCGCCCCTCATATCTTCTAAACGGCTCAAGTTAGATTTCAAGTTTCTAACTTTGGAAAAATTTATAATTACATTTTTAATTCAAGAAAAGTTTTTTGTTACGCACCCTGTTTAGCAACTTTAAAGGGTCGAAAATTGAAATTTTAATATATTTAAGCACACGTAACCCGTCCAATGTTTTTTTATTAAATCTCATTTTAAAATGCGTTAAAGGTTTATTTTAAATTTAAAGGGCTTCCTTAAAATTGATGAAAGTGTCTCTTAGTTTTAACCATTTTTGCTTAGATAATAAAATTCTAGGAAAAATTTCATATTTAGGAGGAAGAAGCAATTTAATTTCTAAAATTTCAAATTTTGGGTGGCGGGAGGTGAGGTTAGATCCTTGAGAATTACCATAAGTTTGTTTAGTAAAAATTTCAGAACTTTCCCCGTTGAAAGGCTACTAGGACTTAAATATTTTCGATTTTTATAAATAAGTAACTTAGTCACCAGTGTATATATTTTCAAAATTGAACTCAGTATGAAACACTATATAATTGTGAAAATGTGCCTTTTTAAAAACCCTTGGTTTTTTTTTCACCACTTATTTTAAAATAAAACTTATATATACCGTTATTTAATAGCAACGAAATTAATATACTACCAAATAAAACTTTTATTTTATTTAATTTAATTTAATTTAATATAAAAAAGTTTTATTTGGGGCTTTCAACACTATAAAGCCTATACTTTTATTTTGTTTAATTTAAATGTAAAATAATAAATCTGAGAAATTCCAGAAATTGTTATAACAAAATCAGAACTCAACACAGTCACAAATTTGCTATTGTGATTTTGTTTTATGATTTTTGGTATTCCAAAATTAATCAACTATTTTGACATTTATAAAATAGTCACAAAATAGTTATAAAATGTGATTATTTAAAAAGTTTATTAAAAGAACATAATTTGATATTTTTTTGGAAAATATTTAATTTTTAGAAAATTTAAATTAAAAAAATTTATCTTTGAAATAAAATAATTTTTAAACCTTTTGTTTATTATTTTCAAATTAACTGTTCATCATTCTGATTTGAAATTTCAATTAGAATAGTCGTCTTAAAAAATTAAATTATAAAGAATTTTCTTTTTTTTAAATTTCAAAAAAATTTTTATTTATTTTTTTTTTTTTAAATTTCAAAATAATTTTATTTTTTTTTCTGATTTTGAAATTATTTTGAATCTTTGCTGCTACAATGGCTAGTAGTGCTGAAAGCACTACTACCCTTGTGGATGGGCTGGTGCTCGAGAGGTTCAGGGAGGAGCTGAACCAAAAGGATGCGTTAATTCTCCGGCTGGAGGACGAGGTCAAGCGCCTCAACGAAAAACTTAACTTGCTGCTTGGTGAAAGTCCAAAAAGAAAAATTAAGCCGCATCAACTGCGACAACAACAGCAACAACAACAACAACAGCAACAACAACAACAACAACATCAACAACAACAACAACATCAACAACACCAAGAACTACAACATCAACAACAACAACATCAACAACAACAACATCAACAACAACAACAACAACAACATCAACAACAACAACATCAACAACAACAACATCAACAACAACAACATCAACATGATGTGAATGATTCTGATGTTGATTTCATGAGTGAGGGCAATAACTGGAATTTTGTTTGCCATCGCGGAAAAAAGGATAAAAATGTTAAGATTCCGCCTGTCCAGGTGGATTTTCCTGCTGGTGGATTTCCAGCACTATACAGCAAGTTATCAAGCGATATTGGGGCTAACCTATTTTCTATAAAGCTAAAAAACAACGGCACTGGTGCCCGTGTTTTCCCAATCAATCTCGAATCTCGGCAGAAAATCCAAGAAACAATCGGAAAAGCTGGGTATTCTTTTCATACATATCTGGCCAAAAATGAAAAACGTAAGTGCTTTGTTTTACGGGGCCTAAATTCAACTTTTGGCTTTTCAGCTAATGATATTAAAGGCGAACTTTTGCGTGCTGGATTTCCTGAATTAACTGAGGTGTTTCTCTTCCAAACTGGATATATGCGACAGAATGCTCCAGATGTATCATTGTTTAAAATCGTTGTTCCTGGGGACTTTGATGAAGGAATTTTCAACAGTGTTCATGCATTGTTGGGAGTTTCTATTAAATTTACTGTATTTAAATCTAAATCAGTAACTCAATGTTCTAACTGTCAACTTTATTTTCATACTTCTGCTGGATGTCATCGTAGTTATCGTTGTGTTAAGTGTTTGGATTCTCATGGCCCTGGTAAGTGTTGTAAACCAAATGAAGTTCCTCCGCGATGTGTAAATTGCAAAGGTCCTCACTCTGCAAATAATCAGAGTGAATGCACTTATTTCAATAAAAGCATTTTGCCGGTTATTCAAAAACGAAATACATCAACTAAATCCAGTAGGTATAACTTGAGTTCATCATCGGCAAATAGTTTTAAGGTCAATAACAATTTTAAAAGTAATTCGGGTTTACGTCCGGGTGTATCTTTCGTTGATGCTGTGCGTGCAAATACCTCCAATACTGCTTCGCATAGTCAAGATGATCTCTTTAAACTGATTATTCGAATGATGAGTAATCAAGAAAAAATACTGAATAAACTTTTTGCAGATGACAGTTAATTGCATTACAGCTCTCAATGTAAATTCTTTGTGCTCGCCTGGTAGGTACCGATTATTCTCAGATTTCATGGAAGAATGTGCTTCAGATATTTTTCTTCTTTCTGAAACTAATCTGAAGCCTGATAAATTTTACAGTTTTCCTAATTTTAATATTTTTCGTAGTGATAGAATCGGCCGCAATGGAGGAGGTGTTGCTATACTTTTGCGAAATCACATTCCGTTTCAAAATTTTCGAAAAGTTAGTAACGTGATGTTTGAGGCTGCCTTGATTGATATATTTGTTGATAGTGAATGGCTCACTGTAGTCTCAATTTATATTCCACCTCTGCATAGATTAAGTCCGAATTTTTTTGATTTTTTTCTGAATTTAGGTTCATTGTTTATATGTGGTGGTGATTTCAATGCCAGACTTCCAAACGTTGGCAATTTTTCAACAAATTTTCTTGGTAGCAGTTTTTCTCTATTCTTGTCACAAAATCCGCAGTTTTCTACTTATTTTTCTAGTAATCCTACATGTTTTCGCTCTGTTGAAGGTTCATTTATTGATTTCTTTTTTACTTCTAACACATTTCTTCACAAAAATCCTTTTGTTACACAGCGTTTTACATTCTCTGATCACACTTCCGTTACATTAAATATATCTTTCTCTATTTCTGGTCGTACTCCACCTATTTCTGACTCTATTTATTTATATAATCATACTAATATTTCAGGTTTTAATAAATTCATAACTTCTCAATTTAATAGTTTTCAAATCTCTGCTAATAGCAATATGACTCCTGACTCCTTGGAAAACATTGCTGTAAGCATTAATAATACTTTTCTTGAAGCTGTTCATCGTTTTGTTCCTGTTATTCCTATTAATTCAGGTAAAATTTTGCTTTCTTTTCAAACTCTTCGTCTAAAACGACAATTGAGATATTACTCTCGTCGGCTTCGAGGAGCAATTCGTACTTCTAATTATCAATCAATTCGTCGTGATTTCAATTTCGTTCGTCAGATGTATGTTAAATCGCTTTGTTTTGATTATCGTAACCATTATGCTAACATTGTTTCAGGAACTGTATGCAATCGTCAATGCTATGATCTTATCAAGCATTGTAAACCTAAACAAAACTGTATTTCTAGTTTGAATTCAATCATTGATGTTGATGATCATACTATTATTAATGATTTATCTCAGATCCCTGAAATTTTTGCAAATCGATTTCAGTCACAACATGAAACCACATTTCAATACCACTCAATGAATGAATCACTGGTTGACGGTTCCATCGAGCTCCTAAATAACTTTAATTTCCCTATTAGGTTTTCTAATGAAATATCTGCTTCAATTATAGATAGGGTAAGTCTTCAAAGTCTGAATAACTCATTGTCGAATAATCAAAGAAATCTTCTTACCTGTCGTGACGAAGTTCAAGAAGTTATCAATACACGTATAAATAAGAAGAGTTCCGGTTGTGATCGAACTCCAATTTGTTTATTTAAGTTCTTCTCACCAGAGATAATTTTATTTTTTACAATCTTTTTCAATCAGCTCATTTCCTCTGGTTATTTCCCTAAAATTTGGAGAATGGCCATTGTAATACCGATTCCTAAATGTGGGAAGGATAAAAATTTTGTTAATAATTGGCGCCCAATCAGTCAACTAAATTCAATATCTAAGCTTTTTGAAAAAATTGTTGACTTAAGGCTTTCTTCTCAGTTGAAATCTATTTTACCACCCTTTCAATTTGGTTTTGTTAATAAAAAATCTACTAATCATCCTTTGTCACGATTTACCTCTGATGTAGCCAAAGGATTGAACAATGGGTGCATAACAACGGCGTTAGCTTTAGACATTCAAAGTGCCTTTGATACTGTATGGCATAAGGGTCTCCTTCATAAATTGGTTAGGTTTGGTGTCAATACACATATAATTAACATTATACGCCATTATCTGACTGATAGAACTTTTGTTGTTGGTCGAAGTAATTCTTCTACCGTTCGTAATTTTGTTGCTGGAGTTCCTCAAGGTTCTGTCTTAGGCCCAAAATTATTTAATACATATTTGGCTGATATTCCTACTACATTATTAGTTCAAATTTTGCAGTTTGCGGATGATATTTTACTTTATATCTCACACAAAGCACCTTTAGTTACATCTCAGATATTAAATAATTATTTAAATACTTTGAATGATTACTATACTAGTTGGAAGCTTAAAATAAATGTAAGTAAAACTGAGCTTATTAATATCATAGGGGTCAAAGCTGTTTCCCCATCTTTGGTAAAGCGGTTAAAATTAAAACAAAAAATCGTTTTAAATAATATTGTGATCTTACCCAGTAAGCAATTTAAGTATTTAGGTGTTATTTTTTCCTCAAATTTCAAATTTATTTCCCATATTAATAAAATTATATATAAAGTTAACTCCGCTTCTTTTCAAATCTCTAAAGTAATGTTTAGTCAGTTTTTGGAACCTAAATTTCGTTTGTTTATTTATAAAGTCTATATTCGGTCTATTATTCAACACGCTTCTATGGTGTGGCTTAATCCTACTTTAGTTTCAGCTCATCAAGTTGAGAGATTACGCTTACTTGAAAGAAAGATAATTCGTCGTGCTGGAGGCTTTCATAGACAGCGTGGCTCTTACTTATATATTAATAATAGTCTACTATATGAACAATCTGGAATCAATAGAATCGATAGATTCTTAACTAAAATTAATCTTAAATTTTTCGCTAATTGTTTTAATCACGAAAATCGTTTTATTCGTGGCTTGATCGAACCTTTTTCTGAAAACGTTAAATATTTTTCGCCTTCATTTATATTTCACTTGTCTAATAATAATTCACTGTTTTCTGATGGTGAACTTTTGTTATACCACCATGGTAGTCACAATCCTGACTTGCTGGTTTACAACACTAACCAGTGATCATTAGTATGTAAGTTAGTTTTAGTTTTGTTGTTGTTTTTTTCTATTTCATTACATGTTTTTTTATTATTTTTTTCATTAATTTCATTACTAATATTGTTGATAATTGTTTGTAATTTTTTTTTTTTAATTCTGATTTGTTGTAAGCTCGCTTTAGGGTATAACATGAATTTTGATTTAGTGTTAAGTTTTTGTTCTTCTTATTTGTTAAATTAAAAAAGAACTATAAATTAAAAAAAAAAAAAAAAAAAAAATTAACTGTTCATAAAACTTCAACTAATTGACATTTGAAACTTTCAGTTAAATATTTCATTTTTATTTTAAGTTCACTATATTCGATTAATTTTAACACATTCAAATGTGTATTATGTACAGGGTGGAGCAAAACGACCGATATAGTTTGAATGTATAATAACTTTTTTATTTAATGTTTAATCATTATTATTATTTTTTTGTTATACAGTATATTAATGAAGAATATTTTTAGCTTAAGTAGAAAAATTATATCCCGCAAGTGGTGATCATTTTCGGCTTCGCACATTCGTGTTCTTTTTTTCGTAATTTTTGATCGCTGTTCTGTTGTGTACTGTTCCATTTCCAATTCCCCAAGTTGTCTTCACAAAATTCTGAAATAAAAATAAATTTAAAAAGTTATTAAACATTCAAACCATATCGGTCGTTTTGCGCCACCCTTTAGTTCTTGAATTCGAAATTGCTGATTAGTCATAAGAGAACTCATAAAAAAATCAAAACGAAAAGTCATGCAACAAGTTCTGAAATAGGGCTATAAGTTTTTGAAATTTTTGAAATATTATAAATGTACACTTAGAAATTGAAATTCTAAAAATAGTATTGAAAGCGATTCAAAAGATTAAAACAAGTATATAATTCTATGTGAAAACAGACATAATGTACTAATACTTGATATCTTGGTTTCGGTCAATTGCTGATATGGGGTATTCGTCAAATTTCAAGTCCGTAATAGAGTAAACCCATTGTCAAAGAGCTTCACGTATATTAAAGTTATTGACTTCAACGGTCCAACCATTTCTAATTCAGAGTAAAGTGATTAAAAGATCTTTAATAAGTTTTGAACATTTTTGGAGGCTTTCCTTTTGGCAAAAGAGGTACTTCAAAAAATTGTATGAAATTAGTTTTTATATTTTTTTTGACCAGCTGTCGGGCTGTCATGGGTTAACAAATGCGAAGTCTGTCAATAGGCTTAATTCAGTTCTCAAAAAGCAGCACGGATGGAAAATCAAAACGTTGTTATTTTAGAACAAAAAAGTTTAAGTACTTGCACCACAGCCCCAACTCTACGGCGGTTTAGTGCAAAATTGTTTGCTCATAGATATATGTACTTGTAGATAGATAACTTAAAATAAAACAAATGTTATTGAATTTAATTTTAGATTATCTACCTACATATAAATTTTAATTTCTTTTTAATTACAAAATAATCTTGATAAAATCCAAAAATCCAAATAGTTATTTTTGTATATTACCATAGATATTTTTGTAAATTATGATTTGTCCTTATAAAAATCCATAATAATTTTAACTTTTTGAGAAATTACAACTTTAATTATTTTAAAACTAAAATTTATTTCAATTTTTTTTTAATCAAGTCTAGACATTCTTATCTATTATATCTATTTATCAAGCAATTATTACTTTCATAGAATATTAAATTCTTTTGTTTATTAAATTTTTATAATTAAAAAATAATAAAAACAAAATTAAAAATTGAATTATGAAAATAATTTTCGAAAGACTGAAGAACCTTTACCTTGTAAGAGGAAACAATTTAAAAAAAAAAAACTATGAAATTACTATGAAACAACAACACTATCATAGGATATCGATATGAATGCAGCTGATAAGATCCAAAGCCAAAAACGCTTACATAAGATGATTTGAAAGCAGAGGAGTACCGTAAAGTTCTGAATACAGTACCCCCCCGAATAAAGTACCCCGGGTACACTAATTGGAACATTTTTCCAATTACAGTACCCCGGGTACACTAATTGGATTTGTTTTTTCGCAAATAAATTTAAAAATAAAAAAAAAAGACATCGATCTTTGTGTTAGTTTGGGTGGTTCGATGACCACAGATTTAATGTTACGTTGGATGAAAACGTCTTTCTATAAAGAGAACAGTTTTTTTGGTATTGAAAAGTTACTTTTAATAATGGATTCTTATGGTTGCTATTTAATGGCTGAAGTGACAAAAGAACTAAAGAAGCTATGCAATGCAGAGTCAATCATAATACCTCCAAAAACTACATCATTTTTACAACCATTGGATGTTTCAATTAAATATCCATTTAAAAATTTGATGAGAGCTGCTTGAAATGATTGGCTTATAAATGGTAAAGAGGAATGTACAAAAAAAAAAAACAGGAAAAAACCGACTTATCAAGATATTGTTGATTTTACATCTTCAGCTTTAAAACAAATTTCGCCAGAAATCATTGAAAGGTCATTTGAGTGTTGCGGAGTTGGAGAGTTTGGAAAAGAAATATGTTTGGAAAAATTAAATTGTCGCCTTCAAAATATTCTTAAATCTTGCGTACATGAATCAAATATTTCTGAAATCCAAACCGAACCAAATAAACAATTTATGAGCTGGTCGGGGTTGATGAAACTAATGCAAACTTAGCGAATTTTGATGATGATATAGAAACTATTGATGAACGTGTAATTGATAATCAGACTTCTTCTGATGATGATGAATATATCAGCGAAACTTCCAGTGAAGTTGATACACAGAAGCTTTTTGAATTGGTTTAAATGGCTAATAAGTAATAGTTTATATAGTAATATATTTTTTTATTTTGAATAAGTAATAAACTTATTTTGTTTTGTGAATTATACTAATTGCTTTAATTTTATTTTCCATAATACATTCCCTATCATATATAATTTTTTGTTGTTCCGAATAGTGTACCCGGGTATAGAAAACTAATTAGTGTACCCGGGTATACTAATTGGATTTATTATTTTTTCAGAATATTGCCATTTTCCAATTAGAGTACCCGGGTATTGTATTCAGAACTTTACGGTATGTATTAATGTGAAGGCTAGAAGCAAGTTACTTTTATAGACTTGCTGAATTGAAATTGGTTCATATTATTAAGATGAATATAATATTTTAAGAATCTCGGGTAAGGATTTTAATTTCAAGGAAATTTGAAAGGAAGCTAAAGGTACTTCAGTTTCGAGGCTAAGCTTTAAAAAAATTAATTCCTAAATATATTCCATGGGGTTGATTTAAAATGTTTGTTCAATTTCATATATAAGATTCCAAAATACAAAATAATTATTCTTCTTCTTTTTTTGTACGAGGGACATGCAAAGTTTCGAAAGCAACTTATCGGATCTGTGCGTAGTTCCTATAGGTAGTGTGCGAATTTAACACACCAAACCCACTATTCTTTTTCAACCAAACTTTAGGAAGGGATCTGAATTACAAATGTCCAGTTCGTTTCGAGGATAAAGGTGTGGTGGATTATTGGGAATCCGGTTTGGGAAATATAGGATTCCGCCATAATGGGAAATGAAGGAAATTAGTCCGGAAATTTTAGAAAAAAGATGATAATGTGCCTTTTAAGCTTTTCTAAATTTTTTGAATTGCGATGACAATTATTATAATTATCCTTCAATGTAACTGGGGGTAGTCAGTAAACCTAAACGGGAATACAATTGAAACCGCTTCAAAATATTTTTGTTTAACGCTGGTTTGAAATATTAGAAATGTGTATGAATATGTTAATGAGTACCTTACAAACGCGTGTGGCTCAAAAGTATTCCGAAACAATATATATTTTAGGATTCAAAAATTATATCAAAAACAATGTGTCAGATTCATAATACTGGTACACTATCAAAATATACATTATAAACATTAGGAGTAATTTGTATGAGCATAATAAAGAGTAATGAGTATAAGATTGAAAAATATTTTATGTGAATACAAGGATAATGAGTTTTCAAAAGTACTTACTCAGAGTTTTTTTCTGCTCTTGTAGTTTTTTAAAATTACAATTAAAAATTTACCAAACTTTTTTTATTATAGCTATATTTGAATTTAGGATTATTTATTGTTGTATAATAAATGTATATTCATATATATTATATATTGCAATTTTTAATTTCCTTATAAAGTATAACATTCATATATACAAAATAATGTATATAAGAATATTAAAAAAATTCACTATGAAATTATAATCATATTTTATTTTAAAATTAAATAATTTTTAAGAAATGAATAAATAAATGCTGCATGTTGCATACATAAATAATTTATAAATATATACATATATATATATATATATATATATATATATATATATATATATATATATATCAACGGGAGTTTTCCCGTTGAAATTTTTTTAATAAATGATTGTATAATAACATTTTTGTATGCAATATCTGCTTTGTTTGCACAACAAGGACTTCAATGAACTAAGATATAACAATGAAAGTACCGTAATATTTAATAAATCTTATGCTTATAATATTTATGGATTCTGTAATTAATTATTAAATTGAAATTTATTTCAAATATTTTTCTTTCATGCAATTCCCTAATTATAAAAAATATATAAAGTTGAAAAAAAATTTATATATTCGAAACATTAAGTATAAGCGATTTTTATTTCTAAGCGTACTTTTCCTAAATTTTGAAAAGTTCCCAAAAAGCTATTGTTGACATGTTCGAAATCCCATAGGATCTCTGTGATAAGAAAATGGTATTTCATGGGTTTGTACCAATTTTTTTAAACTTGTAAGCTTTTATATTTTGCAGATGGTGAACTGAAAAAATTCTAGGAAACTTGTAATACTGATAACGGTAATGCATGTGGTAGGGAATTGACAATATGCTTAGAATATTATATTCTTACTAGCTAATACCCTCATAGTGCGCCTTGCGCCTAAAGTTGATGTTCTTGAAAAAAGCTAACAGATGGTGTACGTAAGACTTACACAATATAGAAAATTGTGTTGCAATAGGTTAACGGAACTGGACAAAAATATTTGGAACATTCTTTTAGATCGAATCAGTACTTCGCAAAATTGAAGAGAATTACATGTAACATTTTTTTTAACCAATCGTCGAGCCGATTTGGGTTAATAATAAGTCAACTCAATTGTCAAATAGCAACACGTTTATAAAATTTAAAGTCAATCGGTCAAACCTTTTCTATTTTAGAATATAAAAGTTTAAATACTTGCACCACAGCAAAAAAATTTGGCGATCCGTTAGAGCAATCGTTTGCATCGGTATATAATAATTACTCACAGAAGGAGTTCCATTTTTATTTGTATTATTAAAATCAATGTGATTATTTAGTTTTGGATTTTTTGCTATATTCGTGTCTTTTTCGAATTTTGTATTGACATATTATTTTCATTTAAAGAATCAGTTTTCCTTTTTCGCGCAATTTTGAGATTTTTATTCTAGGTTTATTATAGATTTGAGCAAAATAGTAAGCACAGAAATTCTTTCAATGCTTAATGTTAAAAAAAGTCACCCTTGAGGCTTTAAATATAAAAAAGTCACCCTTGAGGTTTTTGACTCCAAACTTTTTTCATATCGCCAAAAGAAACTCCTACTAAAAGTGGCTCAAAAATGAGAATAAAAAAGTGGAACTATGTTTAGATAACTAAACAATATAGTTTCTGGTGTTATCTTATATTTAAAAACTTGTTTAAATACAAAAACTTTTAAACAATGCAATATTTCTTTTAAATTCATCAGAAACTCTATTGAAAATGGAAACAAAGTTTAACGACTTGTTTTTCCTTCAAAAATTTTTTGCGAAAAATGTTCGCTGATTTTTAATTCTTTTAGTATCTATGGGATTGTATTTTATTTTAGTAAAACTTGTCAAAAGCATTGATTAATTAAAAACTGATTATTATTTCATAGAAACAATATTTATAACTAAAAATCAAAGGCTGGTGATATTTTTGTATAAAGAATTTAAAGATTCATTTGCTTTGTTAAAGAATCTCTCTGTGAATATCATATTTATAATTAAAAACCAAAATCAGATGCATTATATTTTCAATAATAATCCCAATGATAATATCGATTTTGTTCACTAAAAAGATAAGGTAAAAATTATATATTCACCATTCAGTGTATCTAGAGTTATTGAATGTTGAATAGATAAAATGTAAATTATCAAAAAGATAATTAACAATAAAAAAACCTGATATCTATGCAAAAGTGCATTCACATGCACTTTTATAAAAGTACCTATATTAAATTTGAAAATAGGTTCAACTTGGGTCATGTATACCAATTAAAAATAAGTGCATTAATGCATTAATGATGTTTTAAATTTTTGGAATTGAAATTAAATATTCAAATCAATTTAAAATAATTTAAGTGGTTAAATGTAAAATTTTAAATACTAATTAAAACAATTCAATTTTATTTAAAACTAAACAGAATATCAATTAGTAAAAATATTGAAACACATCAATATTAAAGGTCCAGATAAATCTGTAATTCGGTCATGATTCACTAATTCATGTAGAGGACATTTTAAAAAACAAATCTGTTTGAAAAACGCCCATAATGTAGTTTGTAAATTACTCATTTAAATATTACATACTATAACATGTTTTAATCCTAACAACAGTCCTTCCATACCATCCCACCTGATATGAAAATAACGTATCTTTTTAATTTATTTCAAATTACACTTTCCGAACCCATTCTTAAGCATTATAGTAGAAATTAAAGGTATAGGTATTTTAATTTATTTTATATTATACACTGTCCGGTAAAAAAGGATGTATATAACTATCAACAAACTCATAGAGCACATTTCACACAAAATTACATTGCATTCCATGAAATAAAGAAGGTTAAATATCATTATATTAATACATACGTGACCTTTGATAGACTATCAAAGCCTGATGTTAAATTAAATTAAATCTCCGTCTGGAAGATGTTAACTGTAACAGGAAGTGTATAGGATTTTGAGATATTTTGTTTTTCCGATAAAATACCCACATCGACTCCTTCCTACATATTGTGTCCGTCGGTGTAAATATTTACATCGTAGCTTGTTACTCTACCGTCCTACCATTTCGCTCTGGATCGAAATTTGACAGCAAAGCCGTTGTCGAACCTAATAGTTTCAGAATATTATATACTGTCAGGGATGATATAAAATCATTTGATATTATATAGATACGGGGGTTATAATAATTGAAGAGTATTCAGAGCATCAGTCAGTGCATTTGCGCATTAATTCTGTGATTCCCACTAAGATTCATCTCGGTTTAATAATTAGTTTCATTGAATTATATTTCCTATCCATTGTTGGCCAAAATACCAGCAATCCGGAGTTGAAGCCCACAAAGGAAAATTAGTTTCCTATTTTATTTAATTCTATTTTATTTCAAAATTAACTATTAAAACTATTAACTACTTAATTTATTTTTTTTTACAGCAATTACCGTTATATCAAGATTTATTGATTATTTTCTATCTCTATCTTATTCAAAAACTAATAACTTTAAGGAATTTGTTTTTCATGTATATGTATAAATATATATATGTATATTCCAATAAGTATATACCCTGTCACCACAAATTGTAAAAAACTTGTTGTAATAATGGTTTACAACTATTGATATTTTACTAGTAATTTATTATAATTAATGGTCAATGTCCGTATGGTTGTGGTTTTAGTCTCTAGTTTCCTTTTCTGTAAAAAAACTATTTAAGTAAATATTTAAAACTTTATATATTTATATAATATTTAATATGTTTAAGTATTATAAGCATCACCTAAGGTTTTTCAAGAAAAAAAATAATTAAGATAAATTCCCCATATTGGACTTACTTTGTATATGAACAAAATTTGAAAATTTAATATTTTGAAAAATGAAACACATACATCGATTTCAGTGCCGTTAAATAAAGTCATATGTGAATACTATACCCGCAAGTTTAGATCGCGATTTACATATAAAAGATATGTCCATCCATAACCAAAAAAATAGAATAAGTCCCTTGCACGTTGTATTGGCTAGTTAGTTTTTTTTAATAATCATCAAGTGTTGAATGGTGAACCCAGAAAAATAAGTTGACAAGTTCTTTAAATTTTTCTAAATTATAAATATTTGAAAACAAATATTAATATGTTCAAAAATTTGGACTTGCGATTTATAAAAAAGTTTTTCCAATCCAGAGTTCTGGTTCGAGACAGTTCTGCAATATATACTACGGTTTTTTTAACAGTTATTACCATCATACGAACAGCTCTTATTTGCATCTTTTCCTAATATTGAAGAGCTGAGCTGGATGATGTGTTTGAATTATAGTCAAGTCTCGGACGAATATAGGTTTAATGTACATTTGGAGATGTAAACTATTTTTGACTCATTCGAAGCTAAAATAGAGTTGGGATAAGCATTTGATTTACATATTCGATTACATTATTTTAAGTACAAACAGCTTTGGCCTTAAATACAATTTAAAGGGGATGATTTAATAAAATAAGGCGAATTTAATTTTAAATAAAGCTCTATATTTCCATTTCAAAATCAAAATTAAACCACTATGTGGTTTTATTTCATATATGACTTTATTTCATTGTCCCCGAATAAAACTATGGAAAACTTACACAAAACTTACTAATCACTTAAATATTAACTTTTTAACCGTTAAATGCAATGTAACTTTAATTGACATTCACGTTCTGTTCAATTTGTTTAAATGTTCAACGCTTCACTAAACAAAATTTTACTTTTCATTTTCCTTAGGAAAATTTATTTTCTTTATCAACAATATCAGCTGACTAAGCAGTTTGATTGCAAAGTTTTACGTTTTGGCGCTTAAAAAAATGAACAAAAAAAAAACCCAAAACAAAAAATAAGAAAACCGGTTCAAGAAAACTGTGTAGCTGTTGTTTAACTGACTTTTATTATTATTTTTACTTTATGATTTCAAATGTATCTATTAGATTAATATAGATATAAGATTCACAATCCAACAACCAATTTATATGACTATACAAATTATATTCAAAAAGTTGTTAAAATATTTAAGTTGTATTTTAAGAGAAGCATGGAATAGCAAAGTAAAAATAATCGCTATTAAATTCTTCTCTTGTTTTGTATAAAAAATCGTGAAAGAAATTAGAAATTGAAAGTATTAAAGATTTATTTGATTTAAGATAAATTTAAATTTATTTGAAAATTAACTGAATCGTAATGAAAATGAAATAATGAAAAACTATGGAAAAAATAAAATTTTAAAGTAGAAATATTTGCACGTGGGTTTTAACAGTTTTTTTAAAATTAAGCTGCTTTTATAATATGTTTAAGATAAGAAATAAATATGTAAAAAAAATATTTTTGGATATAACCAGTAAATCTGCAAGATTCATTTTTATTTTCATAAATTGAAGAAAAACAAGTTGTGTAGTTTTTTGATAAAAGGTCAAATTAAGGTCATGGTTAATATTCAAAATATATTTATTTAATTATTTGCTTTTTGGAGAAAATTTCTAGTTAAAAAAATTTTTTTAGGTTACCAATTTTAAAAGTTACCATGTTAGTAACAAACTTAGCTATTAATGTTGTAAGATTTGATGTTTTTTTTGCAAACGAAATTGGAAATTCATGAATCTATAAATATAATTTTTATTTTATTATATTAAAAAAATATGGGATTGTGAACAATTATTTGTATGTCAATTTATATTTATATATTATACGATTCCTTTAGATATTAAAAAAAATTTAAATAAAATTCAAAGGTTCGAGACTCGAGTACTTTAATTTGCTTACCTGTTACTTTTCTTAAAAAATTCAAGTATAATAATTTTAAATATTTAATTAATGCATGCATACATATCATAATTATTATTTATAACTTAATATTTAATTATATTTAAATTTATATTAAATAAAATTAGTACAACTATTAATTTTGAAACCATTTATTTATATGTAAAGTGACATTGAATTGAAATAACATTGACAGAAGAGGATTTTAATAAAAGAAACACCAGTGCTTCTCAACTTTGTTGATTTTTAAAATTTAATTTTTTAATTTTTTGGAGAAATTGGTAAAACATGACAAGAATTACTATTTAGCATATTATATAAATATTTTTTTATTAGTAGATAATTATTATAAATCGATATATAATTTTGTAAATATATTTAATATGGTTTGCACTTTTTCATATAAAGTGCACTCCTTATTTATTAAATGTCATTCATGTAAAGAATTTTGCCACTATACCTGTTGTGTAAAGCAATGGGAATGATTTAAAAAAAAATTTAAAAAACGTTTAAAAGTTTTTAGGAAGACTATTACTCGTAAATGTAAGATATAAAGTATATAATTTCAAAAGTACCGTCCTTGGTTTTAATATATAAATTATAAAAAATTTTATACCGTACATTGTAAAAAAACATATTTTGTATATCTTTTTTTACAATGTACGGTCACGTCCGGGATTTTCACGGTGTCATCTGATGTGGTAGATGTAGTATGAATCAACCTCTCTCTTGTCAGTTTTCTCTTGTCTCTTCAATGCCAGTTTTCTATCTGGTACACGTTCTAGAAACATTTCCTCTTCTCTGCAAACTTTTTAAGGGTTACCACCGAAATTGAAAATGCTCAAAACATAATTTGTTAGTCTATTTAACTTCAAGTGGCTTTAAAAATTTCTATTTTATTTTTCAACGGGATCCACAATATTTAAACATTTATATTTTAATCATACAGGGTGATTTATTTCAAACTTGAATATTTGGAAGATGTAATTTGGGGTTAGAAATCCTGACAATGGATATGGAAACAATTAGGCCTTAAGTTATTTTTAAGATTACATATAATTTAGGTATTGCTAGGTTGATTTTGAAATTACTATTAAATAACAACTATTTAATAAAATTGTGTACTTCAATAATTAAATTATAATATTTTGTTACTTTGATCTCCTAAATGCACCTTGTAAATATATAAAAATGCTAATCATTCCAGATGAAAAAAATTAATAATTTTACAAGTGTTAGAGCTAATTTAATATTAATTTGATTGTAATTCATTATACAATTATGCAATTAATTGATTTTAATATTGCAGAAAATTGTTTCTAGTTTATTTATTGGTGTATATACAATTCCCTACCACACTAAATGGGATAAGTGGTTTAGCCTTCCTTTTTTTCGGAAATTTTGTTGATTATTTTGTAATTTGCCAAATTAACATTGAAATTTTTTTTAAACTAAATTTCAGGTTCGAACTGTTAGAAGTGTTAAAACTTTTCTGCCAACTTCTATTTGTCATACTAGGATGTAATTCCAACCTACTTATTAAAGAAACTCAAGCCATTTATACTAATTGTTATTCTATTAACATTGTATGGATACTGACTTTTTATTTTGTATAAAATATAAAATATAAATCTTAGTATTCGTCTAATATGAATTTATTAACTATATTTGGAATTATCTTCCCTTGTAATAATATAATTACAATTTAAGCTTATAGTCTGATTCTTATTATCAATCAATATCATGATGATTAAAGATCTACAAGACTATATAAAATAACTTTTATATTTCATTTCTTCTTTGTTCTAAATGTTTAAATGTGAGGCTAACAAACCTGACTTTAGCATAGAAACAATAGGTTGGAACAACACTATCAAGATAGAGTTTGTTAACAAACATTATAAGTATATATCAATCAATATCATGATTATAAGTATATATGAATAACTGAAATCATTTAGAATATTTAACTAAAGACCTATTCCAAAATTTTTTATAAATGTCCCATTTTTTCTTAAAAATTGTTGCTTTAATGAAACATCCCTTACTTTCTACTAAAATCTAATTTAACTAACTTAGTCTTCTATTAATATTACATTACTTTTTTTTTTACTCTATTAATAATGGAAAACAATTAATTTAAAACTTCAACAACATACTTACTATTAAATAAAGTTAAATTTTCAGATTAATAAAAAAAAACACTTTACAAAAATGTTGAATTGTGAACTTGTGAACGATGATCCATTCATCTCTCCCCTATCATATAATATCTAAAATATATTTGATTTAAAATACAAAATAAAATCCTATCAAAATAATGAATTACTTTAGTTTTCAGTTCTATAAAACTGAATGCTTGCATTCGGAACATCCACATGAACATATTGTTTACATGTATTAATATTAAATGTACTTCACATACATTTTTTATCCTAGAACCCAAGTCCTAGAATCCTTTAATAATTTTATATTTTGTAACATCATTTAAGTGTCTAATCATTCAATGGAAATATTACAGAATTGTATTAAATATTGTTTATATGTAATATAACTGTAAATGCAGAACTTAAAACTTTTAAAAGTACAGTTTTACTTACCAACAAATTTTCTAAAAATTTTACTGTTACCAATTCAATAAAAAATGTATATATATATCAAACTTCTAAATTTAAAATGTGTTGGTTTTTGAAACCATTCATCTTAATTAACTTTGGAGATTTTAAGACAGCTGAGAAATACAAAATGATAGCCATTATTTTAACAGAATAGTACAATATGGTAAAATCGTATTTTAAATTGTGTTAATGTAGTATAGGGTGCGCATTTTTAGAAAAAGGAGATCATATAGTGGTTTTGAAAAACTGTAAAATTGCATACAAGAAGAATTTATCCGATTAAAAAAGGGCAGCTGCATTTTATAATTTACCTCAAAATTTGAGGATGAAAAAATTGCAAACTCTAAAAATAATTGCAAATTTTTTTTGCAAAAGTTAATCTTAAAAAATTCCGTTAACATATTTCGACATCAGCAGATTTTTATACCCGTATGACTATTAGTCAAAAAGGTATACTAAATTTGCCATTACGTTTGTGACGCAGATAAGGAGGGGGGAATATATAGAATCAAACGTATGGATCGGACCAGAATCGAAAAATAAATCGATTTAGCTATGTATGTCCGTCCGTCCGTCCGCACGATAATTCAAAAAATAAAGGAGCTAGAATCTTAAAATTTTCATTTCTATGCAATAGCCGTTATCGCCACTTAAATCCAGCCATTTTGGTCCATGGGTTCGAGCACCTGCCATACAACTTCTTTTTTATATGAGCCTTACTCTGTACTTATTAAAGCTGAGTGTCTGAAATTTTGCCAAAAGTAGTGTAGGTTTATGGCCAAAGTTACTGCAAAATTTGGTTGGTCTACTGCAGAGAGTTCGAGTAGCTGCCATACAACTCCTTCTTTTATATGAGCATTACACTACACCTAATAAAGCTGGTATGTTTAAAATTTTGCCAAATGTAATTAACAGGATGATATAATGTTTATATTACGGTCTGACGGATATCTCAGAGTTAACACAGTATACTCTACTACACTCTTCCTCGTTCTAATTGAGAATACGATAATTAAACATATTGTATATGTATTAATGCTGGTATAGTTCAGAGTGCTTTTCAAAATATTTCCTTAAAAATTGAAAAAGTTTAAAATAAAAAAGGTTTAACAAAAATGAGACAACTGTGGAAAAGAGTTACTTAATTGATAGAATTTTTCAAATGAATTATTTTATCCCATTCAATTGTGTTCCCACTCAATGGTTTTCGCTTTCTTTATTATACCATTTTACGTTATCTGTCTTCTTAACGTACCTTCTCATCATTTGTTAAGCTATTGAGACCTCCTGTATCTTGGTAAATTGAAAGTGAAAAATTCAATTTGTTTTGAAATTTAAATTTTGTTTGGAAGTTTGATTTCAATTTAAAACTGATTTTTATTTAAAATTAAAATATTTTTTAGAAAGTAAAATATTGTATAATGATATAATAATAAGTTTATAACATAACATGGTTATAACGTTTGTTAATTGTTCAAATAAATCATATTAGTTATTTAAATTTTCTTCAAGACATTTTAAAATGTTGCTAATTTAATGTTTACATTTAATGTCTGACATAAACTCAACATTAGAAATTTTACAGTTTTACTTGTAGACCTAGAAGGTATAAAAATTTTTGTTTAAATATCGATTATATGAATATTATCAACATTTTTTCAATAGCAAATTCAAAAATTTTATAAAATCTTATCAACATTTTTATAAAATCATATAAACATTTTTATAAAAAGTTCTCAACATTTTACAAAATCTTGTCACCTCTTTTATTGAGTCTTATCAACAGTGTTTTTGTTTGGTATTCAACATTTTTGTAAAATCATATCAACATTCTTATAAAATCATATCAACATTTTTTTAAGATCTTATTTATAAAATTTTATCAACATTGCTTACAAATCTTTTGAAGTTTTTTTTCAAATTTTATCAACATTGTTATTGAAGCTCATCAACATATATTTATAAAATCTTATCAAAAAAATTTAATAAATTTAATCAACATTTTTATATAAGGTTATCAACATTTTTAAAAACATATTATCAACATTTTAGCAAATCTTGGCACATCTTTTATTGAGTCTTATCAACATTTTTATTTGTTGGTATTCAATATTTTTACAAAATTTTATCAACATTCTTATAAAATTTTATCAACATTCTTTTAAAATCTTATTAACAAATTTGTAAAATTTTATAAACATTATTATCAAATCTTTTAAAGTTTTTTTTAAATCTTATCAACATTGTTATTAATTCTTATCAACATTGTTATTAAATCTCATCAACATTATATTTATAAAATCTTATCAATATTTTTTTGAAATCTTATCAAAATTTTTATTAAATTTTATGAACATGTTAAATAAAAAAAATGTCAACATTATTTGACTTTTAATTTTTTTATTAAATAACAGAATGTATTGTTACTACAATACAACAACAGCTAACACGCTTATGTTATGTTACTACATAAATAATTTGTATTTAATGTTTATTTTGTTGCATTGAAGCGTTGTAGGTTCGTTATAACTTGTAGCATTTTATGTTATTTAATTTGTATACATTGAGCAATTTTGTTAAGATAAAATTTAGTATTAAAAAAACTTCCATCGTTGTTGGTCTAACAATAATATGATGATTAGTTTGAAGGACAAGGACACCAAATAAATCTGTAGTAAATAAACAAAAGTTTATTTTTTTATTATGTGTTAGTGTTATGTTGTCTAACATTTTTTTACAATAACCGTTGCACTTTTTTTTTTTAATAATATTATTGAAAAATAAAAATTAAATTGAATAACATTTTTCGATTGTATGTTAAATTTACACCTGTTATAATTCTGGGATTAAAACAAAATTATCCTTGTTCTTTTATTTCACATTATTAAGTGATGAATTATTATTAAAGCATTCTGTGACCCCGATTTAATTTTTTTTTAATTTTAAAAACAGATTTTAACAGGGATTTTAAATTATATATTTACTAAGTTCAAACCATCTTACATATCAATTCACATAATTTCAATTTATATTATATTATGTTTGTATATATTTTTCGTAGATCATAACATAATTTCTCTGCAAATTTAAGTTTGAGTATTGTAATAGTATTAAGTAAATGTATATATATATAAAAGTTATAGCTAATATAATTAAAAAAACGTGTAACACCTTTTTGGTTTAGGTATACAGGAAAAGAATAGATACATTTTTATATAATATGTACATAATAAAACAAAATGGCCTTGATAAAAAATACTTATTGCAGAATATAACATTTTTATACACATAATACAGTTGTAAGTTGCCGTAAATAAAATAAAACAGAAATAAAATAGAAAAATTTTGTAAGTTCAAGGATAATAATTATTAGGTATTTTAAATATTCAAGTACAAGTACATAGTCATGTACATATATTTATATATTATATACCTGTATCCGGTAAAAATGTTTTAAAACAAAATTATAATATGTATATTTACAGAAATATATTTCAGATTTATACATAGTAAAGTTATATACATATTAATATATTATAATTAACTAAAGCAACTTTTTACATATATTTAAATGAAACATAGAACGGAATTATTTTAGAAACATCTACTACACTACAAAGTTTATGAAAAAAAATTTTGGATTCAATGGGTTAAGCATTTTTATTTTAATTTAAAAATATTTTTAATGCTTTTCAATTGGTTTTAAAGAAACTTAGAACAATTATGGAATTAAGGTCAAAATATTTCACCTTTGTTTTCCTAATTTTAAAATTTTAATAATTTTAATTATATTTAAATGTTAACTTACCTTTTACTTAAAAGTTTGATGTAAATAAATCTTAAATAGATTGGCATATAAGTTCCAAAGGTTACTATAACAAACCTCTATTTCTTTTGACTTTATTTCGTTTGCCTGTCTTTCAATTACCTGTATTATTATTTTCATGTATATGTATACACATATATAAATATTCTGAAAAAAGCGTATAATCCAGATTTTGTAACCAACTATAAAATTTCTACTTGATATTTTTTAATACTAAGTATTTTCAATTTCTAGAATTAAAGCCCCCAAACCCATACTAAATCAATGAATAAAATCCTGATTTTGTAACTAAATCAAAAATCTCTCCTTAGTCAAAATCATATAATATTATATATATATATATGTATATAAATATTCTTTAAAAGGCGTAGAACGCTGTTTTTGCAAAATACAGGCGAATGATATACAAACAAGAGAAATATAGTCAAATGATCCAGTAAATACAGGAAAAATGATACTACTGGCAAATGAAATACAGGCATATGACAGTAACACGCTCCCAAATTATACCATAAGTTTTCTGAATATCTTGTATCATTTATACCAATCGAATTCTGTAATTGTGGATAACTTATAAAACGTAGCATAAGTTATCATTCTTAATTAAAATACTCACTATTTAATTAAAACTAAAACAATTGTTAAAAAATTTGAGAATTAAGGGGTAATTTTCACCCATATGTTGTATTTTAGGGTTAATAACAAAAAAAATGTATATATTGATTTTATATCTCTATAATGCTTTTTTGAGCCAAAATGTTTATTATACCCGTATGACTATATAGTCAAAGGGTATAATAAATTTGCCATTACGTTTGTGACGTAGAGAAGGAGGAGGGGCAGATATAGACTCAAGTGTATGGATCGGATCAGAATCGAAAAAAAAATCGATTTAGCTATGTATGTCCGTCCGTCCGTCCGTCTGTCCGTCCGCACAATAACTCAAAAACTAAAGGAGCTAGGATCTTGTAATTTTCGCAAATTCGTTTTTTTACTTCAATAGCCGTCATCGCTATTTAAATCCAGCCATTTTGGTCCATGGGTTCGGGTGGCTGCCATACAACTTCTTTTTTTATATGAGTATATTTCTCTGTACCTATTACAGCTACGTGTCTGAAATTTTGGCAAAAGTAGTTTAGTTTTATGGCCAAAGTTACTGCAAAATTTGGTTGGTCTGTTGCAGTGAGTTCTATACCTATTAAAGGTGGATGTCTGAAATTTTGCGAAAAATAGTTTAGTGTAATGTCCAAAGTTACTGCAAAATTTGGTTGGTCTACTGCAAAGGGTTCGAGTAGCTGCCATACAACTTCTTATTTTATATGAGCATTACTCTATACCTATTGAAGTTGAGTGTCTGAAATTTTGCCAAAAATAATTTAGTGTAATGGCCAAAGTTACTGCAAAATTTGGTTGGTCTACTGTAGAGGGTTCGAGTAGCTGCCATACAACCCTTCTTTTATATGAGCATTATATTTCACCTAATAAAGCTGGTATGTTTTAAATTTTGACAAAAGTAATTAATGTTTATAATTATAATGATATAATGTTTATATAACGGTCATACGGGTATCCCAGAGTTGACACAGTCTACTCTACTACACTCTTCCTCGTTTCTCTTTTAATTCTGTTTGGCCACTTCTTATGTTTGAAATACTTAATCGCAATTAAGCCTATGTTCTTGTGAAAATGAATGAGATGTACTCCTAAATCTGTTTTAAATTCTAATAAATGATAATTAACCTTGGGATTTTTCTGAAATTCTTAACAAATTTGTAGTAAGGATTTCTGGAAAATACTAGACATGATCTTTAGAAATTATTAATAATTTTGACCTGATGCACATGTTTATGATTCAGGTTTTTTTTAAATAGACTTGTAAGAATCTTAATTAATTCCTTATAAAAATCTTTAAGGATTAAGAAGATTTTGAATTATCATTTTCAAATAGCTTTAGGATATACTCTTCAGAATATCTCTAAAATCTAATCTAATTAAAGTATAAAAGGCATTTACATATTCAATTTATTTCAATTAGATATATGGGAAGAATATCGGGCTGTAACTTCTGATCTGATGTTTAAGATTTAAAATTCAGAAACATTTGAAGAAAAATTTGAAAAATATGTTAATTTTATGTTATACACGTTTACCATTTTCTGTTCTTCAAACGCATATTTCACATAAAGAGTGTTACCATAATTCAAGAAAATCCTAAGCAGGGTTGCAAAAGGTCGAACTCGAATGTAAAGCTTAACTCAAAGCTCAATTTAAACGTTTAGCTAGCTCACACGTTGAGTTAACTCAAATTTTCAGTTGAGCGATGAGTTGAGTTGAAATTTGAGCTTTTTACAACCCTGATCCTAAGCCGAATCAGTTACAGACCTCTGCTAATAAAGTATCTTAATGAATTTAAAATATAAATTTTAAACGACTAAATTACCAAAATACTAACACCCCCCCGTTCTGGAATAAATTATTACGAAAATGGTAGAAAGATTGTATTAAAAGTATTGTTACATTTCTTGATTTACCTGAGCTTTTCCTGGTGTTCGTACTTTTATTATCCTTGTATTAAAAATTTAAATTATGACACAAGGAAACTTTTTATTTACATGCAATAACGGTAAAAAAATCTGCAAATTTTTTTTTATTCTAATCTGTATAATTATACAATTTTTTTTTATTTACTTTTTATAAATTCTGTTTATTTTGTAACTTTTTAATATTTTATGGTTTTTACTTTGTTTAACTAGCAAATTAATTTTTTTTTTGTTTTTGTATAATTATACCTTTTATATGTATATGTATAATATATAAACATATATATATATAAAAATGTAAAATGTAAATCTTAGTATACATTATTAATTTTAATATTTTAAAAATATTTAAAAAAAAAATGTAAAAAAAATAAACAAAAGAATTGAAACAAGTTTTAAAAAAGTATTAAAGTAAATCTGAATTGTTTTTAAAAAAAATTAAAGAAGGTCCAAAGTAATTATACAGATAATTTTGAAATGCTAGGAAGAAGGAAAAGATATAAATAATAAAACTTTGTTTAATTTATTCAAAAATACATTTTAATATTAAGCTTAACAATATTAAATATTTAACATTTATAATAAATTATTTTATTTTATTATTATAAGTTTATTTTAAAGTTTTGTTTTTTTCAGTATACAATATTTTATTCTGAAATTAATTATTTAGGTCGGTTATTAGGACTATTATAACTATATACCAAAATTGAGTTTTATAATATATGGTAGCTATTGCAACATAGAACTGCATCCTTTTCACATAAGTATGAATAAAAAAATTTTAAATCATTAAAAAAAATTATAAATTAAAAATAAAAAAAATTTAAAAATTAAAAAAATTTTATTATTTCAAAAACTTATAAACAAAATCTTTCTTTACTGTTTAAAAATTTTCTATTTGATCTAATAACTCACAGATGAAGTTCGGGAAATTTCATTTAAATTTAAAAATAAGTCGAAAATTAAAAAAGAGGTGTTGTATAGGCAATTAAAACACTACAATGCTTACGTGAAGGGCCTAGTAGTGTTGGAGAAACAAACCACACCTTATGTATTTGTAATATTAAAATAAAGCTTTAAATCCAAAATTGTCAAAGGGAAAATCTCCCAAAATCAAAACTCATAACTCTGATTTTAAATCCAATTATAAAACTTTTGTAATTTAGTATCATGTTATTTTATACATAAATAAATATTGTGGAAAAAGTGCCAAATCTAGATTAACAACTGAAATATTACTCTTAATTCAGTATCTTTGTAATTCAGAATCTTTTGTCCTAAATCAGAATCTAAACCTACATAATTATTAATTGATTTTGGATTTTTTTAGTTTTAAAATATAGAAACCTTAGTACCAGATCTGTACTCCACTAAATAAAAGAATGATTAATAGAATAAAATAGAGTTTTCTGATGTAAAATTAATTTTTGAGAACTAAATTTTAAAAAAACCCAAAAAATTTTCTAGATATAAATTTTAATTATATTTTATTCAACTGATATAAAACTAGATAATTATCATTGTATATTAGACAAAACTTTTATTTAAATGGAATAGTATATTAAAATTTATGATGGTATGTGTTTGATAAAAAATGACAATTAATTATAATATTAAACAATTAAAATAAATATCACACTTCAAAATTTCATTAAACTCCTCTTCTTTTTAAGAGGAAGCTCTTAAAGCATTCCATTAAAATAATTAATTCGGGCCGTTTTCGGATGGCACATGCTATTCCCCCATATCAAAACAACAACAACTAATATAATTAATTTTCAATTTAAAATTTCATATTCTCATTCTCTTAAATTTGTTTATTGTGTTTCAAATGTGTAATTAAATTTTTTAAAAATCGTTTAATCTTGTAATTTAATTTCAAGTCATTATTTAACCCTGGATAATCCACAACTTTCAATGGGCTTATTTTACTAAGATTTAAAAATCTTTATTCACAGCTTTAAAAATTTATGAACTGAGAGAGACGGATTTCGTCTGAATTTTTATTATAAATTTACTCTTGTTCTACTTTTCATAATGATAAATTAATAAAAAAATTAATAGAAAAGGTGATATTAAATTTTAAATGCAATAATATCACAAGACTTTTAGTGAGTGATTTCACCGATAATGGGTACACTAGGGTTAATATCCGAACATGATAAAGTAAAAAAAAAAAACAATATTTGTATTGACTTTTAAAACTTGCTTGGTGAATTTCCAAATGATAAATGAGATTCCAAATTAAATGTGTATACATGATATAGAAAAATTGTTATTATGTGTATACAGGGTGTTTATTAGTGAAGATTTTAGTCTTTGAATTTACCATAGCTTCTTTATTTTTAAAAGCAATCAACATGTTTAAAGCGATGTTTAACATTGAAAACTTTTTATAATATGAAACAACTACCCCAACTATTGATTCTTAACTTTATTTTTACAGTTGATTTTAATCCATTCATATATTTAATCTAAATTTATATACCTACATATATAATTGAATTTGAACTCCTACATATCATACCCTGCTGAAATTTAAGCTTTGGTCTAGCCCAAAAAATTTACTGCACTAAGGTTAATGGGAAAAAGTTAATGGACTAAGGTTAATGGTGTTTCTATTTTTTAAAGAAACTATTCAAATAAACTAATTTTATTTGTCATTTTCTTTATTATTTCTGTTAAAGTTAAAAAAAAAATTAAATCTTTTAAGGAACATCGAACTCAGATCTTTTTACACCCTATGCCACTCCGCTAACCTCTACACCATACAATTCTTATAAATTTATGGTCAGATTTCCAATATTAATGTATCACTAACTTCCAGACTGAAAAATAAACCCATAGACGCAGGCAAGTTAATATAAAAGTATATAAAAAACAAGTAATAGCTTCATTTACAAACAATCTTTTCTTTAAAATGTATTGGGAATGTCTTAGGATGCGATTATATTGGAGCTAAACCGTCGATAAGCGCACAGCATAAAAACATTTATATTGTTAAGCGATGATCCTCTATAAAAAATAACCTCTATTTAAATCATGTATTTAGTTTTCTACAATATGGTCTTATCGACGCTCTTACCACTTATTTCAGTATCCATAGAAACGCACTTTAAAGTATCTATCCACGTCAATATAATTAATTTTCTGACATATTAAAAACAACTGGAAAATTTTTTAATTTTGTATTCTGTGCAAGAAATTGGTAAAACTTAAAATGGGATAAATATAGGAAAAAGACCAACCTACAAATTTTAATAGACAACCTGAAGTTTCTTAGGTTGAAAATTAACATGATGGAAAGCCGGTAAAGTTACATACAATTCAAAAATTGAAATTCCAATTTAATTTTAAATGAAAAATTTTGAAAATTTTCCGGGAAATTTACAAGAAAAAATAAATAGATAACAAATAAATATAAAAGATAAAATCCTTGAACAAAATTAATTTTCTAAGAAATTAATAATTATTTCCAGATATTTTATCATCAAATTAAATGAAATCTGAAATACAATAATAATAATAAAATTAAATTTTTGAAGTAAGTTTCTTTTATATTAATCTTAAAACAAGACAAACCAACATAATCTTCTCTTGTCTATCATCTATTTTACTATTTGGAAAGCCCCGACAACTTTGTGGAGTTTATGGAGATGGAATATAGTGAACTGCGTGGAAACCTATTTTATAAAATTAGATACAGACTGATCCTGTTTTAAAAATTCGATATTGAAAGAATTTAAAAAAAGTCTCAAATCTTCAGTATTGTAGACATGAAACTACTAAAACTGTAAAAGCTTCTATCCAAAGTTTTGAAACCTTTTTTAATCAATGTAATTAGTAGTTCAAAAGGTTTCCACTAGTCTAGACAAAAAACTTGAACACTTCAATAGCTTTAAATTAGAAAATTTTGATAAAGTTTATATTCCTATAAAATTCCTTAAAATCAGGTTAACATGTATGAAATAAAAAAAATATTGACGTCATTTGAACATTTTGTAATTAAAAATTTTTAAATATCTAATAAAATTTCAATCCTTCAAAATTAATTACATCATTTGATTAATATTATTAAAATTATAATGAGTTTTTGATTATGTTTTGTCTGGTAGTAATTAAGGGTATAATTTATTTAAAATTTGATTTATTATGATTCTGATTGCGTTGCAAGAGTTTGAAATCTGTAATCCTCACTCAAATTATATAATATTTCTGTATATTTCATTTTTCAAAACTCCTATTATTAAAATATGTAGTTGTAATAATGGATTCCTTTATCATTATTAGAAAAAAGTCTAAGAATTTGATAAAGCTGAAAGAATTCAACAATTTAGAATTGCAAAGTGAGTTCAAGAAAATGAAGCGTAAGATTTGTTGATTTAGGTCGTAATTAAGACACACATGCTGGAATGCTTATCTTAAGCTAACATATCTTAAGCTCAAGCTATCGTAAGCCGATCACTATTGACTAAACCAAACTGTACATTTGTATTGAAAACATTATCCTTAAGTTTTGTTTAGAGATGGAGATTGGTTGATTAAAGTGAAATATTGCGCAGGGGAACGACATCCAGGTGCTCTCGACGACTTGCGATCCTTTTAATTTACTCTCTTCAAAAAAAACCATCTTACCTAAAATCAATGCATAGCTGTTGAAATTTTGAAGTTTAAGTTAGTTCAAATATTTTGAGATTGATATGTACTCTTGTTTCTCCTGTTTCTTCACAAAGTTTGTATTGAATCAGTCGATTGTCACCTTTTCTATCATCTGCCTTTTTCTTATTATCAAGACACATTGTATGTTTCATATTCTATTCTCTCTGTTTCTGTACCTATACTAAAAAACCGAAACGTGCTTTAGAAACCACAAATACTTTTTAAAAATTATTTTTAGTCTTCTTTTTATTTTAATAAGAAAAGAACTTTAATTTTTTGTTTTAAATACAAAGTATCTGCAAATTATTTCAACAAAATGTAAAAATTACACAAAACTTACAAATAATATTAAATGTGGTAAAAATTGTTAAAATTTTGCAAAATGTTCATGCAGAGATCAAATCTTAGTTAGTTTTTTAGTTTTAGAGAAAGTTTTGGTACCAATTTATGAACAATTTTTTGTTCCGACCCATTCGAATGCATTTAAACACCACAAAAATATTAATTTTTTAGAAACGTGTTGTTTTCATATCCACAACGGAACTTATAAAAGTCTAAGTTTTCTCTAATCCATATTTTAAAAGATACCTTCATTTTGCAAACATTAAAACAAATACAACATTTAAATACCATTTAGTAAGTTGGTTTTAATTTTTTAGAAACCCCCACCGTACAGTTGTTGTTCAATAGCAATATGAAATCATAAACTCTTAAGAATAGATTTATTAAGAAGAATGGTTTTTTATCTAATGGTAAACCCCATCAGTTATGGTAAGAACTAGCAAAATTAGAGAAACTCTAACTATCGTTATCTCTCTACTGGCGGCCGTACAACTTTAAATATTTTTAGTCATTACTGAATATTTTTTTTAATGTCACCATTTTTTTTTATTAAATTATTATATGTACTGAATGCGTCCTTCGAATCGATTTAAGACTTTGATGTGATGTTTTTTGATGCTTCTCTTGCGTTTGAGGGCCAATCCTAATTCTTAAGGAGAAGATGGAAAATACAAAAAACTTTAGAAAAAATTAAAGTCACACAAAAATTATATGATCTAATGTATGGCCCTACAGAAATGAATTTGAAGAACAATAGTTTTCAATTAGAAATTGAATAGATATAGAATACCACATAACTCAAATATCAAATATTACAATATAAACAAAATAGAATTGTATTTATTGCAAATCTAAGACATTTCCACATGTTATAAGGCTTAGGACCATCTCATGTTTAAATTGTTCAAATAATAAAATCAGTTCAAATAATACGAATATAATATGACCCTATGTTCCAACATATGGTATAGACAGGCTTATTAGCCCCAAAAGTTAAAATCCTCAAAACCGAAATTTCCAAAACTAAAATTCCCAAGACCGAAATTCCTTGTGACTTTTACAAAATATTTACGAGATTCTGATTCAGGAGAGACTTTAGGACTCGTTACGATTTACTTAATAAGGGACATGCTCTTATTTCAAAATATTTATGAGGATGATATAGTTGATGATTACCAAATCAAGTTTTTGATTTTTTTGGATTTTGGGTATTTTGGTTTTGTGATTTTATTTTGGAGATTTTGACTTTGGGAAGTTTGTCTTGGGATTTCATACCAAACCCGTAATAAATACCAATTTAAGTGGATTTAAAAAATTTGAAAAAGGATATCATTTGAGAGAGGCCATTATTTTAAATTAAAAGTCTTGAGCATTCTGTTCAGATATGAAACTGAATCTTAGCCTAAAGGACTTTGTGAATGCTTTATACTTCTTTAGGGCGTTCAAGGGGATTAACATAAGAACAAATAATAATTTTTCAAATTTTTTACTAAAATTCTTCCCGAATTGTCTATGAGATTTTAAATATTTATACTAAACATCATTTAAAAAAATTTTGAACCTAAATTTTTGATAACTTTTGACCTCAAAAAACATCAAAGCTACTCTGTGTATACGTGATGTGTATTGCGTTACCAAAATCTTCACTCAATTAGTAATTTTTAAGGTTTATAAATAATGAGTTGTTCATTTTACAAATGAATAAATTAAAATTAATATTTTTATAAAAAAAATTGTATAAAGGGTTTAACCTCCTGTTTGTTTGATTATTTATAACCTGAAGCCATAACGTGGTCATAAATTGAATTAAAAGTATGTTTATTTTTGAAAACAATTTAAAAGTAAAAAATTCAATTAAAATAATATATTATAACTTTTATCTTTAGATTTTTAATTTATGGGAATTATTAAACTCCACGTAGGAATTGTAAAAAGTCATAAATTCAAAAAATTTTTATCATTCTTCCCACATTATCCTTCCAAAATATGAATTTGGAAAGTTTTTTTACTCGTACGAATGTAATAATAAGGGCATACTAAATTTGTCATTACGTTTATGACTCTGTAATTTTGGAGTCAAGATTGAACTGTCTGTCCATGGATAACTGAAAAATATAAAATATTAGCATTCTGAAATTTTACATATTCATTTAAATACAGGAGTTTTCTAAAGTTTACTTATTAGGTTCAAGGAGTTGCCATACAATAACGAGTAACTAGGACTACTAGGGTTTTACCAAAAGTAATTAAGTTATATGATCAAAGATAGAAAAAACATAATTTAGTTTGTTTCATTCAAGATGTTCGAAAAGTTGGACATACAGCGGGTCATGTCAATGTCAGTCTTAGCTAGGATAACAAAGTTTCTCTTATTGACTGTTGGTGTTACAGCAAACTACAGGTTCTTATAATAAATCTAACGGCTTCAGTAAACTTAATGTTCTCATAATAAATCTAATGGTTTCGGAGCAAAAACTTTCACAAAGTTTAGAATTTCTGCAAAACAAATGTTATATATTTTACGAAGCAATTGTGAATTTCTTGCATTAGATAATATTACGTGGGTGTTGGTATCCCAGAATTGACATTGTCTACTTTACTCTTTGTTTCAATTTTTATGTCAAATGTATTGAACTTAATAACTGAATTTCTATAGGAAACCCCACGTAATCTTATTTGTTGATTTGTTATATACAAGTAAGAAATAACGGTTCAAAAAATGTCCTTTGTAAGTTAATTTAAGATACAATTGAATAATATTTATAATTATAAATTATTATTAAATATTAATATTTAAAAATATTTGAAAAATAATTTAATTTTTTAAACTATTGAACTTTTGTTCCTTAATATTTTTTACTAGCAATTACTAATTAGAAAATTGATGAAGGGGACCGAATAATTTTTATCATTTAAAGAATTATGCAAAGTTTATTGTATTTTTCAAATAATAAGAAGTCATTTATATTGGAGCTACGAAAAGTGATAAGAGCATCGATAAGAGAAAAGCGGAACATCGTTTTAATAACGGAGCATCGCTTTGATGATCGATAAACCATATATGATATTTTACGCTATACTCTAATCTGTGCCCCTATCACTTAATGCACCTCCAATGTAAACGCCTCTGTCATCAATAAAATATAAAAAAAACAAAATATGAGCAATCGAAAAGAAAATAAGACAAGTAAGTCTAAGCGATTTTGAACTTGAAGTCCTCTGGAATAAATAAATGGAAAATATATTCTAGATTGTGAAGTATGACGGAATTGCTCGAAGATTATCTTATCAAACTAGAGATTCCAAAATATTTAATACTATATTTAAATCGAATCGAAGGTTGTTACCCAATAATAGAGTTAAGACAAAAACTTCTAATAAAACTAAAATAAGACTACAAATAAATATATAAAGACTAATATGAGTTATTCTGAAACAGTTTTTCAGAGATTAAAACAAGGTTTCACTTAGTGAGTAAGAGCTTCGGAAAAATACTTAAAAATGGTGAGGTAAGAATCAATAGTGTTTAAATAAGCGGTTTAGCCAGATCAAAATTGTAGAGATTTCAAGCATTGAAATTATGTGTAATTACTAGTACACTATTCTCATTAAATGCTAATATTAGCTGAGTGCAGATAATTAGAGCAGACCTTCTATTTATTCTTTAAGTGAAAGTGAAAAAAAACTTTTCTGGTTTTCGACTCGACTCAGCTACCATTCGCTATTGGATTAATATTAATGGCTTAAGCAATAATTAATAGCTATATATCTTTAATAAAAAATAAATTAATACAACAATATAAAAAAATGCAAAATATATACAAATAATTTAATTGAATAATATAACTCACAGACATAGAATACCATATAACTGAAATACAAAATATTACGATATGAACAAAAATAGATTTGTATCTATTGAAAATCTAAGACACATGTTATAAGGCCTAGTACTATATCATGTTTAAATTGTTTGTGGAATTCATTAAGACCAATTCTAATAACACGAATATAAAATGACCCCTGTTGCAACATGTACTTATGGTATAGACAGGCTTATTAGCCTAACATTTGAACAGTTGGAGCTTAAAAAAAAAAAAGGTTTTACATTAAATCATTATAAATTTTTTTCACTTCCATATGTAAATTATTTGCTTTAATAAAGGTTCAAAGCTCTTTGTTTATATTCGAATTTAACTTATTTGTATGTATGTATATATTTATGTAATATATATATATATATATATATATATATAAATATTTACTTTTTAAGGTAAAAAAGAATTTTTTTTCCGAAAATTTCCGAATAATTTTACGTAGACAAAAGATTCTATTTCTATAATACCATATATTTTAAATTACACTAAAGTTACAGACAATAATTATTGCATTTTTATACCTGTCTAGATTAAAAGGGTATCCTAAATTTGCTATTACGTTTGTGACCCAGAGAAGAGCAAGATGATAGATATGGATTCAAATATATGGATCGGATCAGAATCGAAAAGTAGATCGATTGAGCTATGTATGTTCGTTTGTTCGCACAATTACTCTAAAAATAAAGGAGCTAGGATTTTGAAATTTTCACAAATTCACTTTTATTGAATAACCATCATCGCTATTGAAATTCAGTCAGTTTGCTACACGGATTCGAGTAGCTTCCATACAACTTTTATAAGAAAATAACTCAATACTTGGTAAAGCTGGATATTTGAAATTTTGCCAAAAGCAATTAATCGGATAATATAATGTCCATATTAGGGTCATACGGGTATCCCAGAGTTGACACAATCAACTCTACTACACTCTTCCTCATTTTACATAAAACGAATGAAATAATGCAAATAATGCAAATTTAAAATAAACAAAGTTTTTTAAACAGTTTTAATTTAAATATTTTCTATTTTATATCTCTTACATGATTACATGTGGTATGCAAGGAAAGCATTGTAATCAAGAAAATGGAAAATAGATTTAGAAATTTGAATGACGCGAAATTCTTTTTTATTTAGCAAGGGCAATAGAACTTTGAGAGGCATCTGTTAAGCGTAACCCATTAAAACTAACACCATTTTTAAACCAACCTTTATTGTGAGACTTGAAATGTACAGTTAACTTTCAAATGTACAATTAACTGATGAAGATATGGATACGAAAAGTATTTCGGGAAAAGGGTTTAAGAAATATATGTTTAGGGAATATCGGGGGATGGGGAAAATTATATGGGATATTTAGAGGAAAGATGTTAATGTTCTTCTTAAATATATCTCAATTATACACAGTTTCTACTTTAGGGAACACATTTGATGGCATATAGTTCTACAAGCCCAAAAAAACTAATTTCCCTAAGTCATGTGGCTTCATCTGGATATATCAACTGTGTAGGGATGAACACCTGTTTACCTCCTTATTTCTCGTTGGGAATTTGAGTGAAGGAATTGGTTGTTGAATTTTTTCAGAATATATATTAGGTCCTATAAGTTACTTAAAAAACACGGTTAGTTATCCAATAGTATGACGATGGCTGATTGGTGTGAGCGCTGAGCTACCATTTCATAATTCATAAAACAAATAGCACAGTTTTCTACTTCATTAAGGTATCCGAGCGCTGTAATAGGGACTCCAGCTCAAAAATTCAATTTTTGTGTTTATTTAAGAAAACGAGAAAGTCAACGGTGAAATAATATATCATGGTTGAGATTTAAAAAAATTTTTTTAATCAAAACTTTGCAAATTTAAAAAAAAAAATTTTAAAAGCTTAACAAAACACATAACGAAAGTTTTTTTGACAATGAAAAATATCTATAGATATCTTTTATTTTTATTTTACTTGTCATTATTACCTTCATCATTTCTATTAACGTTAGTATCACATTTGGTGAAAATTGAAATTCATCACGATCTGATTTTTAACAATATTATTTTTATTTTGATTTTGTTTTGGTCTTTTTTTATTTCTTGTTTTGTTTTTCTTTTTATTCAATATTTTTATTCAATATTTTTGTGAAAAATTTTCCGTGCATATAAAAATGAATACATTTTCAGATATAAAAGTTTTTCAGGAAAAGTTCCAAAAAAAAAAAAAATCAAAAACCTTTTTTAAAAGATTCCTTTGAACCGAATGACTTTTGTGTTGTTTTACTGCTATTTTTGAAAATGAAGAGGAAATCCAAATTAAAAACCAAAATGGTAATGGAGGGTAACGTGAAACCAAAATATTTCATAATATTCAGGATTAAGTTTTTTTTTTTAAAATAAAGTTCAATTTTTAACTGAAATGTTAATGTTCAGAAATTTTATTTATTTGATTTGAAGTAATTTTCTTTGATTTAAAAACAACATAATGGTAAATTTTTTTAGCATGCGTTACAGATGTAACATATTATATGCAGTTCCAGAGAAGGTTTTTTCCATCCCCCTGTCTCAAGACCAGTTAGGTGTCAACAACTTCTCTGACTCTTAAAATAACCTGTCCTAAGAAATTTATAAAAACCTTTTTGAAGCATTGAATGTCATCGTCGCTAATTTTAGCTATATTGTGCTTCCTTCTCCAAAGTTGTCTCTCAACAAAGCTCAAAAAATATTTGACAATGTATCTAAAGTTTAGTATCAAACCTTTTTAGCATCTTTTTTTTTTTTTTGTCCTTATTACTCCTCTTGGGAGCATAGGATATCTACTTAGGCATCTCCATCTGCTTTTTTTCTTATACGAGGCTCTGCCTTGTGTTTCGAATCGTTTTTTCCTTTTTCAATTAAGTAAATGATTGGTCTACTGTAATCTATCTACAAGATGTCGCTTCTTAATTTTTTCCCTAGTGTCATCTATCGGTCAAGTAGAGAAACCGTGTCATGTTTTTAGGTGCGTACTGCCATTGTAATTACATATGACAGTTGCAATTACATTGTCGTTCAATTACATATAGGTTATTGTTCATTCAGTATTAATTATTAGATTTATAGGTGGGCAAAAGCCGGCCCGCGGGCCGCATCCGGCCCAGTTGCGCTCATCATCCGGCCCAATACGAATTGCAAATTTCCTAGGAAAAAACCATAAGTATTAATTTTAAAGAAAAAAATTTATTCCAAGATTTATATTTTATGTAAAACAAAATGTAATAAATAAACATAAGAAATAATGACTCTTCAAAATATGAACATGTTATTTTAATAATAATTTTTTAATGTTATGGGTGATAACGTTGTTGGTTCTTTACAATACCATCAATGTCTGGTTTCAGTTCACTTGTAGCTGTACGTAAAATTGACTGTAGATTTTCATCAGTTATATTTGAACGATATTTTGACTTATTGTATTTCATTAGAGAAAAAGTTTTCTCACATATGTATGTTGATCCAAACATAACAAGATATTTTCTTGCAATGTTTTTCAATTTTCCAAATTTTTCTTCTTTTAATGAATTATAAAATTCTAATAACGGATACTTGCCGAAGTGATCTTTTAAAATTGGATCACATTGAAGATCAATTAGTTCTAACTGAATATCTGATGGTGCTTCGGCCACATCAGACGAAAATGGTAAACCTACTAAGTTTAAGAATTTCTCAATTTTTTTAAAATCTTGAAATCGTCGTGAAAATTCACTATGCAACGCCGAAATTATTGAAGCATACTTATTTAAGCTCTCTGATCCTAAATTATCCTTTCTTAGTTGTAACGTAGGAAAGTGAGCAAGTTCATTTTTTACGATATTTTCTTCGAACAACTTTAGCTTGGTCATAAACGAATTAATTTCACTAAACATGTTGTGCACAAACTTTTCTTTTCCTTGTAATTTTGTGTTTAAATCATTTAAATATACCATAATATCAATAGCAAAAGCAAAGTCATTCAACCAATCGTTATTGTTCAATTCGGGAAAATCTACCAACTTCTCCTTCAAATCTAGAAATAGTATAATTTCTGCCAATAGTTCATTAATTCGTTTTAAAACATTTCCAAGACTTAACCACCTAACATTTGTATGATAAGGGACATCAAAATGATTACAATCCAAATCTTTTAAAAACTGGGAAAATTGGCGATGAGTTAAAGCACTGACACGAAGTGCATTAATAACACGCCTAATTACTTTCTCAACGTGATTCAATTTTAGTACACCTTTGCATAGTACCTCCTGATGAATAATACAATGTAAGAAAACTATTTCGTTATCAGGATATTGGAAACTCATTTGATCATTTATTTTTCTTAATAATCCGTTATGTTTTCCAGTTAAATTTGGACATCCATCTGTTGTAATGTTGACAACTTGGTTCCATTTAATTTTTAATTTTTCACAACACATATTTACCTCTAGCAATAAATCTTCACCTGTAGTGGTACTTTTTATTGGCTGCAATCCTGCGAGTTCTTCCACTATTTCAAATCGACTATTTATTCCCCTTATAAATATCAATAATTGAGCAGTGTCCATTATGTCGCAACTCTCATCCAACGCAAGAGCAAAATAAGTAAAACTTTCTACTTTGGCTTTCAGTTGCAAAAACAAATTGTCTGATATTTCAGCAATACGTCGCACCGTTGTTCTTCTTGATAAGCTTATACTTTCGAAAAGTTTCTTTTTCTCTGGAACTAATAGTTCGGCAACATCTACCATACATTTTTTAATAAATTCACCATCCATAAATGATTTACTGCTTTGTGCAATATTATATGCAACAACAAAGCTTGCCTTAGTTATGGCTATTTCTGTTGTTGATTGCTTAGTAAAGAAATTTTGTTGGAGTTGTAGTTCATTTGCTAATTCAGAAGCTTTCCTATTCATTTCAGCTACTGATAAGTTTTTATAAGTATTTTCATGTTTTGATATATAATGTCGTCTTAGATTATATTCTTTAAATACTGTCACTTTTTCCCAACAAACTAAACAAACAGCTTTTTTTCCAATATCAACAAATAAATACTTCGACTTCCATTCATTATTAAATTTACGATATTCAGCATCAACTTTTCTTTTTTTTAAATTGTCCATTTTATTATTTTTACGGTAGGTAACTTATTAAAAATATATTTAAATTACTTTCTATGTAAACTTTATGCAAGAGAACTACTAATTTCATATTAAAAAAGTAAGAAAAATAAATCAAACGTAAAACAAACAAAGAAATTGTTGTCATGACAACACATTTATAACTAAGAAGTTAAAAAAAACCGTTGTAAAAATTTAAATAATATGTACGATAAAACGCGCTTAAGTGCACATCGAATAGGTATGAAGGGGCAAGGCTCTGTATGCGTCCCCCATCAAGGGGGGAGTATTACAACCATATATTTTTAAAAAAAACTAATAAATATTTTAAAATTAATTGTTTATTAAATAATTTATAATTTCATACCATATTTTTCCAATTTCACTAAATTTCACCGTCACATGTTTTAAACTCTAGTGAATGGTTTACGATTACATGACTACAAAAACTGTTTTTGGCGGCCTTAGGATACGATGGGTAGCCATCAGTTATGATTTGTGTTCCAGCCAAAACATGTTTTCGAAAAAGTTTGGTAATCGTAGATATTTTTTTATCTGGAATTATTTTTATAATAATTCTAGAAGTACCTTCTTCAATGATTCCAATCAACCATGTAACTCCAGGAGTATCATCATAAATATTAGTGGGTGAAGTGATTAATTTGCCTTTGTAAATTACTGTTTCATCTACTTGCACTCTATAACTACGACCCATAATTAAAATTCCAACCGATTTATTTTTATATGAAAAATAAGATATTATGTTTTTTTTAATATTTTGATATGTTTTTTTGGAAATTTCACAATCATTTAATACCCGATTTTCATAGTCTCTTGCTAGAAATTCATAAATAGCCATAAATTTTTTATTCAATGCTATTCTTGGTATAGATATTAAAGTATTTTTAAATATTGGTGTTTTTTTCGACATAATTTTCTCGTACACCTATAACAATATCCTTCTGCATATTGCTTTTCCGAAACCAATTTCATGGTATTATTACAACTCTCGCATTCTTTATTTGTTACTATTATGTTTTCATCGAGTAAATATGAAATTGCCGAATCATTTGAAACAAATACGGGAGATTTGGGTTTTGTAAGAATATTGTTGAATTGCATGGGGTCTTGGTTGTATTTATTTTAATATTTTATAAATAATATTATTATTATTTTCTATAAGGCTCTGTGTGCGTCCCCCTTTGGCCTTGCATCGGTATGAATGTTTTTTGTACTAAAACGTGTTGTGCATTTATGCTTATCAGGCAACTTTTTTTTCGTGTCGATATGTACCTAAAAAACAAAAATGGCTTAAATTCAAATTTTTATGTACATATTAATACAGAAAACAAGAAAGTTTTTGTATTTGAGTAAACAAAATAAAAATACTGCAAAAAATATTTATAACAACAATTTATATTTATAACAAAAATAATATAACAACATATTTATAACTTAGAAGTTTAAGAAAAAACGTTGCAAAAATTTAAATTCAACAATTGAGGGAAATATACATGCATACAAACTGTGCGTCTATACATTTTTCCATTCATATATTTCTGTCCGGCCCCAAAAATGTACTTGTGGTTCAATATGGCCCAGTTAATCATAGAAATTGCCCACCTCTAGATAGCTGGAAACACGATTATAGGTATATTTTTATATTATTTGTTTCTAATTATTTATTATTATATTTTTAGGTATGGAATTATTATATTATAATTTATTATATATTAATTTATTATAATTATTAATTTTACTGGATATGTTATCTCCCACTAGTATTCGAACCCGGGACTGCCACAGTGTTTAGACTGCAAGGTTGCGCTCTAACCACCTAGGCTAAGGAGGAGATAAGATTTTAGCATCTGTCAATGTTATATTTTTTGACATTTTTGAGAATAAATAATAAAATTTATTTAATAAATTTTATTTCATACGGCTGGGTGACACAGTGGTTGAGTGCTTACCTTTCATGCGGAAAGGCCCGGGTTCGAGTTCAATTCCCTATTCTAACTATTACTATTCTAACTCCCGATTTTTTTAAGGTTTTGGTAAAAAATTTGTAACCTTTTCTTTGTTTTCGAAGTTATGATGGAGGGTTATTTTTTAATGAATTGATTTTTAATGCAATCTAAATACATAATTCTTTACTTGATTTTTAAGATTAATTTAAGAATTTTCCATAAAAGTAATTTCTGTAATAAAATGGATGATTAATTTTAAATATGAAAGTAAATCCGAAAGTAAAGGGTAGAATCAAACATAATATTTGGTTCGTTAATTTTGCTTTAGTTTAAATTACACTTTTAAATATTAAAATAATACATGTTTTATATAATATATGTATACATTTTTCAAAATTTAATATGATATTAAAAATTTAATAGTTATTTTATTAGATATTTAATATTTGGTGAAAGATAAATTTTAAGATAACAAAGAAAACCAGCAAATCAGTTAGAATTACCTGACAGATAAGAAAAAAAAGCCAAAGAAGTTGTTTCGTCCTTTGTTCAGTATATAGGACACCGCAGTATAGCTTTCAACTTACAGACGATGGTCTGTAAGTTGAAAGCAGTTGAGTCAAAATAAAATTTTCAAATACTCTATACTCTCAAGAGTAGGCACTTAAATTTTTAATTTTACAATCTTCTATATTCCTTGGGGTCTATCATTAATATATAAAAAAATTAACAAAGGAAAATCTTCATTTGCAATGTCATTAGATGATCATATGGAATTTTATAAGCCTATTTAACTATTATTTGGTCACGAATTCCATTACCAGTTTAAATCTTTCCATGACTAAATTGTTAATTCCAATATAAATATTCTACCTAACTATATAGCCATATGCAAAAACATATATGTATATTGATAAAATAAAATAAATAGAAAATAATTAGGATCATCAACATCTTCCTCACGTCTGTTGTAATAATTAGAAAAACGTTTGTTGGTTTTGTGAAGGCATTTGTATAGTAGTTACCTAGTGCTTATTAATCAAACACACTAATGATACTACATGGTATTTGTACAGACGACACATTATATAGAAAATTAAAATAAAGATAATTTATAATTGCTTATAAATAATAATTATTTTAATTATTTATACAATATTATTAATACTGATTTGCTTGTTTTTAATTTAATTTGCAGATTTGAATTTCGTTCATAAAATTACAGTAGAATCTGGTAAACAATTATGGTTAAGTTACTCAAATTTTTCTTACATTCTCTATTCGGTTTTGACTGTATTAAATTAATTGATTTTTTAGAAATAGCAGAGCTCCTGAAACAAGCTATGTAGGTAAGCCACTGGAGGTTTTCTTGAAAAATAGGTAGAGAAGGATCCTGTGTTAACTGGGGGAACTCCAAAGAAATTTGTGTCACATACAGGGTAGCGCAAAACGACCGATATGGTTTGAATGTTTAATAACTTTTTAAATTTATTTATATTTTTATTTCAGAATTTTGTGAAGAAAACTCGGGGAATTGGAAATGGAACAGTACACAACAGAACAGCGATCAAAAATTACGAAAAGTTATGGAAAACGTCCTGGAAATAGCACGAATGTGCGAAGCCGAAAATGGTCACCACTTGCGGGATATAATTTTTCTACTTAAGCTAAAAATATTCCCTCATTAATATACTGTATAACAAAACGAGGAAAAGTGTGGTAGAGTAGACTGTGTCAACTCTGGGATACCCGTATGACCGTAACATATACATTATATCATCCGGTTAATTACTTTTGGCAAAATTTCAAACATACAGCTTTATTAAGTCTAGTGGAATACTCATATAAAAGAAGGAGTTGTATGGCAGATACTCGAACCCTTTGCAGTAGACCAACCAAATTTTGCTGTAACTTTGGCCATTACACTAAACTACTTTTAGCAAAATTTCGGACACCGAGCTTTATTAGGTATAGTGTAATGCTCATATAAAAGAAGGAGTTGTACGGCAGCTACTCGAACCCTCTGCAGTAGACCAACCAAATTTTGCTGTAACTTTGGCCATTACACTAAACTACTTTTAGCAAAATTTCGGACACCGAGCTTTATTAGGTATAGTGTAATGCTCATATAAAATTAGAAGTTGTATGGCAGCTACTCGAACCCACTGCAGCAGACCAATCAAATTTTGCAGGAACTTTGGCCATAAAACTAAACTACTTTTGGCAAAATTTCAGACACGCAGCTGTAATAGGTACAGAGAAATACTCATATAAAAAAAGAAGTTGTATGGCAGCTACCCGAACCCATGGACCAAAATTGCTGGATTTAAATAGCGATGACGGCTATTGCAAAAAACCAAATTTGCGAAAATTTCAAGATCCTAGCTCCTTTAGTTTTTGACTTATCGTGCGGACGGACGGACGGACGGACAGACGGACGGACATACATAGCTAAATCGATTTATTTTTCGATTCTGATCCGATCCATACACTTGAGTCTATATCTACCCCCCCTCCTTCTCAGCGTCACGAACGTAATGGCAAATTTATTATACCCTTTGACTATATAGTCATACGGGTATAAAAACGAGGAAGAGTGTAGTAGAGTAGACTGTGTCAACTCTGGGATACCCGTATGACCGTTATATAAACATTATATCATTATTATTATAAACATTAATTACTTTTGGCAAAATTTCAAACATACCAGCTTTATTAGGTGAAATATAATGCTCATATAAAAGAAGGAGTTGTATGGCAGCTACTCGAACCCTCTGCAGTAGACCAACCAAATTTTGCAGTAACTTTGGCCATTACACTAAACTATTTTTGGCAAAATTTCAGACACCCAGCTTTCATAGGTATAGAGTAATGCTCATATAAAAGAAGGAGTTGTATGGCAGCTACTCGAACTCACTGCAACAGACCAACCAAATTTTGCAGAAACTTTGGCCATAAAACTAAACTACTTTTGCCAAAATTCCAGACACATAGTTGTAATAGGTACAGAGAAATACTCATATAAAAAAGAAGTTGTACAGCAAAATTTGATTGGTCTATTGCAGAGGGTTCGAGTAGCTGCCATACAACTCCTTCTTTTATATGAGTATTCCATTAAACTTAAAAAAGCTGTATGTTTGAAATTTTGCCAAAAGTAATTAACCGGATGATATAATGTATATGTTACGGTCATACGGGTATCCCAGAGTTGACACAGTCTACTCTACTACACTCTTCCTCGTTTTTTTTTTATTTTGTTTTTTAAGCGGTTCAACTGTTAGGCTAATAAACCTGTCTATAACGTTTTATTATTATATTATTACTTATAATAAAGTTTTTTTTGGAATTTTTTTTTTTAGGATTCATATTTTTCAGAAAAATATCTTGGACACTTCAGTTTAAATATTTTGTTGAAATAAGTGATTAGTTAAAGTTCAAATTGATTTTTTTAGGTAAAACAATTTTGAAACTAAGAATAAAGGCTGCGAAACAGATTATCTCTAAAAATTATTAAAGATATGCTTGCATGAATTTTGAAATCGTATTTTAAAGAACATAAAATAAAATAAGACTTTTTTTTTAAGAGAATTTTTAATTTTTCTTTAGGATATTTTTAAAAACACCTTAAAATAAATCTTCTTGGAACTTCGTAATCTGATTTTTCTAAATAAAATTCGGCTTTGTGTTTTTGAAAAAACAAAAAAAATTCTTTTTACGAAATAAATAACACCTACATTCTATGTGGGATTGGAAGGAAATCTGAAATGTTTTAATCTCTTAATCTGTTTTTCCCAAAATTTAATTCTGATATAATCCTCTGTTAATATTTTCTTTATTACATATAAAATTTTGAGCTCTTCAGCTCTTCAGCTCAAAATTTTCGGATATTTTTAAAAATTTTAGGAAATTTTAGTCTGATTTACTTGTAAAAAAAATTGTATTTTCTTACATTTTTTAGAAAACCCATAGTTTGAGTAGAAACGATTTTCAATGAAAAAAAAAATAAGGTATTGATATGTTTAGATGGGCTTATTTAACTAAAATATTGGTTAGAGTAGCTTGGTACAAATTTTTAATTTTCAGAATCACTTATTTTTTATATACCATCATAACACGCAGGGATGCATTCATTACTTTTAAGTTCGAAAACGACCATAAAAGAATATTAACTAAGAAATAAAAAGAAAGGAATTGTACTAAATTTTATATGAAAGGAAAATTATTTAACCATGTAGACCTGAGTTATCAGATGACAAAATACCACATGTTGTATGAGTGTTTTCTTGTTTGAAACTGAATTGGAGATTTTAAATCATCCTTGTGTACCCTATATACCAAAATTAGGGAATCGGCTTACATTTAATTTGTTATAACAGTAGACGTTCTATAAGATACATATTTTCACAATGTAAAAGGTAAAAGCCAACTACTTTTATAAGCTTTATAAATTTTTTTTTTTTTTTTTTTTTTTTTTTTTTAAGCGCTAACTGTTCAACTGTTAGGCTAATAAGCCTGTCTATACCATAGGTACATGTTGGAACAGGGGGTCATATTATATTCGTGTTATTAGAATTGGTCTTATTGAATTCCACATACAATTTAAACATGAGATAGTACTAGGCCTTATAACATGTAGAAACGTCTTAGATTTTCAATATTTACAATTCTATTTTTTTGTTTATATTGTAATATTTTATATTTTACTAATATGGTATTCTATATCTGCGAGTTATATGATTTAATTAAATTATTTGTTTATATTTTGCATTTGTTTATATTTTTATATTAAAGTATTTTTTATTAAAGATTTATAATTATTAATTATTGATTATGCCATTAATTTGAACCCAATGGCGAATGGTAGCTGAGTCGAGTCGAAAACCAGAAAAGTTTTTTCACTTTCACTAGAATTCGAACCCGGGCCCTTTCGCATGAAAGGTCGGCATTCAACCCCTGTGCCACTCAGCTGTAAATATATTTAAAGTAAAGGGTTGTCATACAGTAATTTAATTTGCCGTTATATGAAATACAATTTATGCAACATTTTTCGTCACCTAAGATTATTTAATTGGCTTAGGTTAGAAACTTGAAGTTTTGTGACACTCACTGTTCTGTAAGGATTCCAAAATTAAAGTTTAATTATTTTTAAGCATCTGTACTTGAATACTTGTCCAAAATTTTTTGAAGTGAAATACAAAAGTTATTGCTTAAATGTTTTACATAGGTTTTTGTTAATTTCAAAGCGCTTCCTTAAAATTTAAGAGAGGTTTCTAGATAACTTAAACCATATCTACTAAGTGAAAGTTGCAATTCAATATACGGAATCTTAAAATTTTTAAAGAGGAGTTAGATTTTTGTTAATCAGCATAACTTTCATCAGAAAAAAATTTAAAAGCTTTCCCTATTTGAGGGCTATAAGGACTTAAAATTTAAAAATTTTCTATTTTTAAAAATCAGTAATTTTTGCACCTGTGCACATATTTCCAAATTTTAAACGTTAACATTGTAGCTCTAACATTATGTTTCCACACATGTGTAGTTTTATTCTAAACAAGGATTTCATAATTTTTCATAATTAATAATAAATTAATGAAATAAATATATTATCATATTTACATATATTTAACGGCTGGGTGGCACCGTGGTTGAGTGCCGATTGAATTCTATTGAATTCCGGCCCGGGTTCAAATTCTAGTAAAAGTGAAAAAACTTTTCTGGTTTTCGACTCGACTCAGATACCATTCGTCATTGGGTTTAAATTAATGGCATAATGAACAATTAATAATTATATATCTTTAATTAAAAATACATGAATACAACAATATAAAAAAATGCAAAATATATACAAATAATTTAATTGAATAATATAACTCGCAGATATAGAATACCATATAACTCAAAACAAAAAAAAAAGAAAACATAATATGTTTTCCAATACATGTTTACACAATTAATTTAATATTTTTATTTAATAATAGTTTCTATCATATTATATATAACATTTACCTGCCACACCTGAAAAGGGAAGGCTAGATCACTTACTTACGAGGAGATAGGGGTCTGTTCATAAACAAATAAATAAAGATTTTTACCCAAAACTTAGAACCATTGGGTATTTTTGTGAAATATGATTTTTTAAAGACCCTTGGGTTTTTTTCATCACTAGTTTTAAGTATTTTCGTATTCCCTAAAATCTTGCTTTGATATTAAAAAAGTCTTCTTTCTAAAATTCCTAAAAGTCTTAAGAATTTCCCATGGCTGGGTGGTAATCACTTGAAATTAAAAATTTTTAAAATTGAAAAAAAAAATAAAATATTAATACAAACAAGAAACTTGTTGACTTCAAATTAATGTTTGAGTAAAAAAAATTAAATCTTTTATTTTTATACCCTACACCTATAGAATAGGACCTCCTGAGTCGATATAGCCATGTCCGTCCGTCCGTCCGTAGGCACGATAACTCAAAAAAGAATGGAGCTATCTTGATGAAATTTTAACTGTTGGTACTAGGACTGAAAGTACGGCGGGGATTGCATATGGGCGAAATCGGCCCATGGGTTCGAATTCTGGACTTTTTAATTGATCGAAGGGCTAACGAACATATTATATAAAAAATCACGATAACTCAACAACTAATGACGCTATCTTCACGAAATTTGTACTGTAGGTTATTGGTAATGAAACTACGGCAGCGATTGCGTACGGTGAGAATTGGACAATGGGTTCGGAACTTAGAACTTTTTGATCGAATTTAGGCCAAACTAGCATAATTCCGTAACCAATGAAAATAGAACCTCCAAATTTGATATCAGATTATCGCTTTTCGATCTCCTTAGTCTCCTTGAAATTTGAGCCCAATTGGAGTAGTGGGTGGGGACCAGCCTCTCAGTTCCGAGGACCTTAAAGCATATTTTCGAAATTAATAAAGATAGTAACTTGAAACAAATGTAGAAGCTTCAAATTTGGCACATGGGTGTTCTTTACTATTTCCTGCGTGCCCCTCTAATTTCGGATCAATTGGAGTGGTGGTTCAGTACCTCTCTTAGACCCCCCAATGTGTAAAAGCTTATCATCGAAATTAATAAAACTAGTAACTTAAAATTAAGATAACAAGTTCCAATTGTGTACAAGAGTATTACATATGGGCTGCAAGAGTATTGCAAGTGGACTGCATATGGGCGAAATCGTACTATGGTTTCGGGTTCTGAAACCCTTGAAAAGCTCAAGGGTTAACAAACATATATCTTAAAACACCATAACTCAAAAAATAATGCCGCTATTTTGATGAAATTTAAATTCTAGGTTACCTACTAGTAATGAAAGTCCCACGGGAATTGGTTCTGGTCGAGTTTAATTTCGAAGCCAAAGAATATATTTCCTATGTGTCTCCGAAATTTTGACTTAATTGCAGTGGTTCAGCTATGTTCAAAGGTACTTGCTGCATTTAGGTAAAATTTATTTTTCTATTTGAATGAATTATATGAAAAGGTCTAAATTTGTAATTGTATTTTAGAAATACATTTATTGCATATTTTGCGTTTGTAAGCTTTTCTATTAGGTATATAAACTAACCATTTAAAATAATTGCAATTTTTAAAAATTTGGATTATTAAATATAATATTATGCTTTGATTAGCTTTTTATCACAAAATTTAATAATTAGAATTTTTTCATTTTGTAATTGAATAGGAATAAATATATTTTCATTTATTTCAAGTTTTTTTGTTTTTTAATATTTTTAAATAGATAAATTAGTAAGAATTTGTAATATTTTTTAATAGATAGTGTAATTAGAAAATGTTTTTAGTATTATAAAGTTAGTTTGGTTAGCTATGTCTTACGATCAAATTAATAACAGCTTTTATGGTGTTAAAACGACTTATGGATAGGTCCTTAAATTTGAACCAAATAGGTGTAGGGTATTTCTAATTCGGTTGCACTAACTCTTCGACTAACTGTTTCTTTATTTGTTTTCATTCAACTTCAATCTTCAGACATTTGCTTTAGATTATCTTTAATCTATGGGTCTGAAATTAAACACTCTTTTTTGTATTAAATACGAATTTATTTAAAACTTAATTTTGAAAGAATTTTTATTCTATTTTTTATTTAAAAAGAAAAATTCTTTAATATTATATTTACTATTAGGTTTTTTACAAAAAGTTTAAATAGAATTAATAAAAAAACAAATTCAGATTTCTATAAATTTCCTTTAATTTTTCTTTCCATTTTTGTTTTTTTTTTTTTTGTAATTTAAATAATGAATTTCCTTCAGAAATTTCCTTCAGTATAAAAAACGGATATAAAAAAAATTAAATAAAAGTGGGAATATTTAAGTTTTTCTTGTTTAAATTTTATTTTATTAAAAAAGCAACAAAATATTTGAGAATCTTTTCAAACTTTTAAAACTAATTCAACATTTTGATGCAAAAAGTTTGTTACAAAAAATGTATGCATTCAAAGATATTATATATATATATATAAATAAATCTTTTAAACATTCACATTTAGTTGAATAATTAATAGTAAATGCTATGGTGAAGTTTTTTTCTACACAAAATTGTTACCTTTAGAAAAATATAAAAAACTTTTACACAAAATGTATTGAGTAAAAATTTTTAATAAATTATGAATGAATAAAGTTTGAAAAAAAAAAATCGTCGGATTGGAGTGTTTTACTCTAAATTTTACCGTACATATAGTGTATAGCTGTGATAAAATTGGTATGAAATGAGATCTATACTAGAAACGGTTCCTACTGCTTACACAACTTTCGATAATTACCGGATTTCACTTCACATATTTATATAAGTTGAAAATTTTACTTTGGATCCATAATGTCTATACTTGAAACGGTACTAATCGGTCTTATCACATTCGGAAATTATCTGACTTCACTTTCCTTATCAATATAATAATTGATAAATAATCACAAATCTTAAGATCTATCAATTACGCACGGAGTTCGCAAACCGTATAAGTACGCTGATTAATAATTATGTGCTTAGTTTGGGAGCGTTCCATAATCTAGATTTAGTAAACCTGTTTAAATCTCGTTTTTAGAAAATTTTATTTCTTAAATTAAATATCGTATTGGAAAATCTCGTTTAGAAAATATTGTTTTAAGAAAATCTTGTTTTTTATTGCAAAATCTAGTTTTTTTTTTAAATATCGCGTTTTTAAGGATTTTAGAGTTGGACACAAAAACAGAATTATGATCCTTATATAGAATACAAAAAAACGAAATTTCTAAAGCGAAATTGAAAAAAAAATTAGATTTTCTAAAGAAGATTCTTTAAAACGAGATTTTCTAAAAACTAGATTTCTAAACCGCGAGATTTTAGGAATGAGACTTTCTGTAAAAAGCGATTTACCAAATCGAGATTTTGACCCCAACCGCAAAAATTTTGAAATGAAATTTTTAAAAATTAGTTTTACCAAACCGAAATTTCACACCCAACCCAATTTATTGTCATCATTCATTTTAATCTACATAAAAACGTTCATATCTGAAATTGAAAATTGTTCGAACATATCTGGCCGATAGCTCAATTGTACAGTGGTGGCTTTTCAATCGAAAAGTCTCGGTTTCAAATCCTGGACGTATCCTATCTAATAAAAAAATATAGTGTATATTAAAATAATTTAATAAGAAGTCCAAATGTAAAATAGGCAATGGATGGCAATATTTATTATTTTCTGGTACTACAAATTTCTTTGTATCTAATAAAGTTAAAGCATCTACATGCATTTTAATAATAAATGTTATTTTGGCATTTTCAAATCTTATCAACAATTAAGAGGTTATTCTTTCAACCAATTCCAAAGTTAAATGACAAAATTATTGAAGATTATCTTTGTTATCATTGCAAAGTTTGCGCTCTAGTCTTCTCCTAATGAGAACCCAATAACTTAACCTAAAACATATAGTCATATACATGTTGTTAAGTTGGCCAACGATATTTCTACAAAAATTATTTGAACGTTCTTAGAAACTCTTCCTTATTGTTATATTCACTTTTGAGTTCATAGTCCTTATCTCAAATGTTACAACGAAATATACGAAGGTGGGAGTATGATGCGCAATATATCACTATTCTTTTAAAGTCTATAGAGTCTGATTTAGTATGAGTTCATTAAATATTCAAGTAATCTATATATATAAAAGGGAAAGTTTGTTTATTTGTTTGTTTGTTTGTTTGTTTGTTTGTTTGTTTGTTTGTATGTTTGTTTGTTTGTAGCGAATAGACTCCTAAACTGCCCAGCCGATTTTCATGAAAATATGTATAAAGGGGTTTTTGGGTACGGAAAGAAATCGTGGCCCAAAAATTTTGCTCTAACGGACCGCCAAGTTGGGGCTGTGGTGCAAGTATTTAAACTTCTTTGTTCTAAAATGAAAACGGTTTGACCGATTGACTTCAAATTTTGTATACGTGATGCTCTTTGAGAATTGAGTAGACACTATTAACAGTTTTGGAATTTGTTAACCCATCTCGGGCCGACGGGTGGTCAAAAAAAATTTTGGGTCCAAATTTTGTCCGATTTTACAAAATTCTGCTTTGACTTAAAAGAAAGCCCTAAAAAAATTTTTGTTGAGTTCCATTAACCCATTGCGGCCCAACAGCTTTTTATAGGTTTTTTCAATACTTTACTCTAAATTCGAAACGGTTTGACCAATTGACTTCAAATTTTGTATACGTAATGCTCCTTGAGAATTGAGTTGACACTATTAATAGTTTTGGAATTATTTAACCCATGTCGGGCCGACGGGTGGTTAAAAAAAAAATTTGGGTCCAAATTTTGTCCGATTTTACGAAATTCTGCTTTGGCATTAAAGAAGCCCCAAAAAAAATTTTGTTGAGTTCCATTAACCCATTGCGGCCCAAAAGCTTTTTATAGGTTTTTTCAATACTTTACTCTAAATTCGAAACGGTTTGACCAATTGACTTCAAATTTTGTATACGTGATGCTCCTTGAGAATTGAGTTGACACTATTAACAACAGTTTTGGAATTTATTAACCCATGTCGGGCCGACGGGTGATCAAAAAAAATTTTGGGTCCAAATTTTGTCCGATTTTATGAAATTCTGCTTTGGCTAAAAAGAAAACCCACAAAAAAATTTTATTGACTTGCATTAACCCATTGGGGCCCAACAGCTTTTTACAGGTTTTTTCAATACTTAACTCTAAATTAGAAACGGTTTGACTGATTTTCTTCAAATTTTGTATACGTGCTTCCCTGTCAGAATTGAGTTGACACTATTAACAGTTTTGGAATTTGTTAACCCATGTCGGGCCGACGGGTGGTCAAAAAAAATGTTGGGTCCAAATGTTGTCCGATTTTCCGAAATTCTGCTTTGGCTTAAAAGAAAGCCCTAAAAAAATTTTTGTTGAGTTCCATTAACCCATTGCAGTCCAACAGCTTTTTATAAGTTTTTTCAATACTTAACTCTAAATTAGAAACGAATTTGACCGGTTGACCTCAAATTTTATATGTGTGAAGCAACTTGAAAATGGAGTTGATTCTGTTAACAGTCGGTCCTACGATTGGTCAAAAAAATTTTTTTGGAAGTAAATTACGTCAAATTTAGTTTGTACTGCTTTGAATTACAGAAAGTTTCAAAAATTACTAGAATAATCCTAGAAAAATCGTTTTAAAAAGATTGCTTTCATACATTTGAAAATTTGCATGTGCAAGCCGTGATTAATTTTTGTGTTAACTTTTGGCAGTAATATCAACATCAATTAAACCTCCATTGAGAGGCGCAGCAACGCGCACCGGGTATTAGCTAGTTAAATATAAATAAAGCATTAAAATAAAATGAAGATAATTCTTTAAACAAATAAAAAGTTAACAATAACAGTAAATGAATAAAACTTATTTTTTTTGTTATTTCTATAAATTTCCGCAGTTTTTCAAAACGTTAATTATTCCATAGAATAGAAGACCTTTACAAAAAAAAAAGAGCAAAAAGTATAAAGAAAACCTAGACAATGACCTCAGCATAAAATTGTATTCAGTACAACATACATATATCTAGAGATAATAAATACTTATAAAGTTTTATTGAGTTTTAAATAATACGCCTATGTAAACAAATTATCCTTTAACAAAAGGAATCGTAAACAATGAATACAAAGTCATTAATTTGTTATTTTTTCGTTAGTATTCATGGAGACGAGACTTTAGATAAGAACGTTAACTGTAGAATTTTTGAAAGGTCAATGCTACTTGCAATTATATAAAATCTTTTTATCTTTAATTATAACAGCAATTAAAATTTAATTAATATTCATATTTTTAATATTTTTTATAATCCAAATATAGAAGTTTTTAGTTTTTAGTTCTTTTTGCCAAACGGCTGGATGAAAAAGTGCTTAGAGTGCCAAAATTTCATTGGAGGGGTTCTGATTCACCTATCTTTTGCAATTATCTTCGAAGCAATTGCATTACCAGTAATTATTATTTTATTCCAAAATATAATTACATACTTACAACGAAAAGTATAAAAAATGTAAAATATAATAACAGAAATACTTTATAATTCTAATAAAAGATATTACAGTATAATATATTAAATAAAATTTTATGTACTGTATTCTATAAAACTTGGTATTATCTCATGTAAGTTGAGACGACTAATATCAATCCAAATTATAAGAATATTGTTTCTCCAGTACGTTCCTCCGTGTACAAAAGCCTATGGCATAGAATGGCACATAGAAAATCAAAGTTGAGAATTAAAAACCATTAAAAATCTTGTTATTTTGTAAAAGAATAGTTTAGCATGACGGTATTATAAACTTTCAGGAGCTTTAATGATCATTTAAAGTATAAAAAACTTTTGAAGTAAGGTTAATGTGATATGGGCTGCTTATAATTGGACAACAGACTAAGTAAAATTTTGTTTTACATAGAGAAATCGGAAATAGTTGTTTTAAAACAAAAACTTACAGACTATATCAAAAAAAAAGCTGTATACGGAAATTCCCCAAAATGCACTTATTACAAAAGACCGCAAAAGAAAATGGGAATAGCCCCAAATGCTTTGTTGGTAAGATATTATTTATGAGAAACTTTAAAAGTGTTTTCGGAGTTTGATGCAAAATTAGGGTTCCAATAATTTTTTTAGGGGACTTAGCGCAGCAGCCCACATTATATTAAGGTTTTGTTACCAATTTATTTAATATGAAAAAAACTTAGCAAGGTTCTTGGAATTTATTACAAAATTAAGAACCCAATAATTTGTTTAGCAGGAGTATGTCTCTTTAGCAGGAGTGTGTCTTAAATTAAATGCTGCAATAGGAATAGGAAAGGGGGTAATTGTTTATGTTTGTTGCTTTTTCCAGAAATTGTAAAACAATTAACTGAATCTAACTGTGACGTACTCTATAAAAATACTTTTGGGGACTTTTTATATGCAAAAAATCCTTAAAATAAACGAAAAAAATTCCTCGATCAAACACTGTCCTCATTATAGCTTTTTAAATTTTTTTATATGTATGCGTATATACATATATTGTGATAATTGAAAATTTAAATCTATATGTTACATTACACATATGAAACACCTTGTATAATAACCGACAACTTTTTTCCCAGGTCAAGGACATTCGTATATTTCGCATGTGTTAAGTAAAAATATTTTTTTCCAAGGATACACAAGAATTTTCGTGTGCCAAAAAGAATTAAAAATTGAAAAATATTTTAAATTTTATTTTGTAGATACCTATCTTATTTTAATTTGCCTTCTATGTAATTCTATATAATTGACAATAAATTACACATAATCCTGAATAAATGGATATAAAGTTTCTGTTTATTATATACTATATAAAATGTATCACATACAAGTTCAAGGACAATTAAATAAAATGGTGTAAAATTATTTCTTTTCTGCCTAAAACCTACACATTTACATACGAAACCTTCATCAAAAAATGACATTTTTACTTAAATAATTATTTAATATTGAACATACGTTGTGCTCCTAAAAACAGATACAATTTTTTTATAAAATTATATACTATGTAAACAATGACAGTAAACAGTATTTTGTGTCTTATACTCTTAAAGTTAAGGTAAAGTTATTATCTAATCTGATTGGGAATCAATAATTGAGTCCATTATATTTTATTCCTCCAAATAAAATTTCTTTTGGACTCATTTCTAGGACTCAGATTTTTATAGCACTCAGTCTTTGTGATATCAACGACCTAGGTTTTAAAATAAATGAAAATACCTAATAAAGAGATTCGAAGAACAAAATATATGAGACAATAACGCCTATATATATGCAATTTAAGTATTTTATGGTTATCCTTAAAGTCATTGACTAAAAGTCCTAAAATCACTTCCTTAATTGATTTAAAATCATTAATTATTTTTTATTTTGACATAAAAATTTTAAATTTAATAAAATCCCACAAAATGTTGAGGGCATAAAGTGACAGATTATTTCTCTAAAACAATGACAGATTATAAAGAAAGCAATCACAACAGTTCATAATCAAGTGTCATTTGTTTTTTTTACCTTTCAGATTAATTAAATAAAATGTATAAAATAAAGGATTTATTCAAGGATTAATATAAAGAATTTTTATGATAAAAATATTTATTTAAAAATTATTTTTTTTATTTTAGTTTAAAAAATGTAATTTTTAATTTAGACAAAAAACCATGCAAACGTGGGAAGCTCAAAAGTCATATAATAATATGTGATCATCAAAAGTAATTCTTTATAATATTAAATGCTGGTCCAGTTTTGGAGACAAGGACCCAATTGCGAGCTGCATGAGCTGTACGACGATACTTATCTCGTTATCTGAATTAAAATCCAACGATTATGCTGATTAGGTCAGGTAGTAAGTATTAACGATAATGCTCGAGCAAGAACCCTTTTTTGATTCCAATCCGGAGTCATTTTTTTTTTAATAGAAAAACTTTCAATGACATGAGTCCTGAAAGTCATACTTAAGCGTATTACTCTACATTTTTAACTTGATTACAACACCCAGTATAACCTCTTGTAAAACTACAATCCTACTTGTAAAACTAGCATACTGTCAAAATACAATTTTATATTATCTTAATTTTATATTACTGCAATATCCTGTACAAATACTTTTATATTCAGCGTGTATGCCATATTTTTAGATAAAAACTAGGCATTCTGTTCAAATTTGTATAAATAAGTTACAAAGTGAATTAAAACTTTATTTTAACCTTAAGCTTAACCGTTATTTTAGTAAAGATGAAGTTTTTGAATTAAAATAAACTGTCAGATAGGTATTTATAAATAACTTTAAACTTAGAATCAGCATTTTAAAATATTTATAGAAATAGAATTTTTTAAAAAGTGACACAAAGGATTAAATTAATGAAATTCGTTACTTTTATACTAGAATTTTGACTTTTATTTTTTATGTCATAATATTTTGCAAAATTTCATTTGAAAAATTTTTATGATAACTTATCATGTTTTCTTATATTTTTTTGCAAATTTATATAAAACTTTTATAATCATAATTTTATTACAATATAAAAGTCATTTCAGTTTTTTTTGATTTACCAGAGAAACTAAATAAGTTTATAAATCAAAATTAAACAACTAACTTTTTGAGCCAAATTTTGAGTTTTGACTGTTTTTATCAACCGTCTTTTTTGGATGTGACAATTTTGGAGGAAATTTTTAATAAAAAAAAAAATTTTTAAAAATAAGTTGGGTTATTATCATATTATAATTTCCAGCAGACCTCATAAGATAATTATAGATAATATGATAGAATTTTTTTAAATTTTAAGTCTAGAATCTGTTTCACACAAAAATATTAATATATAATACTTATGATATAGGTGGAGAGTGTATAATTACACTTGGAACTCTATTTTACTTTATAAGGATTCACTCAAATAATATCATCTAAGTTGATTCACATAAATTTATCCCCACTAATTAATCCCCATGGTCATTTTGTTATTTACATATTAATCAAAGTTTTAGTGCGGGTCGAATAAGCCTAAGTTTTTACTTAATCCCCCTTTTTAAATTGAGAGCCAATTATTTTTATTTTTAGTTGTTCTCTTCTTTTCGTCCTTGATTTTCGAGATAGGTCATAATATTCTCTCCTTTAAATAGCCTCGCCACATTTATTAGTTTTTAGCACTTAAGTTTTTGGGCGCCTTAGAATGTAACCAATTCATTTTCACTTCTTTTCCATTATCTGGACCCATATCGGCTTGCGCCTCGTATTTAACTCTTAAATCTTCTAGAATAGAACATTCATCAACAAACAGAGACTCTGGGGATTTTTAAAGTTTTAAAAGATGTATATATATTAATAAACTGACATTTGACTAAGTAGAAAAATTTACTTAAATATTTTTACCTCAGTGAACTTAGGTAATATGGATATTTGTGTTGCACTATATACAAAACTTAATACTTTGTACCCATTAGTTTCTAGTTTTCAATCTCAAGAAGTTAGAAGCTTAAAGTCTTCCAGAATTGTAGATGTACAGGTTGTTTCTTAAATAACTGAACACCGTTCTATTTATTTACCTTAACTTGAATGTACCTATCTTTATACCCGTAGGACTTTAGATCAAAAGGGTATACTAAATTTGCCATTACGTTTGTGATGCAGAGAAGGGGTTTTGAAAGATATAGACTCATAAAGGTATGGATCGGTTCAGAATCGAAATGTAAATTGATCTAGTTATGTAAGTCCGTCTGTCCGTCCATCCACACGGTAAATTGAAAAAATAAAAGAGCTAGGATTCTGAAATTTTCACAAATTAGTTTTTATGCAAAAGGTGCCATCGATAATGAAATCCAGACAGTTTCCTCCACGAGTTCGAGTAGTTGTCTTCATCTTTTAAATGAACATTACTCTATACCTAATAAAGCTTTTGATGTCTGAAATTTTATCAATAGTAGTTAACCTTAATGACCAACATCTAAATAAAATATATTCGGTGTAGTGGAAGAGACCCTTCAACTTATATTTTCTTTTGTACTTAACCGAAAGTTTAAAAATTGTGTATTAAAAATTTTGGCAAAAATTATTAGCCGAATAACTCTTATAATGTCTATATTACGATCATACGGGTATCCCAGAGTTAACACAGTCCACTCTACTACACTCTTCCTTAATTTTTAATACGGGCCAAGCATTTTCAGCTTTCAAAAAAATGAGGATTTTTATCAAATTATAAAATCTATTTTGAGTTTTAATAAAAATTGCATTTCAAGTTTATGAAAATTCAAGTTTATAAAAATGTGCTGGACAAAAGTTAACAGAACATGAGCTTATAATTAAAGCAGTAAGAAAGTTTTTCAAAATTTTTATTTTCAAATGCTATAAAAAACAAAATTTTCATAAAAACGACTTTACTTATTAAAAAATCAAAATATAAAATAATACAGTAAAAGAATATTAAACGAGGAAGATTTTAGTTGCCCTTGTCAACTTTTAGATACCCGTGCGTGTATTAAATAAATAAGAAATTCTTATATTGCAATTGAACTATTTGACAGAAAACTCAAAATATTTGTTTTTTTATATTTAATTACAAAAAAAATTAATAAAAAAAAAATGAATTAAAAAAAAAGATGAATTTAAAAAAAAAATATGCTCTCAACGAGATTCGAACCCACACTTTTCAATTAAAATGGCGACGTCTTAACCACTAAGCCATCGACTTTATTTATGTATATCTCAGTTTTTTTTTTTAATTATTATAGTTGCGATGGTATCAATTGTTTGTTTTGAATAACTGTTTTGAATTTTTTTAAAAATGTATTAAAAAAAATAAATAATTTAAAAATAAGAATTTTAAGATGAATTTAAAAAAAAAAAAAATTTTCCCCCAGCCAGGAATCGAACCGAAACGTTTTGACTACTAGTCCCATGTCCTATCCAATACCACAGAACAATTCATAATTTGTCTACAAAACGAGTTTTTATTTATCTCATTATTATTTTTTAAATAATTGTAGTTGCTATGGTATCAATTATTTGTTTTAAATAACAGTTTTAAATAATCGTAGTTGCTATGGTATCAATTGTTTGTTTTAAATAACAGTTTTGAATTTTTTTATAGAAATATTAAAATAAATTAATAATTTTTAATATAAATGAGAGTCTTCTTTCAAATTTTCTATAAAATAAAATTTTTTCAAACATAAAATAAATATTAAATAATTTATTAAAAAAAAATTGATAAAAAAAAATGAATTAAAAAAAAAAAAAAAATTTTCCTTAGCATGAATTCGAACCGAGACATTTTTGCTACAAGTAACATGTCCTAACCACTACACCATGAATCCGTGTGTTTTTATATTTGGTTTCTATTTCGTTATTAATTTTGAAAATACTCATAAAATATCGAAAAATTTGTATGGCAGCTACCCGAAGCCTTTCTCCGATTTTAACAAAAAACAATAGGGAACCTACAAATTGTCTAAAAATTACTTTGTGAAAGTTTCAGAACTCTAGCTCTTATAGTTTTTGAGTTATAGTGCTGACGGACGGACGGACACACATAGCTAGATCGATTCATTTTTTGATGCTGATTCGATACGTACCCTTGACACTATATCTAGCTCTTATATTTCGATGCGTTACAAACGGAGGAGTAATTTTAATATACCCGATGTTCATATATGTATGCACGGGTATAAAAATATATGAATGTCCAGACGTTCCATATGATTACAATTGTGCCACAAACTATCCATTTCCAATATAAAAATATTAATAAAATCATAAATATCATAGAGAATTATTATTCAATATGGTATGTGTTATCTAATCTTATTTATAGTATATGTGTATGTATATTTAAACATACTAAACAAATAATAATTTTATTTGGAAAAAATGAGAATCGTGACTATTATAATTTCTAAATAGTTTTGCTTTTGAAATCATTTGATTTTCAAATTAGATATCAACGTGATTCGTACAACGCTCTTAACGACTTAAATAAAATTGTATCAATAGACAATTATATCTTTGATTTAATGAAGTGTTCTTAGAAATGTACGAGATCCCTATATGAGAAAAAAGTATTAAATTATAAAATATTAAAATAAATTTTCAGAACTGGGCCAACAGTTTTTAGAATAGAAGTAATTTAATTAATAAGTAATAGTGAGTAATTTTTTAATTAATAACTATAATAATTATAAATTAAAAAATATATAAAATAAGGACGTTCTTGCAACATGAAAGAATTAACTTTTCTATGAATTCGAGTAGTGGTTCGGGTTCCTTCAACACACCTCCCAAGATTTAAAGAGTATATTGTATCTTCCAAATTAATAAAGATAGAAACTTGAAATTTGAAAAATAAGGCTCTCTTTTCTTTCCATTATGTTCCTTAAATTTAAGATGAATTAAAGATGTGGCTTAAGCAGCTCTCACACACCTCCCAATTCCTAATTAGCATATCTTCGCAGTTTATAAAGTTAGAAACTTGAAATTTTGTACAAATTTAGGTTTGTTATTTTTCTTTAGTATTCCTGAAATTTGAGATGAAATGGATTGTTGGTTCTTATAACTTTCACGCATCTCCCAAAAACAAAATATGCTTTTAATTACACAGCTTTGTTTATAAAGCTAATAAATTTTGTACAAATTTAGGATACTCTTTAAGAAACAAAAGTACATAAAGTACTCAAAAACTTAATCGTAAAAGAAATTTCTAAAAGTTTTTTGATTGTTCTTTTAATCAAGGACATCGTGTAAGCGATTGAATTATCACACACAAAATCAGGATTTGAAATTTCCTTCGGAAATTAAGGAAAAACAAATTCCTTTGTATTCAGAATTAGCAAAAGTTTCTTTTTTTTAAGAATAACGCTTCTTCCCGAATTCTACTATAAAATCTATTAAAAAAATATGGTTATATCGAATATTATAATGTAGATCTATGTATAACAAGATTTAATAAACATAACAAGTGTCTAATGGACTTTTTTTTCAATTTACGCTAACGACAAGGATATGGTTTTCTCTTCTTTTTTTTTTGTATTTGTTTTGTTGTTTAAGGGAAGCATTTTTTGCCACTTATACATTGGCAGAACGTTTTATAATGCAAGGAACAAAACAATCGTATTCAAGCATAACTTTTACAATTTAAAAGTGCTGAGGAGGGGCAGAAGAATAGAATAGAACTCAAAGAACATAATTTAACTTGATTTTTTAGGTCGATAATGTCTGGATTCCAATTTTTCTATTTATTTTCAATCATTTTTATATCTCTTTTGTTATATTCATCTTCATCATAGTGATTTATGAATAGATAGCGAAAAAAGGTTCATCCTAATACATATTACAAATACATATACATGGTAAGTAAACTAAAAGAAAATTTATAAAGAAAATAGAGGATAATAGAGGAAAATAATAGAGGAAAATTTCGCAACAAAAAATAAAAATAAAAAGTAAAGTTGAATAATTGATGTCTAGAAATGCGAGGTAATAAAGAAGGGGCGAAGCGAAGAAACCGAAATATAGTTTTATTTATTGGAAAACTTCCAAAAAAAATAACTGTAATGTCGGCGGTACTATGAAGAAAAAATTAAAAAAAATTGAAAATCAATTTCAATGTCTGAATGATTATTATATAGACTTATAATGTAAATTGAATTTGCTTGTAGTTCTAAACTTTAGTTTATTATAAATGTACAGTAAAACCGTGTTACAGTTTGCTATACCATTTTTAAACTTATCAGTTATGACATATTTGATGCACCTATAGATCCGGAGGTGATAGACATAGAAGATATTTGATGTACCTACAGTGCGTCAGTCGAGCATGGCCGCATTGCTACTGTGATTTCTACTAATGCTAATAACTGTATTCTATTTAGTTTTATTTCATATCCGCATTACTAGCTGCTATGGTAGCCACACATAGGTAAAAATCTTGTGAACAATAGATGTGTACGTATAGAAAGTAATTTTTTGCTGAAAACCTCATTTCTTGCCAATAGTATAATTACGAGCATAAGTATTTTTAACCATAGTATTTCTTAGCTTTTTGTTCGATGTTAGAGTTCTACAAAAGATTTGAATCTAAAGTAAGTCCACGACACTTATCAGTGGAAGTCAATGCTAAGGTATGATTGCTGAATAAGGGAAGGACAAAAGTAGATACTGAAACTGGTCTTATATAGTAGAGTTACTACTCCTACTTTCATTACTTCCCGATTAAGTTTTGTTAGATTTTTATTGATAACAAATAACCATAACATGGATGAGATTACACTTTCCTTTGGTGCACCAAATATGAAATAATTTGGTCATACTGCACACCTGTATAAGTGAGAGCTTCATTAATAGATCGGGTATGACTTTTTTAAAATATTTCCAATATTAATTAAGAGTACTAAGGTGATGGAATATTCAATTTTGAACACCACTTTATGTAGCATAGTTTATGTGAATTTACCTTTTACTTATGCATGGTTGGATTTTAAGACTATAGTTTCCTCGAACGTTAGTTTATTTGGTAATCTTTGAAATGTAGAATAATGCTTGCATGGAATGCTAAAAATTTAGAAATTGACTTAGGAAATTTTGGTGCTTAAATGAAAAGAACAAAATGTTAAAGTCAGGGAAGAAAACTAAGTCCTTCGAAGAAGAAATTAATAATCTGAAACCACAGATAGGTAGGTACTTGACGTTAATATCACTTTTTAAAAAAATTCTTTTTCAATTAAAATAAAGAATCTTTTTTTTTAGAAAATCATTTTGCTTCTTTTTTACATTTTTTAGAATAATTTGCAATTTTTTACAATTATTTTTAATATTTTCATTATTATTATTATTTGAATATTGTTTTTTATCTTTCTATTCAGACACCAATGTTTAACAAAACAACACTAAATAGTTTCTGATATAAATTATCAAAAGGATATAGGAAAGGAGGCAAAAGGACAATAGTTTATTTTTAATGTTATGGTTTTTAAAAACCAGACTCAATAGATTTTATACATTATACCGCAAAAAATATAGTTGTTTGTTATTTTGATTGGTTTTCTTTGTCTAATTTAGTTCTGAAGACATAGAATACATTAATAACTAGAGAATATATTGTTTTTTTGACAGTTTTATAGTTGCTGATTTTCTTTTATTGTATAAAATTTCTATTTTTTGTCTTTATTTTAAGAATATTTCTTTTTTATACTGTCTATATTAGACTTTATATATCTATTATATTACACTTTATATATATATATGCAGATTGTTGTATTTTAAGTTTAAAACAACTTCAAGGTCAACGCGTATAATTTGTTTGCACAAGTTCAATGAAATTATAAAAATAATAACCAATAAACACATAAAAATATTAAAAGAACAGTCCTTGGCAGTTTATTTAGAATATATTTTGCTAGGAAATTTAAATACTAAAATAATATGATTCGCACAGGAGATTATTTAGTCATAATATTAACTTCGGGCAGATTATTAAAAAGCTAATAAAAAAAAATTTAATAATAAAAAACAGCTGGCTCACCTTAACGCTTAAATTTTTACCAAACGCTTATATGAAATATAATAAGCGGCAGGTATTTATTTTGCATTAAAAATTGGACCCTGATAATTTTGCATATACGCATTACTCCGGTGTTTTCATGCTGTTCGTTTTTGTGTTTGCATGTATGCATGTCTGTCTGTGCATACGTGTACAGATTAAACGGCTAAAATTATTTATTTAGATATTAATATTTTGAATTGATAAGCTAGAAGGAACTTCTCTATGTTAATTTTTAGACTCTTGTCAATATTTATTAAACCAGAAATAAGATTTACTGCAAGCGATATCATTTTGACCAATTCTGCGATTCCAGGACTGCTAAGATGTGGAACATGCTTTTATCTAAAGTGTTCTCCAATTTGAATAATGTCCCAAACTACAACTTGCAAAAATTCAAAAAGAATCTCTTCAGATTCATTTCCAATCCATCCCCAAAAATTTAATATCCTATTTTTCTTCCCTTTCCAACTAAACCTACAAGTTGTGAATTAAATAAATTTTTTACACATGTAGGCAAAAAATCGATTAAAGAAATTTTGCATTAAGCTTTTCCTGTAACAGCGGTTTGTTCTGTGGTGAACACAGCATAATTTTTTTAAAAAAATTAAAGAAAAAAAAATAAAAAAAAGATTTTGTCTATCTCACTCCAAAAACCGCCATAAATAAAAATTAAATAAATCAAGTCTTTAACAATTTGAAACCTTATAGAAGACCTATTTAAGTATTTACCATATCATGTGTAATTTTCATTCTCCCGAAATATTATTATTTTTGAAAAAATTCATATTGGATCAAAAAATTTGTTGTAGCTACCGACGCCTTGGTCCAATTTTTGACAATAGAAAACCTAAAAATTTTCTAAATCATACTTTGTGTGACTTTTCAACCCTTTAGAATTTGAAGGATTAGGAATTTCCCACAACCCCAAAAATATTTCAGTTTTTTTTAAAGTTAGGAGTTGTATATTTTTTTCACTAATTAGTTGTCATGAAATACAAAATTATTTTAAGCTCTTTATTGAATTTAACTGAGGGAAGAACCTCAGTGATTTAATATTAAAAAATAATGTTCCACTAAAAATTTTTTTGACATTCAAATATAATTTCGTTATTGTTTTTAATCAATTGTTGATAAAACATTAATCTTTTCTCACTTGTTATATAGCTATCATCTTCTATTTTAATCTTACATAGTAATTTTTATTACATATTTATTATTTTTAGAGCTTTAAATTATTTATTACCTTAGTAAATATCCAGTCACATAATATTATATTAGTGAAATTGGAAAATCTTTTATTGTTAAAAATACTTGAGAAAAACGTCATGAAAATGTACATGATAGTTATAAATAACCGTTAAAATCGTATTGTTCTTTAATTTTTTTTGCTATAAAACGTTAACCCTTAAACGCGCGTCACTTGAAAATAAGGTAAGAAAATTAGTTGATAATTAAAGTGCAAAATTAGTACAATTTTGCAAAAGTACTAATTTCAGCGCTTCAATTTATCGCTTGCCCATAGTTATTTTATGCTGCAAAATTTTTCAAGCTATTCACTAAAGCGTCAAAAAAGTCGGTCCGCAACAAATCACTTTAGAGAGTTTAATAATTTCAAAGTGCTTTAGTCTATTAATTGAAACTTTTTTAGAATTTTGTTATATAAGCAAATACTGTTAAAAATTAAGACAAACTTTCTTCAATTTAAGGAAGTCCTTTAATTAAGAAAAAATTTGTAACACAGGTTAAAGTAAAATGTAAATGTTCAATGATTTAATTTTTGTTTATTACTTAAACGGAATTTTCGATAGATGTTTAAGTTACAGGTGTTTAAAAATAGCCAAATTTCAATCTTTGACCCATAACAGCTGCAAAACAAGGATCGTCACGTACATCTTCTTCAATGACTAAAGCTAATTCCTAAAAAATTCAAGCATCTAATTAAGGTGGTCGCAAGATATCAAAAATTTCACAAAAATTGTTTTTTTTGCATAACAATAATTTATAGTACCGTATGGCAACACTATATATTAAAAATTTTACGAAAGGGATTTTATTTTCTATATTTAAAATAGACCGTAAATAACTCTTGTTATAAAAGTTTAAATATAGGGTTTTTCAAAACGTTGGGTGACTCTAGCTCCGAAACGGATGGGGCTACAGAAAAGAAAATTTCCATGAAATTATTTGTTGCTATATCAATTTGGAGTTAAAACTTCGTTTTTAAATTTCAAACCGTGTAGAAGTTTTGCATAAATATGGACAAATGGACGAACAAACTGAAACTATTTAGGAACATTTTATCAAAATTTTTTGAAAATCTGCTAAAAAAGATAAAAAAATCTTTGATATTAAAAAATAAGAGGAAAGAGAAACAAAAGAAAAGAGTTATTGATCATAATCTTTGTATATGAGTTATTAACAACCCAGTTGGCTCTTATGAGTTAATCTGAAAATCCTTTAAATTCCAAATAATGCTGTGAAATAATAAATGAATCTGATAAAACAAAATATATATGGTAGATACTATATTATAGAGATACTAAATAGAATTGAATAAATAATAGAATATGGATAAGATACAGATATAAATAAGCTTGTGGTTTTGTTTTATTTTGTTTGTTTTTATTTTGTTTGTATTTACTTTTACATGTGGCATGTTATTTTAAACAATTTGGAAATTTTGATGTGACCTTGTTGAATTTAGAAGATATACAAAGAGATAATAGATAATTACCATAGAGATTTTATTTTAATTCGCGCAATTTCATATGAAAAGATTCTTTAATAAAATATTATTATAGAAGATTAAGTATTTTATGTATTTGTAGTTGAAAATATACATGTGCACTGTGTGTAATATATAAATTTGTAATAATGTAAATAATGTATCGTAAAACTCTTTATAAATAAATATTGAAATACTGATAATATTTAAAATTTTTTTGAGGGCTTGAAATCCTTAAAATTATAACATGTTGTATTAGGAAAAATTTTTGAAGAACTTGAAGAAAATTCAATTAAAGATATTAGGAAAAATTATATAGGAATATATTTTGTAATTTTGTATTTGATAATATATTAATATTAGTGTGTTCATGTATTGGAAATAATTCAGTTTTAATTTTTATATATAAAATATTACCATATTATATATGGTATATTCACCATAAACCCTGAAAGATTTTTAATGTGATTGATCTGAAAAGTGTACATTTTTTTTTTTAAATTACGGGCGTGATGACTCGTTGTGTCCTATGAATAACTTGTATTTCTATCTTTCAATCCAATCAATCTCCAGAAATATATTCGTTATGTCTGCTCCGGGTCAACCCAGTTTAGTATTAAGTAGACAGCCACCAATATTTTTCTTCTGAGATCTTTAAACTATACGTATTATATAGGATGTGAAGCAAATTGGTTTTCTTGGTTTATTGTTTGGAAGGTTATTAATTAGAATCATAATTATAAAAAACAAACAAATTTCTGATTTTCTTGAACTTATTGGATTAGAGTTTATTGCCATTATTCTAACTATTATTGTATTCCATTCAAGTCAGTGCAGTGATTATGTTTCTGCATAAAAAATATTATACCTATTTTTTAATTTGTTCTGAAAGTTAAATATCTTTTTAAACATATAAAAGTTTCTAATTCGAGTAATTTAACAATTTTGCATACTTTTAGGGAAGAGAAATAATTTTTCTAATGAAATCTGTCTTTTTTCAGATCCATTATGAACTTTTTTTTAAAACCCTCGTATTTTGGGAATCAAAAGTCGAATTGAAGTGATTTGAGAACCTGATCTCCAATTTTCTAAGTTTAATTAAAAAGTGTATAAAATTAATAAGTCCCAAAAAATGGCAACTAAATTTTTGAGGTCTATTTTGTAGGACGGACTTTAGAGTCGAACTTCTTTAATTTTTTTTTGCTGTATTTGAAAAACTTACTGCCCAATTCTATATAACACAAATACCAAGTTAAGATAAGTCCCAAAAAATGGGACACCTAAAATTTAAAAGCTATTTTTAAGTGGCGGGTGTTAAGAGGCGAAAATTCTTTAATTTTTTTTACTGTATTTAGGTTTAATTGATTGCCAACAAAATAATATTTTAGCTTTCTTCACAACTTTCAAAAGTTAGAGCTATTGTTAATGTTCATGGGAACGTGCATTTGCTACCTTCTTAAAAAATAAAATATATTAACTTTCTTTATTTTCATATTAAAATTGTTCAAAATGCTTTAAAAATAATTTTTGTTTCTCCCTAAAAGTATGCAATTTTGTTAAATCACTCTAATTAAAAACTTATGTATGTGAATAATCTTCCTTTAAAAGATATTTAACTTTCAGAACAAATTAAAAACTTTTTTATTATATGTTTTGCAATTTCTTTATTGTTTAATAAAAAAATAAATTAAAGTTAAAAATGTAAACAACGAATATAATAATTATTATATAAACATAGTCAGTATTCATGTAAAGATTAAGCTTAATTTTACATAAGATTTTTCATTTTTAATTAACAAACACACATTGACAAAATGAAGAAGAAATGAAAGAGAAAGAAAAAAAAAAAAAAATAAAAAAAATATATTAATTTATGGTTAAATGAAAGCTGAGACTATAAAAGAGTTGCAAAGCAAACATATAAAATTAATCAAAAGAAAAATAAATAAAACCAATTTTGCACACGCGACTATCTTCTGTACATTAATTTAACACGTACAAATGTTGTCACATAATGAAAATCATTAATGAAATTAATAAATGAATAACAGGAAGATTTTACAGATTACAGATAAATCATACCATTTAATTGTAAATATAAGGATTTAATATGATACAATATACGACATTTTTTTGGATTAATAATAATTATATCATTTTTGTAATTTTTTTGTACCTTACACCTAAATAAGGTAAAGAGATACATCAACTGTTGTAGGTTAAAGAAAAGTAAGTCCTGAGTAAAAAGGAAATGAGCCCAAATTATTATTATATTGCGACATGTCTATCCTTCAGCACTCATTATACACTTATCCCACAGCACTTTTATATCCAATCCTTAGAGTTCAGATCAGAATCAGTTCTTTAATTTTGTTTATAGAAAACTCTTTAAAATTGTGGAAGAACGGTTGACCGAGTTAAAGAAGTCTGGGTTGGCTTGTACCGGACATTTGTAAAGAAAGTGTTCGTTTGGTTCTTTATGACAACTGGTATTGTAAAAGAATCTCAGCTTGGTTACTGGTCAGTTGCCTATGATAATTTCATTAAATTGGCGATATCCATACGCTATTTTGAAAATCAATTCAATTGATCGGCTTTTGTTGTAGGTGGGCCACAACGATCTAGTTATGATGTGATTTTTTAGATTACTCCATTTTTGTTGTAATTTTTTGTAAATAAAAAAGAATACTTTTCTTCACGGCAATTAACAATTGGACCACAGACCCTATCAGGAGAGTTCGTGTTCAGAGTGGCTCCCTTCTTTGCTAATTTATCTGATCTTTCGTTAAATTAGATATCGCTATGCCACCTACACCCACACGAAAGTTATACATATTTAGGTTTTAATTATTTTAAAGCGCACTCCTCCTGACAGTGTTTCAAGGTTTTGTGATTCTGTCAAGCCATAGACGTGTTGTCACGACAACTAAAAAAATATTGGTATTAAATTGTTGATGAAATTATACAGTAGAATTTACAAATAGTAAAAGAAACATAGTGATTGCATTAGAGACCCATGGATTTTTGAATTCTGGAAGTCACAGAAAAAACACGAGTATCTTCAAGACCTATAAAAATAAAACCTATATGTTTTATAAATATTAAGGTTATTTCACAATGTTTTCTTTATTTATCTGGAACTTGGAACTAATTGAAGTGACAGTTCTGGTATTTTGTCAATATTAAATCTACAAATTCGGTTGGGGATGAGGTACTAACGAGTCGGTTGAACCGAAATGTTATATTTTTAATATTCTGCATAAATACAGCAGTCAAATAAAAATTCAAATTAAATACTCAAATTAAAATTAGAACAAATTTCAAAATAAAATTTAAACAATCTTTTTGAATTTGAATTTTATATTTACATATTTAATAAATTATATTTTTAGATTGGTGTTAGATTTTTATGTATTTTTGAATGTTTGAAAACTGTTGCTATTAAATAAATATTTAAATTTTAACATTTCACTTGCTGTGCAAATAAATAAGGAAATCTTTTTGATTTTATTAATTGTTTAACAACACCATAAATGCTTAAAAAACTTTGTATTTGTATTTAATTAAATTTTTATTTAATAAATGAAATCTTAATATTTTATCATTTTAATGTATACGTCAGTTTGTTATTTGATTTAATTTAGAATTTAGCAGAATAATAAAATTTAAAATTCACAAATATAATAATTTTATATAATTATATATACATATATATGGTTTTAAGAATTTTGTTAAAATAATTATTTAGAAAAAGGATCACCGACATTAAGGAGACGGAAACACATAAAGACATATTCTAAAAACATTTCCTAAGACATATCCCATATCCTGTAGACTAGTAAAGCACAGATGTATTGTTTAGAAGCTCGCGTTTATTTAAAACTTATTTACAATTCGAGTCGAGGATTACATGAATACAGAATTTATCCAATTTATGTTTCTTTTTTATCTCGCAGAGTGCTCAGAGCACATTCTGGGAGCACATAAAAATTCCTCAGATTACACAGAGTTGTCAAACAAGGAAACGTCAAATTAAGAATAAAATAATAAAAAAGCTATTAAAAAAAATATCTCGTATATCAAGACATTTTTGTTTTATTAATATTAAGAAATTAAAAACGTAGATTTAGAAGGTTAAAATTAAATATTTTAAATCTTTTAAATTTCAATTTTATAAAATAAATTTTGACGCAATCAAACAATAATGACGTTAGAAAATAATTTGGATAAATATTGACAATCTGTGTTCTGAGCATTTCTTTTTCAGAAACTAAGAAACTCAGAACATCAGAGTTCGGATTAAATTTTAGTCTGAGCATAGTTTGCTCTGAGTGCTCGACATCTGCTCTGAGCACTGATCTCATGAGAAAAAGGAAAACGCCATTGTATTTTTGAATCGAGTTGAAATTGTTTAGAACATTGTTTTGAAATTTATTTAAAAAAAAAGTGAGTAGGTATACGACCTAATTATTAAAATAAATGAGAATTTTCAGTTAAATCAATTTATGTGAAATCTGTAAAATTTATGAAGCGATTTATTAAAACGATTTAAAAAAAAATAACTGTTCAGTAACAAATCGCTTTAAGCGATTTTTTAATTTTAAAGCGTTTTATTTAATTGATCGGGACCGTTTAGTCAAATTCAACACAGTTAAATGATCAAGAAATACAGGCATATTACACGCGCCCTTTTTAATATAAATGGCTTAAAGAATAAATTACGAAATAATTTGTATGACTAGTTAAAGTATTGTTTGTAATTAAAATAATACAAATGAATTATACAATTTGAATTAATTAAAATATTTTTACGAATTAAAATTTTTTAAAGTTATTTTTAAAACAAAAATATAGTCTTTAGTTATTACTACTCGTATGCAACTAATTTTAATCAATAAAACTCAAAAGTTATTATTATTTACACACATACTTCCTCAATTAAATTATGTACTAATTCTTATATAAAAAAGTTACATATATTAATTCGTAAGGATAAATGTGAATTTAAGCCAATCAGTACATTCTTGTAAAAATTTTTATCCTTGAACTTCAGCTACCAAACATTTGCATAATTTAATACTTTTTTCACATATTACCTTTACAATAAATATAACAGGACAGGAGTATGAAAATATGAAACCATAAACATAATAATAAAGTCAAGGAAATATTATAAAATGGAAAAATCCAATATTGCAAAATTTGTTTAAATTTGAGACTGTAAGAAAATACATTTTAATAAATTTTCCAAAATATATGAAAAAAATATACATAAAAATTTTCATTCTGTTAGTCAGCCCGTCTGTCCAGGTCTTCACAAAAGTAAAGGAATTTTAACTACTGGTAGAAATTAAAAAAAATTAATCATGAATTATACTAACAATCCCCCAAAGTTTGCAAAAGTTCTGTATTTAAATTTGTTATAACACAAGTCACATAAAGGATATTTCTTTTAATCTCAAACACTACAGCTGCCCTCAAAGGCTTTTCAAATTTATATAAAGAAACACTCAAACTATAGAGTATTCTAATTTACTGTACAAATTTCTTACAAAACCTATATGCGAAACAATTTTTTCGAAACTTGAACTAATATTTTTTGAAACTTTAACTAATATCTTCCAAACAATTTAAGTTAGAAACTTCAACTTTTGAGAGCAGTTGGATTCTTAGAAATAAGTATGTGTCATTTAAGAAAACCTTCTTATGTCATTATTTAGTAGCTGTCAGAATTTAAAAACAGGAAATTTGTTATTTTTAAATATGTATAACTTAAAAGCTTGTACAATTTTTTTAAAGAAGTTCCTGTATAAAATAAAATACTCTAACGTCATATTTTTACATTTGTTGATTGTTTTTCTTAATCGTAAAGGATTTCTTAAAATTGGGGAAAGTGTCTCCTGCTTTGTATGCAGTATACTTAGAATTCTAAAAAAGATTTTAAGAAATCATTATAAATTTAGTTTTAACATTCATTTTGGAATAAAGTTTAACTATGTAAATGTGATATTTTCAAAACTATTGATTATTTCCATTGCTTGTTTCATTCATATTTTTCGTAAAAAATTAAAATATTTCAACATGAAAAGTTTTCAAGGATCAAAAAATAAAAAAAATATATTAAATTTGGTAATTTAATCACCTGCAATTTTCTGCAATTTTCTGCAATATAAAATCACAAGAGCATTAAAAATTTTTTAAGAAAATCGATTTAAGAATATTAAATTAAAATTAATACATGCAGATAAATACAAATTTTACAAAAATTTAAGATTACCATGTAAACCTATTTGAATAATGGTAAGAATCTGAGAAATAAAATTACCTATTACTATAACTAGAACCTTGGACTTTAACGTGTGTATAAAAACGTATAGAAATTTATCCAAGATGGATTGTATAAGCTTTTCTTCTTGCATATTGTGGTTTGTATTCTAAGGTATGATCATTTTATATCGCAGCCCCTCTTTCCCCTGGTTCAATATAAAGCCTTTTTTTATGTTGGCTTAAACTTCATTTCGTCCTCGTGCCCAAACGGGTTAACCGAACTGAAGAAAAATCCCGCCAGACGAAACGGGTTAATATATTCTAACCAACCTGATAATACGTTCATAAGATAAAGAATAAGTTTCATGTCAATCGGCCAAACCGTATATTTTCCAAATTTGAACTCATTCTGAATCGTTAGAACACGGGATTTCTCGAAAAGTCTGTTATTTGTACATGGGAGCCTCCCGATCTAATGATTCGATTTAGCCTATCTATGAACTTAACCTTACTTTTAAGGAAAAAACCATTCATACCAAATTTCTTCAAAATACTTACAAGCATATCTGACAAGCATATTTTCGAAATTATTAAAAATAGAAACATAAAATTTGATACTAGGGTGTTATGTCCTGCTTTGATTATGATAGAAATCGGAGTGTGGTTCCGATAAATGAAATTACTTTTATTATATTATTCCTCCAGAGTTATTGATGAGTTGTTAATTAAATCCCAAGAGATTTTATTGGGTACAAGACAGTAATATAAGTATAATCAAAGATTTTTCAAAATTTACGCATATGCCTAAAAAATTTATTATTTCCTTCCTACCTAAAATTAGTGCCATGTTCATTATTAGAAATGCTTTATTTTGTCGCTTCCCCCTATACCACAGTTTGTATGTATGTATTAGCCAGGGAATATTATCGTATGTAAATACGAATCGAATTATTTGTAAAAATTCAATAGGGGTTTCCCAGGTGGGGCTTATTAAAAACCATTTGACATTTCGTTAATAAAATTAAAAATATTAAAAGATAAAAGAACGTAACTTACAACACATCAAAGTTTGTAAATGTATGCCCGTGTAAGTTTTGAAACATTCTAGGCCTTGTATTCTTAGATATCGTCTGTAGGAGTTAATTACTTTTGGCAAAATTTCAAACACATAAGCTAGTAGACTTTGAGTTATATATTAAAGAAAATAAACTTACCTATATGGCCTAAATGAACCTCTTGAGATGTTTGTTGGAATACGTCATGTTGCATATACATAAGTCAATGCTGTCAATTTGACAGATTCATATATTTATATAGATAAAGTTAATTTTTTATTTACTATTAAGCTAAAGGTTATTTCGGGAACATGATTATAGGTAATATTTTATCTTTTATTTGTTTATTCATTATTATTTTTCTATTTTTAAACTTTTAGATATTTAATTATAAGTTATTTTTATATAATTTTATATCGTTTATATACTATTTATTGAGTTAACCCAGCCAGGGATCGAACTCGGGATATTTCGCATTAAAAGCTGGCACAATAACTATTGCCCATCGGCTAGATAAAATTTCAGATACTAATCTCAATTATATATTAAGTTATGCCGATATTAAAAATAAAGTTGTTGTTTATAATATTAAAACAACAAATTTTACCTAAACTTTGGAAATTTAACACAACTACATTTCACAAGTTCAACATTATTTAAAAGAGATATACTGATATTAAAAAGAAGTCGAATAACAGAAACTCGAACCCGCTATGGAAAGCGGCCGTATATAAACGAAATTGTGGAGAGTTTGGAATCCACTTCAAGTTTTTGAGTTGTCAAGCGAACGGTTGGACAGACGAATGTACATATTGTCAAATTGGCTTACTTTTCGATTCTGAGATCTGATCAATGCACTTTTCAATTCGACCCATACACTTGAGTTTATATCTACTACCTATCTTTTACAGGATAAGAAGCGTAACGGGAAATTTAGTATAAACTTTTAAATACATTCATGTGGTTTAAAATACTATATGTGTGGTAGGATACTAATAAATAGTTTATGGGAGTCAAATAAACTGACGTGAACTTACACTTTATTCTATGATTTTAAATGCAACGTCTGCATTCTTGTAAAATTCATATAATACAAATATATATCTACGAGTTCATAATATTATTGATTTTCTAAAGCATTTTCAGATTGAATATTAAAATAAATATTTAATATCTTTATAAAAAAAAATTTTCCTATACAAGGTCCTTTTAACCGATTTCCCATTATTAAGCTTCATTAAATTTTAAAATATTGAATTGAATATTTAAATCAGCAATTTTTATGGAAAAAATATTTCATTTGCTTCTTATATTACATACACAATTACATTACATATATATACATATGTATTATATATATTACTAGCTAATACCCGGTGCGCGTTGCTGCGCCTCTCAATGGAGGTTTAATTGAATTTGATGTTACTGCAAAAAATTAACACAAAACTTACACGCGGTTTACACATGTAAATTTTAAAATGTGTGAAAGCAATATTTTTAAAACGATTTTTCTAGGATAATTCTAGTAATTTTTGAAACTTTCTGTAGTTCGTACTTACTTTCCAAATTTTGACGTAATTTACTTCCAAAAAAAATTTTTTGAAAAATCCCAGGACCGACTGTTAACAGACTCAACTCCATTTTCAAGTTGCTTCACACATATAAAATTTGAGGTAAACCGGTCAAATCGTTTCTAATTTAGAGTTAAGTAACGCAAAAATCTATTAAAAGCCACTGTGCCCCACTGGGTTAAAGGAACTACACTTTCTCTTTGGGCAAAGCAGTATTGCGCAAAATTGGACGTAATTTGCTTCCAAATCACTCAACAAAATTTTTTTGAGGCTTTCTTTTTAGCCAAAGCAGTACTTCGCATATTTTGACATTATTAGCTTCCAAAATTATTTTGACCAACCGTCGGGCCGACATGGGTTAACAAATTCCAAATCTGTTAATAGTGTCAACTCAATTCTCACAGGGGAGCACGTATACAAAATTTGAAGTCAATCGGTCAAACCGTTTCGAGTAGTAAAATATTGAAAAAACCTATAAAAAGCTGTTGGGCCGCAATAGGTTAATGGAACTCAACAAAATTTTTTTTGGGGCTGTTTTTTAAGCCAAAGCAGAATTTAGTAAAATCGGACAAAATTTGGACCCAAAATTTTTTTTGACCACCCCGTCGGCCCAACATGGGTTAATAAATTCCAAAACTGTTAATAGTGTCAACTCAATTCTCAAGGAGAATCACGTATACAAAATTTGAAGTCAATCGGTCAAACCGTTTCGAATTTAGAGTAAAATATTGAAAAAACCTATAAAAAGCTGTTGGGCCGCAATGGGTTAATGGAATTCAACAAAATTTTTTTTGGGGCTTTTTTTTAAGCCAAAGCTGAATTTCGTAAAATCGGACAAAATTTGGACCCAAAATTTTTTTTGACCACCCATCGGCCCGACATGGGTTAACAAATTCCAAAACTGTTAATAGTGTCTACTCAATTCTCAAAGAGCATCTCGTATACAAAATTTGAAGTCAATCGGTCAAACCGTTTTCATTTTAGAACAAGGAAGTTTAAATATTTGCACCACAGAACCAACTTGTCGGTCCGTTAGAGCAAAATTTTTGGGCCACGATTTCTTTCCGTACCCAAAAACCCCTATATACAAATTTTCATGAAAATCGGCTGGGCAGTTTAGGAGTCTATTCGCTACATACAAACAAACAAACAAACAAACAAACAAACAAACAAACAAACAAACAAACAAACAAACATACAAACAAACTTTCCCTTTTATATATATAGATAGATTATATGTATATATTAACAACATACGGTTTATTGACTTAATAAATAATGTGAAGATACCATTAGGGGTTTTTATTTATATTTTAATCTTGTGGTAACAAAATATGGTGTAGCCATTCAAACAGGATATTTTGTGGTAAATTGGTAGTATGATAGTGCATACATCTATGATTATATTTCAATAGATTTTATTGTAAATAAATTGATTATTTGTCTGAATGAATACTTAGGATAGTTGGAGAGTCGAAGATTTAGATGTGAAAGTTAAAAGTAATTAAGCTAGAATTAATCCAAAACTATTATTCAGTGTAGGGAGGATATAAATAAAATGTACTCGTATATCTATCTTTATTGAAGAATTAGAATTTTAATGAAACTTATCTTACTAGTCTTATTAATTCTAACACTACGTCGAACTACTTTTTGGTTCTCCGGCTCGTTTTTCCCAATCTTCAAGCTATTTACTTCCCATTTTAGAAACTTGACCTAATTTTACTGGTGACGTGTCATAGCCACAAGATCATAAGCCTATTAAAGGTTTTTTTAATTATAGTGAGTTATATAACACCATAAAAATGCGGCTGCAGTCGTAGTTACCTATGATATCACAGGTGATTTTAATGTGGTATGACTCACACAAGAAATACCTTTTTAAAATAGGATTTAAAAAATTACCAGGGGTTTTAGACTTGAATTCAAAATAAGTTTATTTCCTTTTTTCAGAATATTTAAATGTTTATATCCATGTTTGAATTCAACTTGCATTCCTACTAATTAAAATTTTGGAAATAAGAAACTGAAAAATAATTTAGTATACTTCCTTGTATGATTATTCATTTCTAAAGGAGGTAGAGAGTATTTATGAAAATACAGATACTGCACTGCATATATAAATGGCATTACTAAGTAGTATTATCCAAAAACAATACCAAAAATAAAATATATAAATGGAATGTAATACATTAGATTGGTGTCTTTAAGTTTATTAACTTCTATATTAATTTTTTTATTGAATCTTTTAAAATAAAAATGTATGAAGATAGTTAAAACTCGTGGCGGAAGTTTAATTATGTAGTAGTGAGTTCATTCTTAATTCTTTTAGTAGTAAGTGAGTCCATTTTTAACTCCAAATATGCATCTAACTTAAAACTTATTATAAAATTAAAATATCTCTTTTTCGAAAAGTATATCCCAAACTTTATAGGAAATGGTACATTGCAGTCACACTCTCCCTATCTATCAAATCTGAGCGATTGGATTCTTTTAATTGCTAAAAAAATAGTCTAGAGATTTTATATTGGTATATTTCCCAAGAAACTTATGCCTAAACTACTGCGAATTAATACTGAATTTCAGACATAATAGATCATTTAGCATAGATTCCAATGATCTTTGACATTCGTTTATCTTCAACTTCCTCATCACCAGTCCAGTCTGGTTGTTTTTGAACATTTTGGAAATCAATTTTCAGTTAATTTCAAATTTTGTTTCAAGCCTAAAATTATTTTGAGTCTTCAATTACTTATTTCAAAGTGCTTTTGGTTAGTTAAGAAGCTGGAATAATAAAAGGTATATGAGGTTATTCTAGGACCTGTAGGACTTGTATTTAAAAAAAACAAACAAAAATTTTTTTTATAATAAATCATTTTTAAAATATAATTAATTCACTTTTACTTAATTATCTTACAAATACATTATTTGCTTTTTTTGTTCGTTAATTAATACATTCGAATTTTATTTACATATTAATTTACAAGTATTGTATATTTGACAGTGAAATTATATTACACAAATGATAAAAGAAATTGTTGGATTTTTTAAAAAGTTTGGAAACATTAGTATCAACAATACAGGGCTGCTTCCATAGAAGATGGATGTTTAAAATCGCGATCAGCTTTCAGCTTCTGTTAAATTTTTTGGATCCTGCAGTATTGTTTCTTTCATCACCTAAGAAAAAACTAATTTTTACAAAGTATAAAATTTGCAATTATTATTTAATAAAATATACTTATCTGAAACTACATTTGAGACATAAAGTACAAAAATTATAATGCATAAGAACGAATGCGGTATAGCGAGAAAATTGTTCATCTTTGATATAAAGAGAATCTTGAACATCGCCACACATAAAATCTTCTGGCCACTTCATCTGGTGCCTAACTGTGTAAGAAATTGGCATCGTAACTATCAAATTCGCATCGTAAATATTTAGTAATTGAAATTGCGAGACGCAAATCAAATGACACTCAAGTACATATTTTAGTGCGAATATCTAAATGGAATCATTTGCTCCGTGTGATTGTGAGAAATTGCGAAGCGAATTTCGTATATAGTTAAGCATCTGCCCTGCAGATAAAGCAGTTAATGAGTTGTAATTGTAACTGAACGGTTAAAGTTTTATTAATATATCCAAACGATTTCTTCCACGTTTGCAAATTGTATCTGGATCAGTTGTATCAAAAATACTGGTTGGTTTAAAATAATTTGTTGTTGAAGATGAATATCATCTGTTGATGTACTGCAAATGGGATGTAGATTTGAATGTAGATTAATTTGAATGTTCTATAAAAAATATACAAAAAAAAATTTCTATTATTAGTAATTATTTAGAATTTATATTTTTTATATAAATTAAATTTTTAATAAGTACATTTTTGAAGTAAAAAGCTTCATATATATAAGTAAGCATTTGAAAGTAAGGTTTAGTTTGAAGATAGTAAGGTAGGAAGGAAATTCCATTTGACTTCATTCTAATAAATCATTATCATTCGTTACTTACACACATTTAAATTTATATAACCATATGCAGATTTAAATTAATATAATTACTGAACTCAACACTGAAGCCGTTATTTCTGTAAAGGATAGAATTGCCAAAGAAAGTCTATTTAATAGTTAAGGACCTGCTTTGTATAGAGATTTTATTATCTATATTAGCTCCCTTACAATGTAGTATTCCTCAGCATATATTCCCTTAGCTAAGATCTTTGACTTTGTTTTGTAAATATTGCATATTATTTGAGAGAATCAAGTTCATGGAAACACCGTTTAGAACACAGCTGACAGAATAAAAAAAATTTAATATAAATGTAAAAATTTTTAAAATTCTGAACCTTAGCTCAATGGCAAACATGGTCCGATCATATCTAATAAAAAACTGAGAAGATTTTTGGTCAGAGTGATTTCCAACTTAGACCTATTACTTTACCTACCCAGTTTTAATTTTTACCTCGTAGCTTCATTAGATTCACAGTTATGGAATTGACAATTTTATATGGCAGCTCCCGAAAAGTAGGGCCGTATAACTAACCGTGTGTAATTTTCATCCACCTATTATAATTAGTTTTGAAGAAATTCATATTCGTCCGAAGAAGTTGTCTGACAGCTCCCCGAAGCCTTGAACCGAATTTAACCAAAAACAATGGAGAACCTAGAAATAGTCTAAAAATAACTTTGTGTGAGTTTAAAAATTCTAGCTCTTTTAGTTTTTGAGGTATCGTGCTGACACACGTACGGCTGGACGAACAGACACACATAGCTAGATCGATTTACTTTTCGATTCTGAGCCGATACGTGCCCTTGACACCATATCTAGCTCGTCTAGTTCAATGCGTTACAAACGGAGCAGCAATTTTAATATTCCCGATGTCATATATGTATGCACGGTTATAATTATAGTGTAAATTTATGTAAGAAGTCCAAATGCCAAATAGGCAAAAGACTATTATAATATCAGGCAATATTTACTATTGTCTGGTACTACAAATAAATAAATAAATAAATTTACAAAGTGAGATGTAAGTGTATCCATTCATTTAATTTTGAATGAACTTTTTCCAAACAGGTTTACATTGTATATTCCAGGAAAATGTTAACTTTTCCAATAAAATATTTTTCAATTTTGAAATTTATTTATTGAAAAACTTCTCAAATATTTTGATTTTAATTAAATTCCAATTGAAATAGTTTTATTTTTGAAGTAATTTCATTTGAGAAGCAAAAAATGAAAAATTCAATTTTTTTTTATTCTTCAAAAAGTTTTATGAGTTCTATTCCAATTTTTTATTGATAGTACTTATAAAAATAATAATTAAATTTATTTGAAAACTTTTCAGTCAAGAGTTAATTTAACACTTATACAAATTTGAAAAGCCAATTGTTTATATTTGATGGTAAATGTTAAAAAAAGTTGTGTAGACTTTTACATTGTAGAAAAACTTTTACTGTTTTCAAATACTTGTAAACTACAGGTTAATGACCCAAACGAGCTCAAAATTGGAAAATTTTAGGTGGCTTTAGGTGAGGTGTCTATATATTTTCCCAATTGTTTATCCGCACACTTACGACAATCACTTTCTTCTTCAGTCTTAAGTAAATTGTTTCTAAAATCTGCTAATAATGTTGCCGCAGTTGAATATTAATTGTCTTTTCATTTGAAAATATAAGTTTTTTTAAAACTTTTCTTAGATCTTCATTATACCGGTAAAGTAGTAGGTTGCAATAAGTAAAGACTCAAAGCTATGTTTTGGATAAGAATCAAAAAGTAAATTGATCTAGTTATGTGTGTCTGATAACTGAAAAAATAAAGGAGCTGGGATTCTGAAAGTTTCGTAAATTCAATTTTATACAAGAATCGCCATAGATATTGAAATTCAGCCAGTTTGCTGCAGGGGTTCGAGTAGCTGCCATACAACTTTTCTTTTTATAGGAACATTTCTCAACATTTAATAAAGCTGGATGTCTGAAATGTTTGCTACGGTAGTCTAAATAAAATACAGTTGGTGTATTTGAAAAGGTTGAAGAACTAGAAATATTTTTTTCTTTTCGTCCCGTTTATCAATTATTGGGGATTCATTTAAGTACCGACTCATTAGCAGTTAAAAATGTTCAAATGAAACATTGCCAATATTTACATAAGAAACAGAAGTGGTAAACCGTATTAGAGGGCACTTTTATTAATCATGTTTATAATTCTGTTAACATAAGAAACCTGTACATCCAAATTCAAAAGGACACTTTATAGAATCGTAACATATTTCAGAGTTTTGTTTCAGAGGTTATCTATAGAATGAGATAGAAGTATTATTTAAATTATTTTCAAATTGGAATCTAAAATAACCAAACTGTAAATATAAATTGACATGTTCTAAATGTTTATAAAGTGCAGAACAATTTTGTAAGTTGATTTTTTGTCTTTTATTTCTAATTCAGAAATAATAAAAAAGTAATATTTATATTATTCAGACAAGTTTTATTTTTAAAAAATAAATTTGTTCAGGGGATAGGAATCAATCAAAATATGACATTTATATTCAATTTATATTTAAAAGCAAATTTAAAATGAAAGTGTGCAGTCAATGAAGTTGAACAAAACATATTGTTTTAATATAAAAAGTAAATTTAATTTCCTATCAAAATTTCCATTAAAGTATTGCAAACAACTGATATTTATTGAAATAATGGAACGTATTTGTATAAAATTGATATTATGTGAAATGAAGTCAGGGCTTCCAATAAAAAAAAAAAATTAAATCGCATGAATTTCTTTTAAAATATGTTATAAAGGATTCCGGAAGTAGTTTCTATTGAATTTTGTGATATTCAGAAAACCTCAGATACCTGGATTATAAAAACTTATCACAGGTACCTGTACCATAGAATCTACCTCATATATCTCGGCTACATGGAAAACAAATTTCGAATTTTTGAATCTACCTCTGATATTTCACCTGTGTGTTTTTTTATTTGTAAATGTATTTGAATATACATTTATAATCGGTTCTAAAAAAGAGCAAGTTAAGAATTGCGATTTCTCTTGGGTTAAAAGCCCTGTATGTGACTCTGTTCTACAAACTTTTAATTTTTTTCTCAGAAGAAACTGAATATTTTGAAATATGCTCATACTTATTCCCATTTTATGTAATGTTTTTTAATATTTTGAAACTGTCAAAATTTGATGATGTCTATAGTAAATAAGATAAAATATGTGAGTAGTATATAAAATTCAATTGTTATTAAATATCAATTATAAGAATCGATTTATGTTTCCGTAAAAAATTGAGTATCAAGTATAACGGTAATTTTTTTTTTCTTTGCACTTTACAGAACTCGTCAAATAAATTTAATTTACAAATATTCTAATGAAATAAAATATAAATAAAAATAAATTGATAATATTAAAATTTATTTATTTCATCAACTCATTACTAATTATGTATAATATTGAAATCTATATTTAGAATATAATAATCCTAATCGAGGAAAAAATTTAACTGAATCTAATCTTTCAAGCGATAATTGTAAAATAAGACTTGAGTTAAAATTCCTAATTATCACCTTCGATTTCTAATATGAGTTTAACATACTAAAATTAGTTTTTTAAGAAGTTTTAAGTTTTTTCAAGCATGATCTGATACCCTGATAAACACTTCTTAAAACTTTTAATCAAAAATAAAAACAAAATTGATGTAAAGAAAATTTATATTGGGCTAACGTCGGTTAAGGACTCATAGTTCGCCTAAATTTATGCAATCAATGATAATTTAGTTTTGGTTTTTGTGCACACTTGTTTTGGACTTTAAAAGTAAGCATGTTTTTAAATTTAAAGAATTTTGATTTTGATTTAATTTTATGTATCTTATTTTATACATTTTCCACATCGAACAGGGAATAAATCTCGAATGTACTTAAAGTTTTTTGTATTTATTAACATTTTGAAAATTATCAAATTTTTGACAGTTTGCCACATTATCAAATTTACTTTCAATTGCAAATATATTTCCAAATTATTAATAATATTTTTTAACATAGTTATTTCGAAACATTTTTTAAAGATATTTAGAAAAATTATTTTGTAATAGATAAATTTCTAAAATTTTAAGATCTGAAGTTGAAATATCTTGCTAAATATTAAGCACAAATCAAATTTAATTTACATGCATTCTAACCCAATTTTCTTATTCTTTACAATTTATTTTTTACATCACAATCATCTAAAGCTAACATAGAATACAGATTTATACAAATTTGTGCTCCAATTCTTTCTGTTTTATTTTTTTAAAATGCAATTTTAATACAATTTGATGAATTTAAAGTTCTCACAAAAATACAAGTTACATGTACTTGTACAAGTAATTATAAATATAATGGTATACAGTGTCGTCTAAAATCAATTGCCTCTATTTTATGGAACTGATATTATGGTGATATTTTGGTAGACAGTTCAAGCACTTTAATCTTAGTGTAAAATAATGAATATTTTATTTTTATAAAATATACAAAATAGTAGAAGAAGTTTAACGTACTATTTCTTGATGAAAACCAGTACGGGTTCCAAGAAAAATTTAATACAAAACTGGCTCCAGTAGAAGTAAAAGATACATAATAAATAGAAAAGGCAACTTAACAGCAGCATTTTCTTTGACAAGCCATTTTAAATGGTCATGCCATGAGATTTTATTTAATACACTGCAGGTATGATTATTCGTTTCCATTTACTCTAACCATAACTGTAGATCCAGATTTTTTATTCTCGTTGTCTTGCGTACTAAAAAATTTGCTGCCGGTTTGTGCATTGTTTTTATCATTTTTTAAACTTTAATTAACATAAAGTTTTTTTCAGCACAGCACTATTATGAATGCAAATTGACCCAAATAATCATATTATGTATATAAATTGAGAAAAGAAGGGTGGGTAACACAAAGATGAGTTTCTCTTATCTTTAATTATGAAGAATAACTATTCTGAATATTCACTCTACAAGCTTCTTTTTCTGATTCGTATCAAAGAACGGTAGGTTCAAGTTTGAAACTAAAACTACTAATCTCATGCAAATTACTCTGGGTGGTTTAAATATTTTCTACCAATTTTCTAAAAAAACCAATCATGGGTAGTAAAACGATTAGGATCTTAAGTTATCCTCCTAATACTAGGAGTACAATTAAATTGCAGAAGCTGTTTGATAGAATAAAAAACTTGCCATTTCATTAATTACAGATAACATCAAAGACCAGGGAATTATTGTAAAACACTATTAATTATTTGAAGAACCACATCGTTTAATCAAATCTTCGAGAATGTGTAAAGAAGTTGTTCTATAATAATTCAAAAACATAAAGCTTGAGTCAGTATAATTTAAAGTAAAAACTCTAAGACTGGAGTACCATTTATTTAACATCTCTTATTATTCTTATACTGATCACCTCAACAAACAATTACCCATAACTAAATTTGTACACTCTGTTGCAAATCTAATATGCAACAAAAAATGTTTAATGCAAACTATTTTAAAAAAGAAATGAATTGTTCATATTTTTGCTAAACATTTTATAACACCAACATAACAAGAGTATATACTTATACAGAACAACAACTACTGAAGTAGAATTCATGTATTTCTGGTTTTTGTACTTTTGTTTCAACTCTTGTTGAATCAATTTAATGACCAGACATTTTCAACAGTGACAAACTAAAAAAAAGAAAAACATTCAGCAACAGAAATATAAATTGCTAATTTGAAAAAAAAAAAAAACTGACCACCAGGGGTCGTCCAATGACATGTTGTCTTCATGACTTGAATTAAGTTCTTGTTAAATTTGAATAACTCTTTAAATATTTTGAAGTCACGTTTTTCATTTTTTTTTTTTGTTCTATAATTTATAATGTATATAGTATATTATATACATTATTATATATACTATTTTATAGTATATACATTCTATAGTATATAATGTTTTTATTTTTTAATTTAAAAATTAATTCACCACAGTATTGGACTTTAATAATTCAAATTTATTAGAATATATATTTAAAGTTTAAATCAGACATATTTGTTCATACAAATTTAATAAGTACCTATGTTTGGATTGGACTCTTAATTAAAATGGAATATCACAAAATATTGAAAAGAAAAAAGGATATGAAATGATTTTTATTGTTGTATTATAGTCATGCAATGTTATCCTGATTATTGAAGTGATTTTATGGTTAGGTAATCACACAAATATTTTATATGTATGTTCTACATGTTTATTTGATTTACAAGTTTTTCTTCAAATATTTAAAGCTTTTGATTTATAAGTAGGTACTTATTGGCAAAATTCGAGCCGATAATCAAGATGAATTTCGATATTACAAATAATAATTGAAAATTGAAAATAAAACGCATGAGTTACGAAATTAATACCAGTCACGGAGTCGAAATTTTAGGTTCCCGAACATGTATAGATGTCCAAAAATCTAAAGAAGGATACGTCTAACATGTAGGAGAAAGTTAAGATGAAAATGTAGCATAGCTCTCTGAATCCAAGTCGAATTATTTTATATCACTACTTATTTTCATTTATTTTTTTATAATATTAAATAATAAATTTTAATATGTTAGTCCAACCCCAACTGCTAATTACTTACTTTAATATGTAAAATATTTACAATTACATACTTATATTATCATAAGATTTTGATATTAATATATTGAATTTATAAAACTTTTTAAGAAAATCGGGAAAATCCAAGTGGAACTTTTCAAGTGGAACTTTTCAAGGGTAATTTTTAGGTATAACTGATAGATAATAAGAATTTTTTGATTTTTTTATTGGAATCTTTCAAAAATTTTATAATATTACTTAATTATTATTTAAAAACTTTAAAATTACTTCATTTCACCAATTGAACCAAAAAACAGCCTAAATTTATGCAAATCGATTATGTCTTATCGTTATCCTGTCAAGTATGGGAATAAATATAAGCTATATATAAGTAAGTCGATCTAGCTCCGTGGATTCATAGTTGCGTTTATTGAAATTCATATTTCTATATAAGGATAAATTTATATTAATTAAAACTAGAAGTTTCTAAAACTTTCCCTAAAAAATATTAATAGCTTCTTATGTTATAAAGAACACTAAGTTTAATAGTCGAACAGTCGGTGGAATGGAACAGAATGGAACGTGATTTCGACACATTTAAAAGAAGCACGATATGGGCCGCGCTAAAGAAACATAAAATCCCAGCAAAAGTCTAAGGCGGCCAACAACATCAGTAGCACGCCAAGCCCTAGATTGGAACCCGCAGAGTAGAAGAAATGTGGGTAGACCAAGAACAACCTGGAGGAGAACAGTCCTGAGAGAATGTGACCTATCGGGAAAAACATGGTCCGAATTAAAGAGGTTAGCGCTAAACAGAGGCAGTTGGAGAGGCTATGTGGAAGGGGAATGTTCCCTAGGGGAATAATAAGGAAAAATAAATAAAAATTTATAAAGAAGTAAAAAAAAACCTCTCTCTAATTTATTACACCCATTAACTATAATTGATTCTTTTGAAATATTCAGCAGGATTCTTATATTTTTAATAGCAAGAAAAATCTTATTATTTTAAAAGTTCAAAGTTAAATGTTTAATCAAAGGAAAGGTGTCTCTAATAAATACAAAACATTATCTAATTTGTAATCAATCTGTAATCAAGATTTAAATTTTTAAGAATATTAATGGTTTTTGAATTTTTTTTTAGGTTTCAACCCTTTTTTTTTGTTCTTTATCTCCTAAACAGTTGAAGACTTTTCCTAAATTTTGCAAAATAAAAAACCAACTGAATTTAATCCTTAAAAAAATTTCAATAGAAGATATATTACAGTTCATTAAATTCAATCTGATTAAGATGATTTTCTTCTCAGTTTTCTTTTGTTTTACTTTAATATCAGATTGTATGTCTTAAATTACACAGCACGGAGCATTTAATACCGCTGTTCCAAAGTAATTAATAGCATTTGAAGTAATTTTATAAGTAAAAGGTACCCAAAAGGTACAGACAAAACCAATGATAAAGGATTTATATTACATAGTACACCCGTACTTACACCGTATTTTATCTGTCTTTATGTAAAAAATTGTGTCCTTTTTGTGTAGCAGATGTTATTGTTATGTATGTATATATGTATATAATTTAATTTATTTTAGAAATATATAACGAAATCCGTTTCACCAAAATTAATTTTCAATTTTTCAAAAAAAATTTGTATCTGTAGATAAATAAATTTTAACCTTCAAAATATTTACAAAAAAAAAAAATTAAATCAAAGATGGTGTTTTCTAATCGACTTTCTCGTATATTTTCTCAAATACAGAAGTGTATTAAAAAATTTATATACGGAGGGTGTGTCAAAAGTAAAGAATCTAGCGTTGTTCATAAGATGTTAGTTAATTAAGAAAACATAAAAACAAAGAATACAAAAATAAGAAAACATTGGGGCTCCAGTATCTTGTGAACGAAAGAAAACAACGATAGAGTTGATTCTAGAAAACCCATTAACTCTAGGATATTCCACGAACGTAAAATAAACATTATATAATCGGTTTAAATACTTTTGGAAAACCCTGCAGAAATGTAGAAAGGTCACTGAACATTTATATCATACTAGGCAAAAAAACCTACTAAATAGCCTAGTTTTAAAATCAACCGTTCAGACTATCATTATGCATGAACCTAGTTTTGTTTGACGTTTCCATAACAGCAATATTTTTGACTTTAAATAAACAAAAGTGACTGTAAATAAAATAAATTGAAAATGAACAAGGAAAAAATTTATTTACTGCTTGAAGTAATATTATTTTTACATTTTAAAATATTACAACATTTTATTAAATAATAAATATAATTTTTCATTCAAAATTCCAAAAAAAAAAAAACGACTGTTTGTTTATTTTAAAAAATAAACAACAATGACATTTTACAACAATATCACGTAGGGATGTAAAAATATTCAAACAATAATCGAATATATCAAAAAATTTTAATCAAAAACCTAGTTATAACTTCCTATTACCTAATTATAACTCCTAGTTCTTCGAAGAACCTGGTTCTAGTTCATAGTTTGAACATGGTATTAAAAATGCATCTAAAGTTTAAACTCAAATAGCGTAATATAAGACTTGTAGTCATGAAAGTGACAGCAAAACGAAGCAAAATAAAAGGATATTAAAGATCTGAGAATGAGTTATAGTCCAAACAGAGAGACTATCTGATTTTAGCAATCAAAGATTATATTTTACATAAAAAGCTTTAAATTTTTGTCTGTCAGTCAAAAGCTTCCACTATTTCAATGCTTTTCTACTATCACAAATTCAAGAAATTATGATTTAAACTAAATTGAAAAGAATTTAAAAATTTCAGAATCAAATATAAGAAGGTAAATACATAAATTTTTTATAATTAAATGTTTATGTTGAATATTTTATGCGTATGATTGGTTATGGCTATTATAGTTAGGGTTATGATTTGGTATATCATATATCGTATAATCATATCGAATATTTATCAAAAGTTCATAAGACATTAATAGTCATATAATTTTTCAGTTAGGGGTAATGGCCAAAAAAAAATATTTAAAAAAGATTAAAAATTTAAATTACTTACTGAAGAATATTATATTTTTTTGTTATTGTTTTTCTTTTATAATGAATAAAGATTCGTCCTCCAAAGATCCTTGAAAGATTTTATTTTTCATTTGTATGATTACTTCTTTTCTTATATTTTTGGCACATAATATAACAGCAGGTAGAACAGCAGGGCACCTACATATATACGTATATTAACAAAAGTACTTTGTACAAATACAAATAAAAATTAAAATAAGAAATAAAAGTAAAATAAATTGTTTTATAATGTTGTTCCGAGAATTAAAATGAACGAATTGAATAGAAATATTTATAGAATTACTGTAAATTGTAAGATAACTTTTTCTAATTATATTTTATTCGAAGCAATTAATTTAAAATTTTTTCACTTCTTGAAATCGTAAAATCATTTGGTAAAATCGTGTACGTATATCGTGTACGTAATCGTGGGAATATTATACCATCAAATTAGTAATAAAACATCAGACTTTGGTTTGCACCCCTCAAAGAGCACTTAGTAAACATATCTCAATATCATGGACAACAGAAGGAAAACTGTAAACTCTCTATCTTATACAATATAAAATAATAATTTTATATTTGTCTATGGGGCTCTTTGGGGTTACTTGAGATTTATTTATATCGATCCACTTGTCATCACTGTGATTGGTAAAATTATGTTTACACAAACTATTGTACACAGAATGCATTATAATATTTTAAAATGATATGTTAATTATATTGACTAGTTTTTAAACATGTATTATAAAATTAAAGGCAAAATATAAACACCTAACAATCAAAATTCAATCCAAAGCAAAATATCTAAATAAGAATAAATATAGGTTGATGCTAATAAGCACTTTTGTGTGTGTATAGTACATACTATATACTAAATTGATAAATAATAGACAATTGGTTTCTTCTGTTTCTATTATTGCTTTAATAGTAATTGAATTATTTTCCAGAACATTTATTCTATATTTATATTTTATAATACATGTAAGAGTAAAATATAGACCTGGAGAAATAAACTTGTTGGTATACTATTAAAGGTCAAAAATTGTGATATGTCAAAAGCCCAATTGGGATTTTAACTCGCTTCATTAGGATAAAACAGGTGTCCCATGGGAGTCCCCAAGAATCTGCGTGGTCGACACTTTGTGTGGTGCGGTCGATATTCGTGCAAGTGGTCATAGCCGGGTGCTGTTCTATTGCAGCGAAAGAATCTTTATATTATATCTAGAGTATTATTTACATCAAACAATGTATATAAACTCTCCTTCGTTTCATATGGTATATATATAAATGCATCTGATGATGATTTTATAGTCGGCAGTAGTATTATTATTAGAATTTTGCTTTTTCAAATGTTCTATATAAATCTCACTTCAATGAGACAGAAGTTTCATGGGACTTCTTATATGTTACCGTCAAAAATATCTTTAGTTAAATTAGAAAAGTTAAAAATGCTCGTCGTTATTTTTGAGGTAATTTGGAACATTTAAATTGCAACTAAGATTTAATTTAACAACCATTTTAACAACTTGTCCTCCGTTGTGAGTTATTGCCTTAAATCTTTGTATTAATTCTTACAGCTTTTGTAAAAATCTTTTTAGATATATGTTTTTCCATTGACGTTTAATTCTTATAATGTAGGAATTCTCAAAGGGTTCCATGAATACATTTTTATCAAGTACATTTAGTGATTGAGTATTTTTCTCTTTGCAATATAGACCAGGTTAGTCCAGGACTTGTATTTGCACAAAAAAAAAAAAATATTAAATTTTGAATATACGAGTATTTTAATTAACCTAATAATGATTAATAAATGATACTAAAGACCCATAGTTCAGTAACTTATTATCTTATTACCAAATATTTTTGTATATAATAATATAAAATTATCAAAATCAGTTCCAACTAAGTACTTCTTCTTCTTTAATAATTAAATAAATTTACTTAGTCTTTAAAATTTTCACAGAATCACTCGACTCAATTACTCGTATACACTCAGATAAAACAAACATTCACTTAAAAAAAGATAAAAGAAAAGAGTAAAACACGACTATTGAACTTTCCTTTAAAATATTTTTTTTCGAATATCCTTGAATATAAACTGATAAATAAAAATAAAAAATAAAAACAACAAAAAAAAAGTTGGAATAAGGTGAAAAAATTTCCCAGTAATTTTAACAGTTCAATAAGCTTAAGGTGAACTTTTATTTTTTTTAATTTTCAACATTTTACTTTTACATGACAAATACAAAAAATTAAAATTAATTTATATTATTAAAGAAAAAGTTAGAAAGAGAAAGGAGAACTATAAATAGAGTATGATATATATATCCGTAAGTTGATTATGAAATGTTTATTTTTATTTTATTATTCGAAAATTAATTGAACGTATGGTAGATCAAATTAAAGCTGACTAAAATGCTTATATTTAAAACTTTTTACACTTAAAAAAATGTGCATTAACTTCTTGATCCCAGCTTTTAATGTAAGTTATTTTCAAAAAATTTACCGACAAAAGTAGTTTTCATTATAATTCCCCCTTACGATTATCTTTATATTAATTCGTACAGCTACAGTATACTAGTATAATTTAATTAAATAAATGTAATAAATAGTATTAGCATATAATTTAATAATACGGGGAGGGCCAAAAGTCACTCTTGTCTGTAAAAATTGAATAGCTTTTTTGGTTATTATTATTTTTTATTGTTTTTTTTTTAAATATAATATGAACTTTGTATAATTTAAATTCTTATTATGAAAAATAATGTAAGATAAATGACAAGCATTTTCATCAATGCAAAATTATGCTCCTAAATGGGCGTTTTGCATAACAGCATGCAAAGTATCAGGCTCTGTTGCCCTGTTCATAGTTTTAATATTTTGCTTTAGAGATATACTCGTTCTTTGAGATAACACTATTGAAAATAATCTGGTGCTGTTAAAATTGAAACCTGAATTTCTTGACTTAATTTGATGATCAAAAATTTTACATAGAAGAGTATTTACGGCACGGGCCGTATATGATGTTGCTTCATACCGTTGGAACCAATTGTAGGAAGCTACAAGACGCTAAAAAATTCACATTTGAGCGAGCGCAATTATCGCTGACATACAACTCTTGGGTTTGCAGTTACCCTAAAATCACATATTTTGCTTATTCACATGGAAATATGCTTCATTACTCAATTGTTAAGTAATTTTGTAAAAAAAAGTCAGTAAAATTGAATGGTCATTGGGAAAGTATACTTTGATCAGTTGCTCGTTGGTGTAATTTTGATGTACCTGTAACAAGCTTCGAATAATAAAATCTGAAAAAAAAGATACGAAAAAGTTATTAGATTTTTAAACCCCATGATTACTTTTGGCCAACCCTGTAGTATTTAATCTTATAATTGTCTCATTAACCGATGGTTTATTGCATTATAATGTATGATATGGGAGGGATAACATCAACTAAATTTACTATTAAAATACTCGTATAATGCAATACAAGAATGTGTAGTATGAATTTAAAATTTAAAAATTATGTTGTAAACTTTTACACATTCAAGAAGAATTTTACAGTTAAAAAATATATTTGGGAAACTAAAAATATTTTTAATTTATAATAACTAAATAAAACTGAAAAAAAATAGATTTTTTAACTTAACATAGTTTTCATATTTTCTAATTATTAGTTATGATTACCAATATGGTTCAATCTATCGTGTAGTAATAAAATCTTTATTCTTAGTTCAATTTTTATATTTTTGTCTTTCTCTCTCTTTCTTTTAATACAAGAGTTTATATAATTTCCTGTGACAGAAACGATTTCGTTCCATTAACGTCGGAGAAGATAATTTTATATACAACTACATACACCTTATATTATATGTATGTGTAGTAATTTATAATATACTGTAAAAGTTTTTAATTTTTTCTTGTATGAAATTTCTTTGTCGATTTTTTTTTTCTGATTTTGAAAGTTCAATTTTATGACAGCCATATCTTCACTGTAGACATTTTGACAGTTTTGACATTTTCGCTTATTTTTACAATACTAAAAAAGAGTAGTAGGATAAGTTAAAAGTGTTCGAAGAAAGTGTAATTGAAAATAATATAATAATTAATGATGCAAAATGCAGGTGGGACACGGTATGTTTTCTGCCGGAGGTTTTCACACAATCTACAATATTGTAGCCTCCTGAAATGGTCACTGTTGACTTGTTCATTTTTATTAGGCACTAAAATTAGCATATAAAATTTTTTCGCAGATTTTTTATTTAAAAGAAGTTTATCCCAATCTTGTATATTTGAAGATCCAGAGAACGAATGCATAACGAAGACTCAGTATACTAGACGTGATCTAAATGAAACCTTTAAAGAAATTCACACAATTATCACAAGCATCTAGACAACGAATTTTAATATAAACGGGTTATGAATGTTTTCTGAATAGTTTAAGATCTTAGTTTTGGGGGCAGATAAAGTTTTACTGCAGAAAATGATAATTTTTTTGAGCTGAATCGAGTGTTGAGGTCGGATATATCCAATTTAAAAAAATATCCACTTTTCTTTTAAGGTTTTTGAGGCCCAATATTTAAAAAATATTAATATTTTGGCTAACCCTACTACATTTGATTGACAAACATAGCAGTCTTCAGATTGAATGTTGAGAGGGTTTTAAAGCCCTTACTTCAATCCATTACTACATTGAATTTAATAATTTATTTGTCGTGACTGGTAGTTAATTGAGATTGTTGTGTTCCAATCTGTAATTGGAAGATTTGAACATAACATTAAAGATTAAATAGTCAAATTTATAATTACAGCTCAGTGACTTTAACTGACAGACAATAATGTAGTTCTACGTTCTAGAAATCTCAATTAAAAAAAAACTATGTGACAAAATCTTTTTCAAGAATCTTTTTATGAGTTTTTTTGCAATTTTTGTACTTAATTCATCTCTTTCTGACATCATTGTATTGAACTCTTCAACACGTTTTAACTGGTGAATGGTGCATTTATTGGAATTTTTTGGAAAATATTCAACAAAGAGATCAAAAGACTTTTTCTTTATTTTCTATTTTTGTCTGTACCTTTTTAATAAAATTTAATGTGGTACATGCAAATAAAAATAATTAAAAAAAAATTTAATTTTTTTCAAAAAATTTTCAACAAAAGGCATTTTTGTTAACTTGCATTGTTTTGCACTTTACTTGTGTATCCTGCAATATTTAATTAAATTTATGGGGTTTTTTCATGTTCTTTAATTAAAAAAAATATTTTTATTTCTGAAGGTGGTTAAGTTTCGATTAACAGGGATTAATTAATTTATAACATTTCCTATTTCAGTCCGTTTTTTGACACATTTACCAAAAAGTTTGATAAAAGAGGACCTACATGGTTTCATTGTGTTTGTTCGTCTAGGTCGGTGTTTCTAAAATTTCTACGACGTTTGAAACAAAAAAAAATGAAATTTCATCTACAGTTTACTGTAACCTAATCCTTATGGTGTTACGTATGGTGGTCCCATTACGAGACCGGGTCGGATTACATTATATTCCATAAATTAATATAACAATAGTTTAATATACGGTATATTTTCAATCTGAAAAAATAACAGCTGTGTTTATAAGATTTACGTATAAATGTATGTAAAATAAAGAAATAGTAGAGTTACCATAAGGTATTTTAATTTACCGTTAGGTTAAACTTGTTCTGGTAAAAATTTTGAAAAATTCTTGACCCTTTACATCTTCTAAACAGTTTAAGGTAGAACCTTGAAATTTTAGATAGAATTTTATTAAGTATTGAGAAATTTTTCTATGAGTCTCTTGCGTTTCGAAGCGGCAAGTAGTTAAAAACTTAAAACTTCTATCGCTTTGTCTTAAAATCGGCAAACCTAATGCATATATAAAGGTTTTTTTCATTAATTCATTCATCATTTATTTTTTTTAAATTAAAGAAAGTGCAATAAAAGTTTTTTTTAATTTTTAAGGGCTTTATAAAAGTGTCTTGCGGTTTTCTAATATTTTTGATTATATAATGAAATTCTAAGAATAGATCTTTTCGTTCAAATCACAGTTTAATTCCTAGATGCTCAACATTTTTGAAGGTCTTTGATCCTTAAGAATCAGAGAAAAATACTCTTTTTCTAGTTCTAGATATAGAATAAAGACAAAGTTGCAACAGACTGAATAAAAAATTAAATTATAACTAAAACCGGAATCAAAAATCAAATATAGAAGTGCATAACTCTCATTTAAAATCTCTTTTTTGCAATTTCCATTAATTTAAGTCATGAATCGTGCCATCGTGTGAAGTAAATAAATTTTTTTTTTTTAAGCACTAACTGTTCAACTGTTAGGCTAATAAGCCTATCTACACCATAGGTACATGTTGGAACAAGTGGTCAAATTATATTCGTACTAAGCTTTATAACATGTAGAAACTTTTTAGATTTTCAATAGACGCTAGATGCTATTTTGTATTTATATTGCAATAATTCTGAATTTGAGTTATATAGTATTCTATATCTGCGAGTTGCATTTGTTTATATTGTTGATATATTTGATGTATTTTTCATTAAAGATGTGTAAAAATATTGATCCAGCCATTAATTTGAACCCATTAGCGAAAGGTAGCTGAGTCGAACCGAAAATCAATAAAGGTTTTTTACTTTTATTGCGATTCGAATTCGGGCTTTTCACATGAGAGGTCGACACTCTAACCACGGTGCTATCCAGCAGTTCAAATAAATAATAAAATTAATTTTATTTCATAAATTAGAAGGCTTCTATAATTAAAATTAATAAACACATTGCTTCCAATTAATAAAATATAATTAATTTGTTAAGTGTGATAAAATTCTTAGAAATCATTAATGATTCCAAAATATCTTAAAATATGTTTATTGATATTTTAATTTAATTTGTTGTGAAAGGAAATAGCGAATAAAAGAAAAAAGAAAAGAATAAGATAATAAAAAATCATATTAAGTTTACCCTTATTAATTTTTTCAATCTGTTATTATGAATATTCATTATTAGTTGAATATGATAATGATACTGAAAGATACTGAAAATTTAAATAATGATATATTTTTTATAAGTAAGTATATCTGAAAATTATTAATATATATCCTTAACTATTTATTTTGCTTTTTGTTTTTGTTTTTGCAAAAAAATTAAAAAAAAAGCTGATATAAATCAATAGATAGTATTGTCACATCAACTTTTTCGTATTTCCATATTAACAATCTGAAGACACAGATCCGATACATACGAGCATCTTTGATATTATGTATACCACGAGAAAAGGGGTATTTATTTGTATTTGAAGAGATTTGAGCTCTTCAGTATATTAGAAGAGAGTTTAGTGATAGATTCTAACTCCTTTCATTATTGAAAATGAAATTAAGATTAATGAAGGTGAAGATATAAAACATTAGTCCCAGGACTATAAATGCAATTATAAATCTAAGAAATTCAGCCTGTAATTAAAATATTATCATGAGTTTATATTTTAGAAAAATTAGGGCATATATGTATGTTATATCTTTTTAGAAATTAAATTGCACATCCTTGAATGCTTCAGACTAATTTAAGTTTGTGCATAGAATTTTTGAATTTAAAATCTAAAGATTTGATCACAAGATAAGCAACTAATTCACCTAACCATATTCAAAAAATTTTAGAATTGTAAATTAATTAGTAACGCTCTTTATTTGTTCATGAGGGGTGTGGTAGTTTTCCGAACTACCGTTTTTATGAAATTCAATTTCCCTATATCTCATCGGTATCACTTTTGAAAACATTTTTGTTTGACGTTGGGAGGTGTGTAGTAGGCACTCAAATCACCTCTTCTTCCTCTCGTATATTATTTTTAACTCTTTGGAATGTAGAACCAGTATGATACAACACTTTTTTACAAAAAGTTTATATCATTATTTTTGAAAATATGTATACAAATATTTGTATATAAGGTCTTGATAGAAGGACTTGATTGTACATAAGGATAGAAGGACTTGATTGTACATAAGGTTACTAGCCGAACTGTAATTCTGATAATTTATAACATGTATAATTTTATGCTGAATTTTAACAAAAATATATCCATACAGGGTGTCTATCGCACAGCGGTTCAAACATCTTAAAGGAGATCTATTTTACCTCCTTTTCTAGTTATAGTTCTTCAAAGCTACGAAGTACGATAAGTCATTTCAACAAATATAAAGTTACATATCTCTTGGAACGGTAGGGCTGGGAACCAGTTATATGGCTCATTTTGAACAAGCTGTATCTATGTTTATTTATTTACTAGCTGTTGGCCCGTCACAGAATGACGGAAGGTCAGTTGAAAGAATAACTTTTTCTAATTAAGAACTATTTCTAATTTAATTACATATATTACATAAACATATATTATATATCAATACCATTTTCTTAAATAAAATGGTAACCGTTGCATTCTACGTAATACAGACTATGCTTCAATTCTAGTTATGTACAAAAAAAACAAAAACATATATGTTGTTGTATCTAAAAATTTGAAGATGAATAATTTATTTAGTCTACCTTTTTTATGTTTTGAATTTGATAAAATTTTGGGGCTGTTAGTTCAAATCCCTTCTTGGTGAAATGTTTTTTTAATTTCAATTAATATTTTTTTTTTTATTCAATTACGTACTTTTTAAAATTAAGTTCGATAAATTTGTGTTAATAAGAGATGTGAAATAGATTTATTTTGTTTCAATAATGATTTATTTCTCCAACTATTAATGTTTTGTATATACATTTTTAAAAAATGTTGTTATACATTCTATATTGTTTCCTTTGTTTAGATTCAAATCAAAATACTTGTTTGAAGGCTAACCGTTCTATAATGTACTTATTCAACATGCTAAATAATGTATCTATTTATATGTACGTGAAATTGTATTAAATAAATGTTGATTTTTGAATTGAGTTTTGCATTATCAAATGCAAATTATAAATTTTATTTGAAATTTTTTTAATATACCTAACCCTAACTAAGTTTAAAATCTATTTTGTCTGGTTTTTATGGTGCATTGAACTCAGAGGTATTGTATACCTGAACCCACTTTCCCAACCGTCAGTTGTTACATAATTTTTTTCCATTTTAACTTTTAAATAGATAAATAATTAAAAAGTTATGAAGGAAGGGATGAGAGATAGATGAGGTAGAGTTGAGAGCGAGATGAGGGGAAACTTTGAAATTACTTTAATACATTTCTTGGTTTATTTGCTTAAGCAAACCAAGCAATGCATCAAAGCATACATTGGGATTTCGCCCTTATTTCAGATATTTACTGAAAATTATTAAGACCAACTACACAAATGTTCCTGTGAAGCATTGTCTTCTTAATTTTTATTGACAAAATGTCTTACTATATATTTAAAATTTCCAGAAAATCTTCTGTGATTTTTAAAACTGAAATGAAATTTTTCATAAACTAATAAGTAAATTTTATTTCAAAAAAAAATTTTTTTTTTTTTATTAAAAATAAATAAAATATTTTTTGGCCTGCTTATGATAATTTATGATATTTTATTTTCTAAAATAAAACACATCCAACAAAACGTCAATATTTTATTTTTTTATAATTGAAAACATCCAACAAAACACATTTAATTGAATGCGTTTGTTACACCTCATTCTAGACAAATATATTAATAATAATAATAATAATAATAATAATAATAATAATAATAATAATAATAATAATAAATAATAATAATAATAATAATACTCATATCTAATGTCGAAGTTGTTTAATTAAGAAGTTTAATGTTTTAAATAAAATAACTTTAGCTTTAAGGGGTGGGAAGCGCCCTACTTTATGGTGTGGTCGAATTGTATAAAACCCAAATTCCACTTGTACTAAATAGACACAATTAAAGGAAATGTTGAATTTTCTAAAAATAACTAAATAATAAATGAAAGTTCAAATTTATAATATCCAATAATCAAAAGAAATATACGTTTTATTGGAAAAATGGTGGTGGAAAATTTAGATGCTTAAAAAATTATCTGAATGAATAAATGAATGAAAATATAAATAAAGTTTAGATCATAACTTTCAAAATATTTACAATAAAGCCAGGTGGTACCAATACAGTTTTTCTAGGAAAGTTGGAAAAAAAAAAAAATTAAAAATTTCCAAAAGGATTTTCAAAAAGAAACTTTAAATCAATAAAATTTTATAAATTTTTTAGAAAAAAAAATGGTTATTTAAGAAAATTTAAAATAAAAATAAAATTAATAGAAAGGTCAATAAAATAATTAAAATTTATTACCTAAAGATTTTGATTTAATTTTTTATATTGATTATGAGAAAATAAAACACATCCTAAAAGTATGCAATGTGGGTAGGATTATGCAATCTACATAAATTTCTTTCATTCGTGTTCCACAGAATTTTTATTATTGTGTTTTTTTTTTGTTCAAAAAATTTTTCCATCAAAATAATTTTGATAATTTTTTTGCATATTTTTAGGAGATTTTATAATTGAACACATCCAACAAAACACATTTAATTGAATGCGTTTGTTACACCTCATTCTAGACAAATATATTAATAATAATAATAATTGGTACCAGGACAATTGTAGATGTTGCCTGATATTATCATTTGCCTATTTGAAATTTGGACTTCTTAAATGAAATACTTTCTATTTATTTAGAAGTACAATATTAATTATTGTGTTCATATTATATATTTGAATATTTAAATTTTATTTGGTCACCATGGAGATTTGCGAAAAAAAATTATTTTTTCAATACTTTTTTCAATTAAAAAATTCATGACCCGTACGGACCCCCTCGGTTAGTAAGCCAAATAATTACCCACTAACCCACTGAGGCCCCTAAGCTTTCTATTATTTAATAATATTATACCTTCAGGTCTGACACTCTGTATAAAAATTATTATATCTAATTTATTTTACAGATAAAAGAAACTCAATAACAAGGGCTTGAGTTTTTTTTTTTAAATTAATTTGTACATTTTTATATGTCAGATTATTACTGCATGGTTTACATTAGATAATTAAATTTACAATATAATTACATGTCCAATTTAATTTCATAATAAAACTGTAAATAATTCTGAATTTTGCAAAAATTTTTTTTTATAAATAATTGAATTGTCCTGGATAACGAAATTGAATAGATAACATAACAATAAATCTATAAAATAGTCCCTATTATTTAAGGTATAAAAAAGGAATCAGAAAATAAATAAATTTGTAGAGATCCTTTTTGATTCAATTGTGTAGTTCACTATATTTTAGTTCACAATAGTTTTTTTTCAAATATTTTTTTATGCGGTTAACGTAATAAATATAAAATTAGTTGAAATAAATCTCCAATAGAATGCTTATAAATTTGTATACGAATGATTTTTCATATTTTCAATTGAATCACAAATACCATTGATATGGTTCAATGATCTGAAATAAAATTTTTTATTACATTTTTTGGATATTTTACAATTAAATGTTTCAAATTTATTTTTAATTGTATCCTTTAATAAAAAAGGATTCGTGTTTTTTTTTATTTTTCATTTTATTACCAAACAATTTATAAGGCAATTCATTTTTCAAATTTTGCAATTGCTATGATGTATTGAACTTAATGGGCAAAGGTTTTCATTGGTTTTTAATTTTTATATTGATATGACTGTAGGTAAAAAGGGTATAATAAATTTAAAATTACGTTTGTGTGGTAGAGAAGATGGGAGGTAGATATAGGTATCAAAGGTATGGATCGAATCAGACTGGAAAATTAAATCGTTCAAGCTATGTATGAAGGTGCGTTGGTTCGCACGATAACTCAAAAATAAAGAACCTAGGGCTTTCCATTTTTGCAAATTCGTTTTTGTGCAATAGCAGTCATCGCTATTGAAACCCAGCCAGCGTGCTCCACGGATTCAGGTAGCTGCTACACAACTTCTTTTCTTTATATGAAAATAACTCAATACTTGGTAAAGCTGGATATTTGAAATTTTGCAAAAAGGACAATCGACTTCTGAATAAAAAATAGTAAGGGTAGTGGAGGAGATTTGAAGAGATGCCTCAGGTCTTATGATGCCTGATTTATACTTATACTTTCTTCTGTACATAACTGAAAGTCTAATAAGTTGTGCATTTGAAATTTTGCCAAAAATAGTTAGCGCTATATCATCCAATGTCTATATTTCGGTCATACGGGTATCCTAGAGACACAGTGTACAACACTACACGCTTCCTCGTTTTAAATAAAATCGACGCTTTTAATAAAATTCGTTTTGCAGAAAATTCAATTATCATAATATTGTATCTATGCAAATTGTAAAGTTATTTGCAATTTGGCATTATGAACAAAGCATTCTGAATTTTCAATTCTGTGTTGTACAAATACCACACAAGAGGTAATTGAACTTTGTTTTTAACACAGAAACAGGTTTTCGATTTGTAGTCTACGAAAAATATTCAAGTAATTAAAAAACCTCTTGATTTTAAAAGGACATTTACAATGTTTTATAAAAGATGTTGGATAAAGAGGGTATTGAAAAATAGTATATAATCATTATTTAGAACTTTTGTAGATTTCTATTTTATAAGCAAAAATTATAAAAAGTCAAGAGACACTTTCTTCAATTTTAATAAAATCCAATTAATTACAACTGTTAACACGCGTTTAACCCTAAACCTCTTAACATAGCCTCTCAGGCTATAAATTTTTTATATATTTCAAAAAATCATCCGAAAACTTATAAAAACCTAAAAAAATCTTTATTTAATCTATTTTTGAAATAAAGGCTGTCAAAAAAACATAAGAAAACGTTATTTTTGTTTTTTTCTACTATTTTTAAAAACATTTTAAATTTCTAACATAAAATCTTCTTAACATAGCCTAGTAGGCTATGTATGTACTTTTTTGTTTTAATCATTAAAAATATTTGCATTTTCGTGTAGTTATTAAAACTATTTTCTAAAGTGAAGTTTATTGGTATTATTTCATAACATATTTACGTATTAGATAAATTTATTGTTTGTAAAGTGCTTGCAATATGACAAAACGTAAATTATTTGAATCAGAAATTGCCGCTTTATTGAATTCAAACGAAGATGAGGATGTGAATTTCTTTGATGAAGAATTACATCAAAATTTTAGTGATTCTGAGAAGGAGCATATATTTGATGCTTCAGAACTGGAAGATGAAATATCCACGGACACGGAAATTGAGATACAAAATGACACTCACTTGAGTGACTTAATTTCGAAAGATGGAAGTAAATGGGCCAGGATGCCATTTAATCAATTTAGGACTGGACGTCAAAATATAATAAAAGGTGCTACAAATAAAGTTATTCTTCCACCAGGATATGTAGTAAATGATCCAATCGATTGCTTCAAATTATATGTTACAGATGAAATTTGCAATGATATAATAAAATTTACCAATTCTGAAGCTTTGCGAGTATATGACAGTAAGCGAAATTGGAAAAATATAGATTTAGTTGAACTACATGCATTTTTTGGTTTGCTAATATCTGCCGGACATATGAAGTCTAATAATTCATGTTATAGGAGTTTCTGGGATCCTTTATACGGATCATCAATTTTCAAAGCTACTATGGGACTCACACGTTTTGAGGAAATTTTACGCTTTATAAGGTTTGATGAAAAAAGTACCAGAAGTGAACGTCGTCGAAAAGACAAATTAGCACCAATACGTAATATATGGGAAAGAATCAACAAAAATTTTCGAAAATATTACTTACCATCAGAAAATTTAACCGTGGATGAGCAACTTATGCCATGCCGCTGCCGCTTTCCATTCATTCAATATATGCCTAGTAAACCGGATAAATATGGTATCAAAATATGGTGGCTTTGTGATTCGAAAACCGCTTATCCGCTAAATGGAATACCATATTTAGGAAAAGAAGGGAATACAAGAGCAGTGGGTTTAGGACAAAAAGTAGTAGAAACTTTATGTTAACCATATTTTGGAAGTTCTCGAAATATAACAATGGATAATTATTTTACAAGTCTAAATTTAGCACAAAATTAGCTTTGTAAGGGATTAACACTAGTGGGTACTCTAAGAAAAAATAAAGCGTGTATTCCAAATGAATTCCTTCCAAATAAATTGAGAAAATCAGGCACAACTTTATTTGGATTCCAAAAGAAAATTACTATTGCATCACATGTCCCAAAAGAACGTAAAGCAGTAATTTTTATGTCTTCTATGCACTTTTCTGATAATATATTGATTGAAGATGATGGGAACCCAATTTCAGAAATTAATAAATATTATAATGAAACGAAAGGAGGAGTTGATACTATGGACCAGATGGTTCATGAATATATGATTAAAAGAAAAACTAACCGATGGCCATTATCTTTTTTCATGAATATATTGGATGTAGCAAATATAGCTGCATATCTTATTTGGTACAAAAATTTTCCTTTTTGGAATGAAAAAAAGAGTAATAAGAGAAACCTTTTTCTTAGAGCTCTGGGAGAAAATTTAGTTCATCCGCAAATATAGAAACGCTTGGAAGTATCTAAACTCCACGCAACTTCAAAATTAGTTTCCTCAAATGTGTTGGAACTTATAACAGTACGAAATACCCAACCTGAACCTACCGGCCGAAGGAAACCATCTCCAAAACGGCAGAAATGCTATTTATGCAAAATAAATAGAATGCAAAAACAAACATGCGATTCATGCCATAAAAGTGTATGTAATAAACATTCATCATCCACTCGCATTTGTGAGGAATGTAAAAGAGAATATTAGATATTTATCTTGAATTATTTTATTTTTAACAGATTTTCATAATTTATAATAAAACAATTATAATTTTCATAGCAAGTAACAATTTATAATAATTTTTTATTTTTATTTTTGTCTTATTTATATTTTATTTTTGTTTTTGAATATTTAATATTTTTTTGTAAATATATACATGTTAAATTTTTTTTTTTAGAATGACAAATGAAATAAAATGTTTTAATTTTTTTTAAATATTTCTGTTATTTTCTTATATTTTTTAACACTTTAAAAAAAAATTATTAATTAATCTATTAAACTAAAATTAAAAAACAAATATATATTAACAAATTATTTTCGATTTATAAGATTAATGAAAATATTAAATTTAAAAAACTATAAATTCCTTTCAAATTTAATATGTAGCCTGGAAGGCTATGTTAAGAAGTTACGAGAAAAAATATGTTAAGAGGTTTAGGGTTAAATTTCACAGGTATTCAAATTTCAGGTGTATAAAAGTTCCAAATTTTAAGTTTTAAGAGCGATATTAAATAGTTTTAAGTACTACTTGAAAGGCTCATACTTTTTTTTAAGATCTGACTCCTCTCAAAAATACAATTTCTTAATTCCATATTTGAAAGTTATCAGGGGTAAAAAATTTTGCAAAAATTGAGTTTCTCATAACGGTAAATCAAAGTATTGGATGCCAATCCTATACATTTGAAATACATTTATAAATCGAACTTAATTGTTAAAACAATTTAAATTTAGGAGTTTTTTGCAATGCGCCCAATTGAGGGTGGTGCTTCTAACGGGTTGAGCTCCAGAAAGAGTTGTGCAATAAAATTAAAGCTTTTGCAATACTTAGTCATAGCTAAAACTCTTTTGTTTATTTCAAACGGTGTAAAATTTTTTGAATACACGGAAGGATAGAAGGACGAGTCCGAAACCTAGTCAAACTATATAAGAAAATTTTTTTCAAAATTATTCCAAAATATACTATAAACAATTTGTGCCAAAGGTACTTTTTTTAAAAATCAAATTTTTTTGTTGTATCGGACTGAATTGTGCTTTAGTTCTCGTGTTTTTCAATAATTACTGGACCAACACTTTATCAATTGACCTCTTTATTCCAGGGATATGAATAAGAAATTTAAACGCTATCTTACCTCCATAATCAAACATCGCTTCAAAGTTAAGGTTTTAAAGTATCAGCGGTAAACGAGATATTGTAACACATTTGTTTAGGATTGTAACACATTGGTTCATGAGTCAATATCTTTGCAGAAAGTTTGAAAACTAGAGGTTATAAATATTATTTATATAGCTTATTCTTAAGCTATCTATATATTCGTACAATCTAAATAGACTGCCTAACGTCAAACTAATTGTATGCTCTTTTTTGGGAATAAGGACAAAGAAAAATATTCAATTCAGTTCCAATATATTTTTAATATTTTTTTTGTTTAATTTTTTGTAATTCTTTTTTAATAAAAAAATTTTATTAATAACAATTTGTTAAAAATTTAATTAAATTCTTCCACAAAAAACTGCGAAGTATTTATTGAAAGAATTTTACACTTACTATTGTTCATACGTTTTTTATCTTTTAGATAAATGAAAGAATAACATTTATTCAAATTTGCCTTTTGCTGCAGGGGCTATTTTCCATTCCCATAAAAATACGGTTAAAGTAAGTGATGTTCCGCGAAAATAGAGAAAGAGAGAAGAAAAATATTTTATTTTGAATTTGTTTATTTGAAATTTTTAGTTCCTTGCATAGTAATTGAATGAAAAAGGATATCAAGTATTAATAAAATGGTGAAAGTATTTAGCTGTAGGGCCTTCAATAAGAATGGGTTATCTATAGACAAATAAAATATGTCTTCATTTAAACAACTACGTCTACTCTATTGTTACCCGTAAAAATATAGTCGAATCGCGCTGTTGCATTAAACTCTAAACGATGTTAGAAGCAACACAAAAATTGAGTCACCAACTTAAGAAGTCTTAAATTTTATTATCCTCTATAATATACATTAATACCTGTTCATGGGAAAAAAATCGTTTTTAAAACCACTGTTACTTGAGCGAAAGCCGAATTCTTAATTTTTAAATTTCAACTTACGAAAAACTCTACAAATATGGGCGCGGTGACTCGTACATGGGGCTTATAAGAATCTAGGGGTGACGTGGATATGGATTCAAATGTAAAGATGTATCACTTTCGAAAAATAAATCATTACTAAATACATATTTTTATCTGTTAATTAAGGATTTGTGATTGGATTAATAACAATTTTTCTAAAAACCTACTTAGTGCTAGCTAACTTTGGTTCACAAAACGTACGTAATTTTTATTTACTCGCACGACTATTAATCTTCTACCTAATAAACTAGAAGTCTATATAACTCTTGTAACTAAACATACACTACACTGCTTTTATCAATAGAAGTTTCATTTGGCGACGTCTACATAAAATATAGTTGGTTTAGCCTAGAGGGTCGAATAGCAGCCATATAAATTATATCTCTTTTTATATAAAAACCACAGTTGTGTATTTGAAATGATTTAGAGCAAGTGGTTCGAATAGCTGCCGTGTACAACAGGCATCTTAGTAAGATTTTATAGATAATCCAGAGTTGTTTATATTAAAATTTTCAAAACAAGTTAACAGGATGATAGAATTTTTTTATTTTGTTTGTGTTGTGGGTATCTTAGAGTTGCCACAGTCTAATTTTCTCTCTTCCTCGTTTTTAGCACATTTTCAAAAAATTTTGTAAAAATGTGCCTATACAGCTTCACTCTGTCCGTCCGTCTGTCCGTCCGTCCGTCCTTCCGTCCGTATGTTTACAAAAACTTTTACACCGTTCGAAATAGAATAAAGAAATTTTAACCATGTGTAGTTTTTGCAAAAAAAATAACTTCGTAGAAGAATTTGTTTCTGTAGCCTTACCTGCTACGGGGCTACAGCCCCCCAAAGTTTGAAAAAGCCCTATATTTAAATTGTTATAACAAGAGTTTTGTTAGATATATTTTCAATCTGAAAACGGCAAACGATAGCTGGTTTCATAAACTTTATAAATTTTTAAAAGAGAAATGTTAAGAGTTGCCATACGGTACTAAAATTTAACATTACACAAAACTCAATTTTTGCAAAATTTTTTGCCACACATATCTTCTGAACGGTACAAACTAGGGTCTTGAACTTTTGGGAGAAGTTAGATACTCAAAAATTAGTAGGAGTCGGTTAACAAAATTTTTTTTTCAGGACTCCTGTTTAGAAGCTATAAGAGCTCGAAAATTGAAATTTTGCTATTTTTAAACACCTGTGCAAATTTTTTTTTAGTGATATACAAAATTCGAAGCTCTATAATTATGTTTCAACATTTGTCAAAGGTTTTTTTTTTTTCTTAATTTTGAAGGGTGACAAAGCTACAGCCCCTGCAAATTACAAAAAAACTCTATATTTAAATTGATATAACAAGTGTTCTGTTTGGTTTATTTTCAATCGGAAAATAGTAGAAGAGAGCTGCTTTTATAGGCTTTTCAAATATATCTCTCAAATGTATAGGGTTGCCATACGGTACTAAAATTTACCATTATATAAATCTCAATTTTTGCAAAATTTTTGGTCCCATAGATCTCCTAAACGGTTTAAGATAGGATCTTGAAATTTTGGGAGAAGTTAGATCCTCAAAAATTAGTAGGAGTCGATTCACAAAATTGTTTTGTCAAGACCCCTGTTTAGGAGCTATAAGGGCTTGAAAAGCCCTGTTTAGGAGCTATAAGGGCGGGATGGGGGAGGGGGGGAGGAGCAAGTAAGATGAAGTTAGATTCTTGAGAAACTTGGCAATCTTCTCCATTGAAGGGCTATAACAACTTAAAAATTAAAACTTTACTGTTAGCAGTAAATTTTATAAGTAAGCCGTAACTATTTCCAAGTTAATATTTCCAAATTTCTCATAAACAATATACTAAACAATATAATTTTGAAAATGAGCTTTTTTAAAAACCCTTGGTTTTTTTTCATCACTTGTTATTTAAAGAATATTGTAAGTTCTAGTTAACTTTTAATGCTAAAAGTGTGAATTTGTCAACACATCTGTGGTTCCCTACATATAGTAATGTTAATTTACCTGTTATTGATAGTTAACAATCGGGTTTTCTTGTCAAGTTCAATTTTCACTTTTACAATTAAAAATTAAAAAGTTTTTTTTCCAAATAACTTAATAAAAAAAAAAAGTGCTGTAATAAAATCATTTTTAAATCCAAGCAAAGGTTTTTTAAGGTCATTGTATACAAAATAACAGTCAAATTAAAAATAAAAATCAATTCCGTAATTATTAATTTTATATCTTTCAAATACTTACATGCATATATATTTACAATTGTAGCAAAATCAGTCCAAATAAAATTAATATTAAATAGTTAATTAACACTTCATAATTAATATTTTTTTTAATAGCATTTCCTCTCTTAAATCACTCACTCTTTTAGAGTGATCTTAATAAAATGACTGATAATAATTGTGCAAAGGTTTCCAAAAACATTTTTTACCGTTTTCTGTAATTTTTTAAACTGTCAAAGCCAAAAAAAAGTCAATAACAACTGGTTATTTATAACTATAATATATATAAATATATTGTTAATATATTTAGATATGTACTTATATAGCTATGTATGTTTTCCTCGATTTCCCCATAACTAATATTATTTTCTTAAATTTTAACTTTCATAATTTTTATTACCTACCTATGATTTTATATGTAATTTATTTAGATACATATATATATGTGTGTATGGGTATATTTTCACCTATTGAAAACTGAAATTACTGTTAAAAGAAAAAGTCAACAAAAATAATAGCAAAAAAGTAATAGTAGAAAACTTTTTTAAAATATTTTATAAATAAGAAAAAGAAAAACAATAGTAATACAAAAAAAACAACAGTATAGCCACCATGCGGTAATATTTGAAAATTAATGTTTTGAACGTGCAATTAATTATTAATAGATTTTATATTGAGCTTTTTAGCCATTTACCCAAAAGGTGTAATTCAAGCGTTTAATTATTTTTTTATTTTATTTTTTTTTTTGTTTGTTTTGTTAACTTTTCTCATAAATTATAGTTTTTCTCTGCATTTAAAAGACTTTAACAGAGTTATTAATATATATTTTTATTTATTAATTAATTAATAAATATGCAAAATTATATTTTTGATAGAAGTTTATTTTTCTTTAACTATTTTTTTGTGGATTGTTTTTTTCAATTTAAATAAAATCAAAAACAAACTGATGCTGCTGGTAATTAGCGTGCCCTAATGTTATGTTAAATGTTATGTAGACTGAAGGTACTAAATGTAAATGTATTCCTATTCTAATAATTACTCTAACCCAAAAAAAAAACTAAAAAAGGGTTAAAGTGTGCCCTTTGGGAGTGGCTCAATATCCCGAATGAGAAAATCCCGTAAATACAAAATCCCGTAAGTTTATTAAATCCCGTAATTACAAAATTCCGTATGTACATAATCCCGTAAATATAAATTCCCGTAAAAACATAATGCGAGATTAAGAAGCATATTTAGGTTTGTTAAAAATCAAAGTTGACCCTTTTTCCAGAGTATTTATAAATTCATGTATGCGAGACTTTGGTTACAAAATAAGGATTTTGGAATGCGGGATTTTAAAATACGGGATTTTGGGATGTGGGATTTTGGGATGCGGGATTTTGGAATGCGGGATTTTGGGATGTGGGATTTTGGGATGCGGGATTACGTACCCAACCCGTGCCCTTTTTGTCAAAATTAACACTTAGCAAGGAAAGTCTAAGTAACCAAGCGGTCTTGATAGTTAGGTTACGAATTATACTAGTTTTTAGGTTGTAGGGTTCAATTCAAATACAGATCAGATTTTGTTTTTGGAAGATTAAACGCAATTCATAAAACATTATTTTTTTTCACTTAAGATTCTTATTGTTCCTTATTGATTCGGAAAAATAAAATTTAACTTCACTTCCCCGCACAAAATTTTCAGATTGAAAAAATTAAATTGTGACTTTCACCAAAATGTGGTATTATTCTTAGATAGGGGTAAAACAAAATAGTTCTTTCATGAAATAATTTTTTTTTGCAATACCAACTTGTGGTTAAAATTTCTTTTTTGTATTTCAAACGTTGTAAAAGTTTTGTAAACATAAGGACGGATGGCCTTAGTAAAACTATATATAGGCACATTTTCTTGAAAATTTTTAAAATGTGCTAAAAACTGCTTTTAATTATTTATTTAATTAAGACTTTCAAAATTTGAAAATATTTAATAGATAGAATTTGTGTTTCATATTATAAATTACTTTAAAACAGGCTGGTGATGAAATGAGCTTTTCATTAAATCAAAAAAAAAAAAATAAAATAAAAGAATTTCATATTACTAAAATTGGTATAAACATGGTAAAATAAAAACCAGACAAAATTGTGAACCACTCTGTTTTTGAAAAAATTTAATAGATTAAAAAAAAACAAATAATAAAGGCGGAGAGGGGAGTGCAATAATTATTAATTTTTCATAGTTTTTTGACTTAAGTTTGTTTTATGCACACTTCTGCATTAGCTACATAGATACTAACTTATATTTCAAATATCTTTTAAACTCGAAATATCTTTATATCTTAATAACTCAGCATACATTTTGTGGCTTTTAAAAACTTATTAGCAAATATATATAAATAATTTATGTATATGTATGTATGTATATCATTTTTGATTTGGAAGCTTAATTTGCTATTGAGTAAAATAAAAAAATATATAAGTGAGAATTAATTTTATTAACTCGTTGATAATGTAAAACAGTAATATGTGGTATGATATGTGTGGTAAGAGTGAAGTGATTAAACTCGATTTATGCGAACAAAGTTATGCGAATTCGTCGATGTTTTTTGCCATTATTTACGATTATAAAACCAAAATAATATTAATTAATACTAGTAAGTATATCTGATTTGACATACTTAATAAGATCTAAATAAGTAGTTACCATTATGGTAGTAGCATATAATCTTTAACTTAAATGTTTTTATAACTTTTTAGCTTTTTTATCTGAGAAAAGTTCGAATTCCTGAGGATTTTTAAGTTGTTTATGAAATTAAATTTAAACATAAAGAAAACCCACATCAAGATTAATCTATTGCCATTGAATAAAAATATTTCTCATAAAGATTTAATTTATTTGATTTTGTTTTCGATCAACTTCTCAATACTGAAAAATATTTAAGATTTTTTTGGCAATAATATGCCATAAACTTTACAATATCTCAACCTATATTTGGTTTTAAAAGTTAATTAATAAACGCATTTATGTAGAGTATATTTAAACAATTTTATTAAATTTCAAAATTTTACGCAAAATGAATTCCAAAATTGCATAAATTGTAATGCTAAAGTTATTATGATAAATTTAAAAGAAATATGTGATTGGAAAACTTATTTTAGAATAAGATTGAATTGGAAACTAATTTTTTACTTCACTGAGCTATAACAACTTCATAAAGCCTGGAAAATACGATATATATTTATACGATATTTTTTTTAATCTATACCTAAATGTCAAATTTCCACTAATTCGGTAATGTGGTAATATTTGGTAATTTGGTTAAAATAGAGTCGAAAAAATCAAATCGATTCGACTTTATAAACAAAAACAGTGGAAAGAGAGTCAGAGAATGGTTAATTCAACTTTATTTCTATTCATAATTCTTAAAGGTGTTAAGTTTATTACGTATGTATAGGTCCGCTTGAAAACTTAACATTAAACAGCTAGGTGGTAAGGAGGTTGAGTCCTGACCTTTCATGCGACAGGATCCGGTTTCGAATCCTAGTGAAAGTAAAAAGAACTTTTCTGGTTTTCTACTCGACTCAGCTACCATTGGCCATTGGATTCAAATTAATAGCTTAATCAATTATTAATAATTATATATCTTTAATAAAAAAATACATTAATACAACAATATAAACAAATGCAAAATATAAACAAATAATTTAATTGAATAATATAACTCACAGATATAGAAAACCATATATAACTCAAATACAAAATATTACGATATAAACAAAAATAGAATTGTATCTATTGAAAATCTAAGATGTTTCTACATGTTATAAGGCCATTGTATGTGGAATTCATTAAAACCAGTTCTAATAACACGAATATAAAATTACCCCCTGTTCCAACATGTACCTATGGTATAGACAGGCTTATTAGCCTAATAGTTGAACAGTTAGCGCTTAAACAAACTAATATTATGTAATACAGTTAGCGCTTAAACAAACTAATATTATGTAATATTATATCTATCAAAAGAAATTCAAAGTTAAGCTTCTTCTTTTCAATTATGAAATTTTATTTAATGTTAAATAAACATTAACTTAAGTACAGAACATCACTTTTAAGTTAAGTACTCATAAGTCATCCGTAACGCCCACAATAGGTACTTAACTACTCTGTAAACTGTTAAACCGCAAAGTAAAAAAATAATGTATGCATATAAATAAATCATCATCTGTGTGGTAAATTAATAAAACACTGTTAATTCCAAGTACATAACGGTGAAAATTTTAAAGTACACGATAATAACCAAACAATGAATTCAATAATAGTAACAGAAATGCTGCAGCAAGGAAGTTGAATGTTAAACACAAAATTTGATTAATATTTAAAAAATTTTTAAATTCGAAGATATTAAAATGATAATAATTTGAAAATATTATTTTGTTGTTTTTAATTTCATTTCCATTTTAATTAGCAGCAACACATGGTAGACAATAACAAAATACACATTACAATTTATTAATTTAATACATTTTTATACCCGTATGACCATATAGTCAAAGGGTATAATAAATTTGCCATTACGTTTGTAACGCAGAGAAGGAGGGGGGGTAGATATAGACTCAAGTGTATGGATCGGATCAGAATCGAAAAAAAAATCGATTTAGCGATGTATGTCCGTCCGTCCGTCCGTCTGTCCGTCCGTCCGTTCGTCCGTCTGTCCGTCCGTCCGTCTGTCCGTCCGTCCGTCCGTCCGTCCGCACGATAACTCAAAAACTAAAGGAGCTAGGATCTTGAAATTTTCGCAAATTCGTTTTTTTGCAATAGCCGTCATCGCTATTTAAATCCAGCCATTTTGGTCCATGGGTTCGGGTGGCTGCCATACAACTTATTTTTTTATATGAGTATTTCTCTGTACCTATTACAGCTACGTGTCTGAAATTTTGGCAAAAGTAGTTTAGTTTTATGGCCAAAGTTTCTGCAAAATTTGGTTGGTCTGTTGCAGTGAGTTCGAGTAGTTGCCATACAACTCCTTCTTTTATATGAGCATTACTCTATACCTATTAAAGCTGGGTGTCTGAAATTTTGCCAAAAATAGTTTAGTGTAATGGTCAAAGTTACTGCAAAATTTGGTTGGTCTACTGCAAAGGGTTCGAGTAGCTGCCATACAACTTCTTATTTTATATGAGCATTACTCTATACCTATTAAAGCTGGGTGTCTGAAATTTTGCCAAAAATAGTTTAGTTTAATGGCCAGAGTTACTGCAAAATTAGGTTGGTCTACTGCAAAGGGTTCGAGTAGCTGCCATACAACTCCTTCTTTTATATGAGCATTATATTTCACCTAATAAAGCTGGTATGTTTGAAATTTTGCCAAAAGTAATTAATGTTTGTAATAATAATGATATAATGTTTATATAACGGTCATACGGGTATCCCAGAGTTGACACAGTCTACTCTACTACACTCTTCCTCGTTTTTTAATATAATTCATTTTTATTTTGTTATACATATTTGTTTAAAAGAAACTGTTATATTTTTAATCACAATTGCTGTATACAAATTATATATATATATACATATATATATATATATTAAAAATACACCAAGCATTGTCTGTAAAACTGTTTCACAATAATTGAATATGAATTCAATTATAAATTTTTCAATTGTTATGCTATTTTACTGAATGAATATTTAATAACATATTTATATGTACATTTATTTATATATATATATACATATTGTTTTATATTACATAATTTTCAATTTAACATCGACACATTTTTATTTTTTTGCTTTTTTTGTTTGAAATTTTAATGACAGCAACATTATTTAATGCATATTAAATTATAGAATACTGGATAATTACTTTTAGTTTTATTCGAACCATGGTGTAAAGATTTTATTCAACATTTTATGCTTATTCAATATTGAAAAAAAAAAAATTTAATTAAAAAGTCTTTAAATGAACCCAAAACACTCCCTAGTATGATCATATTCCTATGTAGTATTCGTCCTTACGGAAAATTGATTGCTAAAGCCCATCCTATAATAAAGGAATATTCTACTATTGAATGTAGCTAACCACTTTAATCCCTACGGACAACTTCCATCAACTTTACAAATGCTTTTGGTAGAATGAAAAGGTATGCAATTTCGTTAAGCAGTCCCTCTATTTTTCTAAACAAAATTTTATTCGACTTTTGAAAATACTTTGGGATGTAATCAAATTGGAAAACACTTAAAGACAATGAGTTGCAATAAACAACTATCCTCCTCATTAAAAATATTGTGTACCTAAACACCAAATCGTTGATTGATATCTGCGTCTACATAAAATAGGACTTAAAAATAACTTATAGGTAAAACTAAAGTCAAATTCAGTGGTCAACAGATATATTAAGTTTACTAACAATAACTTTTGATAACTAAGTAATAAGTAACTTATAAAAGGAAAGAAGAAGCAGAAGAAACTACAGATGTTCGTTTAAGAAATGTAACAAAGCCGAATTTGTCATATGATGATTAAATGGATTTTTCAAGCTACGAGAAGACGTGGATACCCAAACAACATTTGGCTCAAATCATTCCAAAGTCATGTCTTTTAGATTATTAACCCAACTGTTGATAAAATAAGAAATTTAACAAAAGTTAGAAAACCGAAATAGAAAATGAAAATTTAAAAAAAAACTTAAAACTTGCTTAAAAACCGGAAGTCCAAATAGTTTGCAGAAATTGTTCAGAAATTATTTATTATACCCGTATGACTATATAGTCATTATACCCGTATGACTATATAGTCAAAGGGTATAATAAATTTGCCATTACGTTTGTGACGCAGAGAAGGAGGGGGGGTAGATATAGACTCAAGTGTATGGATCGGATCAGAATCGAAAAATAAATTGATTTAGCTATGTATGTCCGTCCGTCTGTCCGTCTGTCCGTCTGTCCGTCCGTCCGCACGATAACTCAAAAACTAAAAGAGCTAGGATCTTGAAATTTTCGCAAATTCGTTTTTTTGCAATAGCCGTCATCGCTATTTAAATCCAGCCATTTTGGTCCATGGGTTCGGGTGGCTGCCATACAACTTCTTTTTTTATATGAGCATTACTACTGTACCTACTACAGCTTCGTGTCTGAAATTTTGCCAAAAGTAGTTTAGTTTCATGGCCAAAGTTTCTCCAAAATTTGGTTGGTCTAGTTGAGTGGGTTCGAGTAGCTGCCATACAACTTCTTATTTTATATGAGCATTACTCTCCACCTAATGAAGCTGGGTGTCTGAAATTTTGCTAAAAATAGTTTAGTGTAATGGCCAAAGTTACTGCAAAATTTGGTTGGTCTACTGCAGAGGGTTCGAGTAGCTGCCATACAACTCCTTCTTTTATATGAGCATTACACTACACCTAATGATGCTGAGTCTTTGAAATTTTGCCAAAAATAGTTTAGTGTAATGGCCAAAGTTACTGCAAAATTTGTTTGGTCCACTGCAGAGGGTTCGAGTAGTTGCCATACAACTCCTTCTTTTATATGACCATTACACTACTACACCTAATAAAGCTGAATGTTTGAAATTTTGCCGAAAGTAATAAATGTTTATAATAATAATGCAATAATGTTTATATAACGGTCATACGGGTATCCCAGAGTTGACACAGTCTACTCTACCACACTCTTCCTCGTTATAGCCTTTGACTATATAGTCATACGGGTATAGAAACAAAAACCTTTTTGACACACAAATATAATACAGTTTTATTTATAATGAATTATTAAGTACTTTCGTTTTTGAACTTTTGAAATTTCATTAACTGTCAAAATTAAAACGTTTATATTGTCATATTTTGAATAACACAACAATAAAAACAAATACACATAAAAGCTATAATAAACTTATTTTTTTATTATATTTTGTTTTAAAAAAGTTATAAAATGGTGTTTAAAAATTTGTTCTTATCGTAATAATTTTTATTAAATTAAAGTAATTTTATTTAAGTTAATAGATTTTAGTAAAATACTAATTAGAAAAATTATAATGTATGTAATAGCTGGTACATTCTGGAACTAATTTCGTGTTATTAGAATTGAACTTAATGAATTCCATATACAATTTAAACTAAACGTTTTAACAAATAGAACCATCTTAAATTTTCAAAGATAAAATTGTATTGGTTTATAAGAAATTTCTGTATCTGTGAGTTATATTATTCAAATCAAATTATTTGTTTATATTTTATATTTGTTTTATATTGTTATACATTTTATATAATATATTAATGTATTATTTATTAAAGATATATGTTTAATTATTAATTTGTGGTTATGCCCTTAATTTGAATCTAACGGCGAATTTAGTAGCTGAGCCGAGCTATAAAAAGCAGTGAAAAGTTTTTCACTTTTACTGGGATTCGAACTCGATGCATTCAAATGAAAAATCGACACTTCTAACACTGTGCCACCCAGCAGTTTTATTGAAAGTCTAGGTACTTTCTAATAGGTACTTTAAAAAAATAAAAAAAAAAATAACGGTTTTGTGGAGATGAACCTAGTAATAAGATGTCTTCCAACAGTTCACCAGTTTTTATAAGTTTCACCTGAAATTTAGAAATGAAACGAAGCTAAAGTGATTTTTGATAAATTAAATTAACTCAATTTTAGAAAATTAAATGTTTTTCATGAATTGTTCTCGTTATCATTATAATATATTCAAAATAATAATTAGATGTAATGCTCTACTTGTTGCTTAAAAAATTAAAAGAATAAATAAAAGTTTAACATTTAAATGAAAGTTAATTATTGAATAAATTGAAAATATTTCCTAGAAAAAAAAATTCTCAAAATTAGATGATATTGTTCTTCATATTCAAGACAGAAGCCTTAATTTAAAAGGCAAAAAATTTAAAGTTTTCAAAATTTTCTCAAACTTTTTTTATTAATTTTTAAGTCTACACAATTCCAAAAAAAAATAAGTTATAATGTTTATATGGCTTTGTCAATGTCTCATGAATATTTAATAGAAAATATAATGGAACATAATTTGTTTTTAAGAGGAAACAATTATAGTCAATTAGGAATTCTTGTTAATTTCTTATAAGTTTCATGCATCTTAAGGTTCCTGAGAAATTTGAGGGATCGAAAAATTTATTTACAAATATTTTCAAAATTATAAGTAAAAAGAAGTTCTTATATTAACATTTCACTCTCTTGGCTTTAAAAATCCTATAAAAAGCTAATCATCTTTTTAAGGACCTTTAAAGTTCAGCCTTTTGAAAATAATTAGTTCTTATTTTAAGAATTTTTTGATAAAATAAAAGAACAAATTCTAAATGAACGACCTTATATTGTTTTCACAAATTTAAAAATTGGTAATATTTTGAAAAATTATGACTTTTAGATGAAGTTGTTTTTAACAAATTTGAAGGGTTAATAATATTGTTTAAACATCTTATTTTTAACACAGGTTTTTGGTTTTAAATCTTTATTTCCAGAAAATTAAGAATTAAATTTGAAAAGAGACCTTTATAACTTCGAGATGTCTTAGCGAAGGTTTTTTGTTTATTGGTCCTTATTGCACTTCTTGGGTCAGTTCTTTTAATATCATTCGCTTCCAAGTGTTATTGGGGTGGCCTAGTCTTCGAGTTTCTTTTCGGTTCTTGTCTTGTTCTTCCCTTGTAATGTTTTCTTGCGATTTTCTAAGTGTGTATCGTGTCCAAGCCAGTATACTCTGCATATGATTCTTAGACACTTTTTAATAAAAACCTGAAATTTCTGTTGTTCGTAACTAACCAGGTTTCACTTTCACATGTTAGGGTGGTATTTACGCAAGTTTTGAATATTCTCAATTTTGTATCCCTGGGCATTTATGTGTTTTTTCATATTTGCTGTAAGCGACCGAATATTATGCTGGCCATCTTGATTCTGCTTTCAATGTCGGCGTTTATATTGCCGCTGTTATTTTTTAATACAGCCAAAGTAGGAGAAGTTATCTACAAACGCGAGTGGTGTGTTGTTTATCACCGGGTGACATGGGTTGTTGATGTTAATGGATATTGCTTTTGTTTCCCCGATATTTATTTCAAGTCCCACACTTCGAGCTAATGTTACTAAGCATGGCTATGTACGTATGCATTTTATTTGGTAATGAACGAATTTACAAATTACAGAAATTAATTGAATATTTCAAGTGCTCTTTAGTAGTCATTGAAAAATAGCACGCAAAAATACTTAAAAATACTTACAAATGGTTTTTTACAGTTATCAAGTATTATTTCCAGAATTGAGCCTTAGTTTAATTTAAATAAAATTCACTCAAGTCGAAAAAAAGGTTTAATTTAAAAGAGCACAGTTGACAGGATCAAAATATCATAATTCAAAATAAATTCCCTTTTACAAAAAAAAAAGCAAAAACTTGACCCAATATAAAATAACAAGCAAAATGGATGTAACAAATAACAAATCGCAATTTACTAATCAATGAAAATATAGAAAAAATCATTTTATCAAATAAAAATATGATCCATATTTATTTTTAAAAAATAAAATATTTTCTAAGTATATACAAAAACCACTTGTAAAGAATTTTCTTTCCGCTTGTAAAAATTTTTATTTTTGATTTGTAAAATCTGATTTGATGTCATTATTTTCCAAATAATATTTTTTTTATTTTTTATTATTTATTTTATTTTTTGATTTACTATTTCTGAAAATTTTAAAATTTTTCACGAAATTAAAAATATACTTTCATATTTCATTTATTTTTATTCTTCTTTCTTAGTACATTTTCTAAAATAATTTTAGCCCATAAACTCTTATCCTTTTCGTCTGCACGTCTATAATATAACAATGATTAATGGGAGCGGCAAAGACTTTAATTTTGTGAACCAAATTTTTTTGTACTCCGAACTGGCCTTGGAGTTTGAAAAGGTATTGTATTTGAATTGTTATTACAAAAGTTTTATAAGGTATGGTATAACTCCAATTTGCAAACGGAAAAAGATGCTTTCATAAGTTTTATGAATATATTAAGTAAAAACATTATACAGTGCTGCCAGACGATTTTAATTTATCGTTATGTGAAACTAAATTTTGCCGAATTTTTAACAACTTACTTACTTACATCCTCCAAAACGAATTAATTTAGAATCTTGAAATTGTTAGAGCTGTTAAGTCATTGAAAATTCATATTAGTCATTTCAGAATAGATTTTGGAGGGAAACACATGTGCTTCTCCGCCATTTAGAATTTTTGAGTGATAAAAGAAGAATTTCTAAAAAATATCTAAAACTTCTATAACGAGGAAGATTATAGTTGCCCTTGTCAACTTTTAGATACCCGTGCATACCCACTATGGTGTATAAAATAAACCGTAATTTACTTCCCTTATACATTTAACTCATTACCCATAATTTTGACGTAAAAAAAAAAAAAAAAATTAACAAAACAAAAAAAAAAATCACAAAACAAAAAACAAAATTTTCATTCATTGTCCCATAACTTTAGCTTAAAAAAAAAAAAAAAAAAATTAACAAAAAAAAAATAATCACAAAAAAAATAAACAAAATTTTCATTCATTGTCCCATAACTTTAGCTTAAAAAAAAAAAAAAAAAAAATAAAAAAAAAAAAAAACAAAAAAAAAAAAAATTGGCCCACCCTAAAAGTCCGAAGGTCCGAGTGATGTCCAACTTTGCCAAGTAACTTGCCCTATTAATTTATCTGCCCAATTTTAATTTTAACCTTGTAGTTTCATTAGATTCAAAGTTATTGAATCGAAAACTTTGTATGGCAGCCCCCCGAAAATGGGGCCCTAAAATTTTGAAACTTCATATAAGTGCTCGATTCATTATATAACTAACCGTGTGTAATTTTCAGCCTCGTAGTATAATTAGTTTTGAAGAAATTCATATTGGTGCAAAGAAGTTGTATGGCAGCCCCCCGAAAATGGGGCCCTAACATTTTGAAACTTCATATAAGTGCTCGATTCATTATATAACTAACCGTGTGTAATTTTCATCCGCGTAGTATAAATAGTTTTGAAGAAATTCATATTGGTGCAAGGAAGTTGTATGGCAGTCCCCCGAAAATGGGGCCCTAACATTTTGAAACTTCATATAAGTGCCGGAGTCATTATAAAACTAACCGTGTGTAATTTTCATCCCCGTAGTATAAATAGTTTTGATGAAATTCATATTGGTGCAAAAAAGTTGTATGGCAGCTCCCCGAAAATGGGGCCCTAACATTTTGAAACTTCATATAAGTGCTCGATTCATTATATAACTAACCGTGTGTAATTTTCAGCCTCGTAGTATAATTAGTTTTGAAGAAATTCATATTGGTGCAAAGAAGTTGTATGGCAGCCCCCCGAAAATGGGGCCCTAACATTTTGAAACTTCATATAAGTGCCGGAGTCATTATAAAACTAACCGTGTGTAATTTTCATTCTCGTAGTATAATTACTTTTGAAGAAATTCATATTGGTGCAAAAAAGTTGTATGGCAGCTCCCCGAAGACTTGGTCCGATTTTAACCAAAAACAATAGGGAACCTAGAAATTGTCTAAAAATCACTTTGTGTGAATTTCAAGACTCTAGCCCTTTTAGTTTTTGAGTTATCGTGCTGACACACGGACGGACGGACGGACGGACGGACAGACACACATAGCTAGATCGACTAATTTTTCGATTCTGAGCCGATACGTACCCTTGACACTATATCTAGCTCGTCTAGATCGATGCGTTACAAACGGAGGAGCAAATCTAATATACCCGATGTCATATATGTATGCACGGGTATAAAAAATTATAATAAATTTATATTTCAATATACTGTTAACCCACTCTTAACCACTTATACGATTTTTTGTTTTTGGAAATGGGCTTTTTTAAAAACCCTTGGTTGTTTATTTGAGATTTTAAGTTGTTTATTTTTCTAATTTTTTTTTTTTTATTTTTCATTTTTGAACAATTTGTTTTGTTCATTTTTGTTTTTATTATGTTTTGGATATCGCCGAAGAATATAAAAATGGAATCATGTTGTAATATATCAACAAAATGTATGACAATATACATATACGGCAGTAGTGTCTAGGGATCTGTTAAAGCTGGGTAGACAATTTGCAATATAGGCCCTACGTATGTAAAATGATAGGCTTTATTCATCATCAGTCATTATTAATGGTCAAAATACTATTTTTGATTTATTGTGGACAAAATTACCATATTCGTGCTTATTTGACGCTTCCCTATATGTCCAATAATATGAAAATCAATAATTGTGAAATTTTTTCTAAAATCACTTGGAAAAACCTTGCTCGCTGTTTGGTTGCCTGAAGCTTTGCATTCTTATAAAGAAAATAATAAAAAATGGTAAAATTAGCTTGCTAATTTAGTAAATTTGCCAAAGTTTAATAAATGTAGTTCACACCTTGCATTGCCAACCATGTGTATTTAAAAAGATACGCCACTGATATTTGTATATATTATTTTTTTTTTTTATTTTGTTACATACTTGATTACACAAACATCTACATAGGAAAAAAAAAGGATATTAAGGGAAAGAAAAAAGATTTGAAGCAATTTTTTATCTTTCTGGAACTCAAAATAATATGAAATAAATTTAAGACTTTCATCAGAAGAATTATTAAAAAAATTAAAAATGGGTATCTACGTCTTTTTAAAATCAAAACGGGATAGTTTTCCTATAATACAATTTTTCATGAAATTGGTCCTTTCTCACGTTTCTAGAGAGAATTAGTGACTAAGTTTTTCCGGTTTTATCTGTTCGACCTCTGGGTTCTAAGATTTGGGATGTTTTTAGAAAAAATTGATTGGAAAAAAAATGAATCTTTTTAGAAATTGGAGTACAATTTGATTTGAAAAATTTTTAAACATATTACATGAGAAAAGCGACCAAGTTCAAGGTAAAAGAGTATATTTAAATGCAAATAAAAGAAAATTGTACGAATTATATATGTACAAAGAAAATGATTATTTTAAAAATACGTTATAAATATGTAAAAAGTTTAAAAAGGTTTTGAACTCAAGGTTTCGGTAACAAAAAGCATGGGTTATTAAGGGAAAGAATCAAAAAAAAAAAAAAATGTCAAAATGTCAAAATCGTCAAAAGTTATTTGCAATAGATGCAATAATAATATTAATTCTAGAAAAGATAAAGCACTTCAGTGTAAAGGAGAGTGCAGGAAAATGTTTCATAGCACCTGTACTGGCCTCACCATTGAAGACGTAAAATATATACAAGCAAGTCCAGAGAAACTTTGGTACTGCCATCCGTGCAAAGAAAAAATGACAAAAAGGAAGTCCACTGGATTAAACAACACAGTTCCTGGTATAAGGATAAACACCAACAAACAGCATTCCACTGGAGCTCTTAGGAATGATAATCAAACAATTATTCAGAAGCTAGACGACATATTAAATAAACAATCATCACAAGAAGTTAGGTTAAACAATATACAATCGGAAATTAGTGAGTTTAAAAAAGCATTGAACTCCCTAATTGAAGAAAATATTCAACTAAAAAATGAAAACTCAATCCTAAGCAACCGTATTGAAAAAACGAAAATTGAAGTAGAGATACTAAAACAAAATCAGCTTAGCAAATTCATTGAAATCACTGGTGTCAAAGCAACTGAAGGATGTGATACCTTTACAATATCTAGAAAAATTATAAGCGATCTAGGAATCTCACTACAAACAAATGACATCCTAGATTCTTATTTTACAAAAAATAATTCTAGAAACACTGGAGAGGCTAAATTGTTAGTTAAGCTGAGCAATAAAAGTATAAGAAACAAAATTATGGACGCAGTAAAAATAGATAGAAAATCCAGAGCTAACATACCAACACTAGATAATAATAACGACCATTGTGTCAACAGAAATGATCCTAATGTTGATCTGGATTCTAATACTAGTGTTGCTGAAGCTACAAATTCTGATGTAAGCTCTAAAAGAAATACGGTTCAAATTGATAAACCAAACGGTAAATCAAACAAATTGAATACGATATTTATCAATGAATCGTTAACATCATATTTCAGCTACCTCTTTAAAAAAGCAAGAGATATGAAAAAGCTGAAGAAAATTAAGTTTGCCTGGGTAAAAGAAGGTAAAATATTTGTAAGAGAAAACGAAAAGTCAAAAATTATACGTTTGTTATCAGACAAAAATTTATTAGAATTTAATGTTACCAAATAATTATGATGATTACAGTATTTTACCAATACCCACCCAAAACACCAACTTGCCAAAAATTGAATGTATAAAGTTTGAAGATGAATTTTCACTAAAAATATTATACCTAAATATACGTAGTTTGAAGTACAAAGTTGATGAGATCGAATTAATGCTGGATAACCTAAAAAATACAATACACTTATTAGTATTCACAGAAACCTGGATTATGGACGATGAAGTTGATATGGTCAATATTAAACACTACCACAAATATTTTGCTTGTCGTAAAAAACGTCGAGGAGGTGGCGTAGGAGTGTTTGTGCATTCGTCAGTAACACACAACATCCGTAAAACATATAGTGATGAATATATTAGTTTGCTAACAATTAATATATCAACTGCAAACTGCAACTTAAACATTAGTGCCGTTTATAGACCACCAATCACTACTATTGCGGAAATAATCAGATTTCAGGATCTACTTGATAAACATTTAGACGAACTTGGAACAAATTCATCCATCGTACTAGGTGATTTCAACTTCGATATAAAAAATACTGCTGATAACAATGTAAATACCTACAGAAATATTGTTGAATCGAATGGATATTATTTTGCGGACAAATCCACAACTAGACCTGCATCAGGAACTTGCCTTGATCATATACTCTCAAACAACCTAAAATTAAAGATGTTTATTAATCAAGTAAGTGTAGATATTTCTGATCATAACTTAATAATATTGGAATTAGATATAGGTAATTTTGTAAACAAAACAATAACTAAATATAAAAGAAACATGATAAATGTCAAAAAATTTAAAACTCAGCTGGTGAACTGTAATATCGATTATATGTCAAGTGCTGACGTTCTTACAAATTCATTGATAGAAAAATTAAAGCTATGTTTACAAAACAGTTCGTGTGAAAAAAGATCAAAAAAAATTGTTAAATTTCGTAAACCGTGGATAGATGATGAATGTGCGGAATTAATAAAAATAAAAAATTTTTGGCATAGAAAACATATACAAAATTTAGATGAAGAATATTTTAAAAATAAATATCATTTTTGGCTAAACAAATTAACATATATAAAGAAAAAGAAAAAACGAGAATATGACAAAGTCAAATTTGAAAAAGTTGAAAATGATTCGCGAAAAACATGGAGTCTCATTAAAAATATTATTACTGATGGTAGTAATAATGATAATAATGACTTTTTCGATACGGGACACAATTCGCCAGATGATAAACATACAAAAATTAACAACTTTAATACTCTGTATTGTAACATAGGAGCAAATATGGCTAAGAAGTTCAACACGATATACAAGCCAAATGTAAGAACTACATCAAGATTCATATTAAGAAACATTGACGAGAAAACAGCGGGGAAAGTTATTGATAATTTAAAATTAACTAAAACAACTGATGCTCATGGCATAAGTACATATTTAATAAAGAACTGTAAAACGGAACTTCTGAAACCAATAACAGCGTTAATAAATGCCTCGATTAATCAAAGTGCGTTTCCTGATGCACTAAAAACCAACAAGGTCATTCCGATTTATAAAAGAAGTGGTGATAAAACAAATATAAACAATTATAGACCAATTTCGATTTCGTCTGTCGTTAGCAAAATTCTGGAAACATTTGTCCACAACGAACTGTCAGAATACCTAACAGCAAACAACCTGATAAGTAAAATACAATACGGCTTTCAGAAAAAATCCAATACTAAAGCAGCTCTATTTGATGTAATAAATAATGTCCAAAATAACATAATTTCAGGCAGGAAAGTGGCCATAGTGTTCTTAGATCTTGCTAAAGCCTTTGATTCGGTCGATAGAACTATAATGCTAAGAATTTTGTTTGAATGTGGCGTTATGGGCAAAGAATACCAATGGTTTGAAAGCTACTTCAGTAACAGAAAACAATATTCGGAGTATGATGGAATTAGAAGTACTGCAAGCAACTTTGAGTATGGAGTAATACAAGGTAGTTCGTTGGGACCTGTGCTATTTTCTTGCTACACATCAAGCTTTTCAAATCTAAAATTAGGGGGTAGTCCCGTAATGTTTGCAGATGACATAGCAATAGTATATGCTGAAAAAGATATAGCATCACTTGAAAGCACCATAAACGAAGATATGGGCAAAATATACTCATGGATGTCTCTTCATAAATTAACAGTTAATGTACAAAAAACAAAATTTATTATAATAAAGAGTAAAAATGCATTAATAAACATCAAATACAACAATGCTGAAATCGAACAAGTGAAAAATTACAAATATCTAGGAGTTTGTTTAGACGAAGAAATTACATGGAACACTCATATTACAGAACTTGCATCCAAAACAAGTAGAATTGCGGGTATTTTCAAAAAACTAAGTAAGCGCCTACCGGATAAAACAAAAATATCCACTTACTATTCGCTATTCCACAGCATCATAACCTACGGCATTGAAGCTTGGGGTAGTACTTTTAAAAAAAATTTAAATCTGCTCCAAAAAATCCAAAATAAAGCATTAAAAAATTTATTCTTATATGATAAGAGAGCATCTACATCTAGGATACATAGAGTCCTAAACATTTTAAAATTAAATGATTATAAAAATCTATGCTGTACTATGCATGTTAGAAATATACTACATAATGACATAAAGTCCAGCATACAAATAGCAATAAATAGCAATTTTCACCAATATAGTACTCGATCAGCGCATCACCTTCGTCCAACACAAGGTATAGGACTATATGGAATTGAACAAAATATCAACATAGGTATCAAATTGTACAACGATCTACCGCCAGAAGTCAAAGTTTCAACAGCTCAAAAATTTAAAATCACTTTAAAGAAACTACTCTCAGATCAGTATAATAATTAAATTCATTTTCAGAATCCTTTCTTTATCTTAATTTTTTAAACTTTAATAAGTAAACATTCAAAAAACCTAAATTTATCGTATTTAATTTGAATTACAATTTGTAAATATTATTTAATTTGATTTACACGTTTTATACTTTGTATATATTGTTAATTTTCTTGAATTTCTTATTGCATCTATTACACTTTAGCGTTAATTTATATATATATGTTTTAATATACTCTGTACGAGCCTAGTGCTCTTTTAGAGAAATGAATTAATAAAAATAAAATAAAAAAGGCCGTGGGTTTGAACCAAAAACTTGCTACCAACACAATGTTTGAGGTCAACATTTCAATGTCGTACTTCATGCAAAGGAATGTTCGTAACTCCTAATCATATTTATTAAAAAGCGAAGTTTCGTCAACTATCGCTTAAAGTTTACATGAATATTCATTACTTTTCTGTCTCTACACAAACATTTGCTCTGAAATTATTTTTTAGCACGGTTTAAAAAATTTTTTAGGTTCATACACTTTATCATACCTATATTCTTTTCTTTTAAATTTCGTCTGAATTTAGTATTTTATTAATTTTTAAATAATTTGTCCCATTTTTAATCAGCTCCATCAAACTGCATCTATGCTAGAACCTTAATACAGCAAGTAAAAACAAAAGGTCGACTCTTTAACCCATCTCAAATATAACCTCCAAAAATTTAGAGGTAATGTTGTGGGACCAAAACTACTTCTTAAAATATTCTTAGTATATTAGTGAATTAGTGACCAAAAATGCTGGTTGAGCGCCATAAAAATATAGAATAATTAGTTGTTTTTCATGCAGGTTGTTACTAAAATATACAGGGTTAAATAAGCGAATAGACCATTACATCAGAGAACGATATTTGGAGGTACTAAACATTTAAAACAATATGGGAGAAATCAATAGAAAGTGACACAAAAGAAGATAAAGACAATAATAATCTTTAGGATAATGATGGACTTTCTTTATTAAAGGGCTTCTTTAATTATAATAATAATTGTATATCTGAAATGAATCTTGGTTAATTTACGATTAATTGTATACTTCTTTATTTTATTTAGAAACATTTAGAACATTGATATGTGCATAGATTTTTGATGTTAAGGTATCACCCAAAAACAACTATGTCCGAATAGCTGAATGTATTTTTGAGTCTACCTTAAAATCATTTTAAAGATTAAGAATAAACAATAGCTTGAATGTTACTACACATTTATATATTTATTAATTTAAAACTGGCTTATACTTTAAAGTATTTACAAAAAAATTTTGTCTATTATAGTATCACTTTTCTAGTGCAGTAGTTCTGGTCACTTTAATTTAACTCAATCATAAAACATCACCTTCATGTTAAATTGGGGAAAAATCAAATTAAATTCAAGGAAAGGGAAATTATTTTCAAAGTAATAAAATTTTTTAATCGTTGTAGAAAAAAAAGTTTCAAAGTAACCCTTTTTTTGCTTCCACTTCCAAACATAAGAGATATAAGAAAAAGAAAATTATAAAGAGAAAGAAACAAAAAGCCATCGAATACTCAACAAAGTTAAAAAATCGAAGATGGTGTTAATTTTATGACTTTAATTATCATAAAAGTTACAAAAAAAAATGAGATAAAAAAATAGGCTCACTAGATAATAATATAAAACGTTGATGATTATGGTTGACCATATCAACTTTCAGATTCAATTTCGAACTTTTAATGGCAGCTTCAAAAATAATTGATCCAAATATTTTAAAACTTTTTACAAATCATTAAATTTTTAAAACACTTTAGATAAATTTCAAAACTTTGGATCTTTACTTTTTGAGCCGTAAGACGGAAAGACGGACAGTCGATACACATAGCTTAAGCCATTTTACTTTTCAATGCTCCATTCAATAGAACTTGATTTCATAGGTCTATAATGTCTATGCTGATGCTTTAGAAACTGAGAAACAACTTTAATATACCCACGACTATATTGTTTTAGTATAAAAATAGGATTTTGTTACAAGTTAGTTGGTAAATTGTACATTACTTTAGTACGCTGTATATTTATTCATGTTTTCAGCTTTAGTTATCGCGGTTCAAATGTTTATGTACTATAGAATGTATACTTTCTTAATAAAGCTGCAGTTTTTTTTTTAAATTTGTATTTTTCTAAATATTTAAGATTTTAACTTACAATTAACTTACGAGATTCTTTACAAAATATGTAACTTAAATAACTATTTTGTTCCAATTTATTTCTTTTTTTAATTTTATAAAATTTATTTTTCTAAGTAAATACATATTTACTAAAGATTCTTTATTTATATTTGTTACCCTAAAATAATTTTACATAGTTTTAGTTTTCTATTTATTTGTATAATTCTCCATTTTCATCATTCTTATATACCCTAAACAAAATGTATTTAAAGAACACGAGTATATAATTTAGTTTTATAATTATACTTCACTGTGCTAACTTAAGTTTTATGTGCAAGTTTTCTCTTTAGAAAATAAGCAAGAGTGATGCCGTGAAATAACGCCATATGAAATAAATCCATAATATATCAATTTCTAAAATTTTACGAAATAAAACCATATAGTAAAATTGATACTAATTCTAGTTTTATAGTAAACAAAGTGAAAAAAAATAGAAATTGATAAATAAGTGTAATTAGCAATTTTCTATTTTTTTTAATAAACTGGAATAAAATATGTTAAAAAATATTATATTTTTATTACCAAGGTTGCCACCGCCGAGCCCCCGCTAACTCAATTATTGAAGCTAGATTTTGTATTCATACACATGTAATAAATATTCTGTAAAAGGAAGCTATCTTAATTTTGAATCCTGCTCTAAATCCTTCCTAATTCAGAACCTCACATATACATATATATAAATATCCTGGAAAGAGCGTATAACATTTATTTTGAATCCAATTTTAAAATCCCTTCCTGACTATTTCTGCACACTGCTGCTATAACAGCTTTGTAGAAAAAATATTTATATAAGAATAATAATTAGAAGGGTTTTTAGAGTTGGTTTCAAAATCAGGAAATTCCATTTGTCCAGAATATTTATATATATATATATGTTTATACGAAATTGTAATTTAGGAAGGATTTTAGAGTTGGATTCAAAAACAGGGAAATACGTCTTCTACAGAATATTTATATATACGTGATATATGAGATTCTCCATATGTGTATATGCCAGGTTCTCAATTAGGATGGTTTTTGCAGTTGGATTCAAAATCAGGAATGCCGATTTTTCCAGAATATTCATAACTATATATATTAAATTTTAAAGGAAGTTTTTTTTAGAATTTTAATTTTTTTTGAAATTTTAATTTATAATTATTTTTGTTTGGAAAATTAAATTGCTATTATTTTCACAAATAAACTTACATTCTTAAAAAGGAACCATACGGGAAAAAATTGACCTTATGGCTTTATTTCTCATTCAATAGCTAAATAAATCATTATAGCTTTATATCGTATGGCTTTATTTCACGGCACCGCAAGAGTTGCAAAAAAAAATAAACAAAACGTAAAAGAAAAAAATAATAAAAACAACAAAGAAAAAATAATCTAAACTTAAAAAATAATAATATGTACTATAATAAATTCCTACACGCGATTGTAATTTTTACTACTACTACTGTGTTTACGTACGCTAAAATAAACATTCAAGGATGAGCCGGAGAAAAAGTCAAATTAAAGCGAGAGGAAAATATGAAAAAGGACACAGACTTATATAATATATTATATATTAATATATATTATGTTTATGTACATACGTTTTTAAAATAATACATAAGATGATTAAAAATAACATAATAGTTTACACAAACTATGTTTTAAGTTATGTGTTAAGAATATTTACGAGTATTTTTTTATTAGTAGTACCAGACAATTATTATTAATATATTTGTCTAGAATTATTATTATTAATATATTTCTAGAATAAGGTGTAACAAACGCATTCAATTAAATGTGTTTTGTTGGATGTGTTCAATTATAAAATCTCCTAAAAATATACAAAAAAATTATCAAAATTATTTTGATGGAAAAATTTTTTGAACAAAAAAAAAAACACAATAATAAAAATTCTGTGGAACACGAATGAAAGAAATTTATGTAGATTGCATAATCCTACCCACATTGCATACTTTTAGGATGTGTTTTATTTTCTCATAATCAATATAAAAAATTAAATCAAAATCTGTAGGTAATAAATTTTAATTATTTTATTGACCTTTCTATTAATTTTATTTTTATTTTAAATTTTCTTAAATAACCATTTTTTTTTCTAAAAAATTTATAAAATTTTATTGATTTAAAGTTTCTTTTTGAAAATCCTTTTGCAAATTTTTAATTTTTTTTTTTTTCCAACTTTCCTAGAAAAACTGTATTGGTACCACCTGGCTTTATTGTAAATATTTTGAAAGTTATGATCTAAACTTTATTTATATTTTCATTCATTTATTCATTCAGATAATTTTTTAAGCATCTAAATTTTCCACCACCATTTTTCCAATAAAACGTATATTTCTTTTGATTATTGGATATTATAAATTTGAACTTTCATTTATTATTTAGTTATTTTTAGAAAATTCAACATTTCCTTTAATTGTGTCTATTTAGTACAAGTGGAATTTGGGTTTTATACAATTCGACCACACCATAAAGTAGGGCGCTTCCCACCCCTTAAAGCTAAAGTTATTTTATTTAAAACATTAAACTTCTTAATTAAACAACTTCGACATTAGATATGAGTATTATTATTATTATTATTATTATTATTATTATTTATTATTATTATTATTATTTTATTAATATATTTGTCTAGAATGAGGTGTAACAAACGCATTCAATTAAATGTGTTTTGTTGGATGTGTTCAATTATAAAAAAATAAAATATTGACGTTTTGCTGGATGTGTTTTATTTTAGAAAATAAAATATCATAAATTATCATAAGCAGGCCAAAAAATATTTTATTTATTTTTAATAAAAAAAAAAAAATTTTTTTTTGAAATAAAATTTACTTATTAGTTTATGAAAAATTTCATTTCAGTTTTAAAAATCACAGAAGATTTTCTGGAAATTTTAAATATATAGTAAGACATTTTGTCAATAAAAATTAAGAAGACAATGCTTCACAGGAACATTTGTGTAGTTGGTCTTAATAATTTTCAGTAAATATCTGAAATAAGGGCGAAAGCCCAATGTATGCTTTGATGCATTGCTTGGTTTGCTTAAGCAAATAAACCAAGAAATGTATTAAAGTAATTTCAAAGTTTCCCCTCATATCGCTCTCAACTCTACCTCATCTATCTCTCATCCCTTCCTTCATAACTTTTTAATTATTTATCTATTTAAAAGTTAAAATGGAAAAAAATTATGTAACAACTGACGGTTGGGAAAGTGGGTTCAGGTATACAATACCTCTGAGTTCAATGCACCATAAAAACCAGACAAAATAGATTTTAAACTTAGTTAGGGTTAGGTATATTAAAAAAATTTCAAATAAAATTTATAATTTGCATTTGATAATGCAAAACTCAATTCAAAAATCAACATTTATTTAATACAATTTCACGCACATATAAATAGATACATTATTTAGCATGTTGAATAAGTACATTATAGAACGGTTAGCCTTCAAACAAGTATTTTGATTTGAATCTAAACAAAGGAAACAATATAGAATGTATAACAACATTTTTTAAAAATGTATATACAAAACATTAATAGTTGGAGAAATAAATCATTATTGAAACAAAATAAATCTATTCACATCTCTTATTAACACAAATTTATCGAACTTAATTTTAAAAAGTACGTAATTGAATAAAAAAAAAAATATTAATTGAAATTAAAAAAACATTTCACCAAGAAGGGATTTGAACTAACAGCCCCAAAATTTTATCAAATTCAAAACATAAAAAAGGTAGACTAAATAAATTATTCATCTTCAAATTTTTAGATACAACAACATATAAGTTTTTGTTTTTTTTGTACATAACTAGAATTGAAGCATAGTCTGTATTACGTAGAATGCAACGGTTACCATTTTATTTAAGAAAATGGTATTGATATATAATATATGTTTATGTAATATATGTAATTAAATTAGAAATAGTTCTTAATTAGAAAAAGTTCTTCTTTCAACTGACCTTCCGTCATTCTGTGACGGGCCAACAGCTAGTAGTAAATATTAGCTGATATTATAAAAGTTCTTTACTAATTTATATTTGGAATTATTTCATTAAACTTTTATTTATCTACACTATATTTTTTATAAGATAAGATCCGACATCGGTTTAAAAGCGAGACCCTTCGATTGAAAGGTCGACGTCTTGGTCACTACGCCATATATATATATATATATATATATATTTAAACTAAACTCGTATACTGATGCGTATATAAAATATATTTATGCATCTATACAGGTCATAGAATTAAAAAAATTATAGAGACTTGTTGATGATCATTTATTCACTATTTCTCTCTCTTAAAATAAAATTCTTTCACGTCTATGCAATCTACAAGATTTTCTTTTATATATACATATAAATATATACTAATAGTATATTCATACTTATATGAGTATATTTTCATATAGTATCTACTTATAGTAAAGATAGAATAACACTGAACCAGTGAAAGTACGCGTTAAAGTTACTATATGCCTTCAAAATTTGTTTATTTACATTGAAATAATTTTTATATTCTATATACTTATCTACTTTGTGTTTGTACATAAATTTATATATATATATATATATATATATTATGTTAATTTATGTCTGGGAGGTTTAGGTTTTTAATTTATATAGTGTAAGCATGTGTGTTCAAGTGTAAATTTTATTTTTCTGTTTTTTTTTAATCTTTTGAAAGGAAAATTTTTAGGGCGGAAAATTAAGGTGACCAACCCCTTTTCATTTTTAAAATTTGGGTCTAAATTATGTTTATTATTTTAATCTTTCATGCAATTATGTATGACTTATGTAAAGAATTATGTAGATATGCTTTGTCTAATTGTCTAAATCTAAAATACCTAAGTACAATTTTTTAATTATTTAACAAAACCACACCTGAGAGTTTTTATTTCATTTTACATAGTGTAGGTAATACTTATTTTGGTTTACAAATTCTTTTACAAACAAAAACTGTCTGAAACTACTTGAAAATCCTATCTTGGATTAGATTTGTAAATATAATTTCCTACTTTAAGATTAACTAAAAAAGCTAGGGTTTAACCTTCCATTCTTTCATAAATATAAATCTCATTTAAATAACCGTTTATTTTCTCGGACAATTTTTAGTAATTAATAGATAGCTGTTGATAATTCTAGTGATTTTTCTAGACACAAAAAAGGAATTAAATATAATAAAAAACGATTAAAAAATTTATAATTATTTATTTTTATAATGGAGTACATTTGTACACTAGCACGCATATCAATAGGTACATTGAATACCTTTTAATATTAGAGTAATTCAGATATTAATTTTCGTTTTGTTTTTATTTATATAAAATTTTTGAAACATATGAATTGTACTATACAAAGAAGTCTTTCATTGATGACACTGTTAATTTCCTCATTTATTTAAATTTTCCAGCAGTTTCATTTGAATTGAAATCGAATGAATCTAAAATTGTGAAGGATTTAATAATTTCAATATGAGTCATTACATGTGAATAAAAAAATTTGTAGGTCAAGCCTTATAATAAAATTAGTTCAATGTCATTTTAATTTAATTTTTTTACTAGTTAGTTTATTCAAAAAATAATAAAAGTTTTAATCAAATTACGGTTAAATTTTCCGCAAAAATTTTGAACTTAATATTTTGATCATTTAGAAAAAAAGTTGTACTGAATTTATTGAGCCTTTTTTAACAAAGTTTCCGGACTACTTCGTTTCTATTACTGTATACTTTTTAATTTTCAAAAAGTTTTCATCCCAAATCAGTAAAATTCAAGAATTGATAATTAATCAACCATTTTAAATCGATTAATCAGTTTAAAGGTCGATTTTTCACGCTTCCAATACTTTTCTACACTTCACTAATTTATTGAAAAAAAAGTTTTAACTTTCTTTAGTGGTGGTTTCATATTTTTATAAATTATGAAGAAGTGTGAAAAGGAAAGGCTTTTTCGAAAATAAATATTACATCATTCATTTAAATTTTTGAAAATATTAAAATGTGCCAATATAGTCCGTCCATCCTTCATGTGTTTGCAAAACTTCTAGTTACATCGTTTTAAATAAATCAATGAAATGTCAATGAAATTCGCAAAAAATGCAAAAGCAAGTTTATGGAAAAACTTTTTTCTTTAGTTTCACAATTTAGAAACTAAAGTCCTGCAGTGTCCGAAAAACACCTAATTTAAGTTTTTATAATATCAGTTCTGTCAAATGTATCTTCAATTTATAAAATGCCAAATAACATTTGCTTTCATCAGCTTTACAAATATATATAAATAAATTCTATATACACATATTCTGTCAAACAGTTATGCAAACCTTTTCAGAAAAATTTTTGATCTCTTATATCTTCAAACCCTTTATATTAGAACCTTTAGATCTTTCTGAAAGAGATTTGAAAAAGCGCTCTGAGTTCAAAATATTTAAGGATTATTGTTCTTGTTATTATTTTATAAGGTAGCATAGCAAATCCTATTCTAACCAGTAGGCCATGCAACCCAACGACTTATACAATTAAAGAGCTTGTTGCAAAAGATTAAGTACAATTTCGCATTAGTATTAATTTCAGTTTTTCAAATTCATCATTTGATGCATCGAAGTTATGTTATTTATTTTATATATATTTATTTATAAATTATATTTGGTCACCAAGGAGATTTTGTAAAGAAACTTTTGTTTTCAATAATATATTTTTGAATTGTACAATTCAACCGAGGGCTCTTCAAAGGAATTTAGAGATCCAAAAATTAAAAATTCCCATTTTTTTTTTAAACTGCAGTAACATAGGCGCCTGTCTATATAGTTGAAGGTTAATATCCAACCTACAACAATATATTTCAATTTAGTCAACTTACAAAAGATTCCTAACTTCTTAATTACAAAAAGATTCCTAAAAAGTAAACAAAATGTTACTGCTCTCCAACTTTTGTTAATTTTTAAGAAGGTGCTTTTTTAAGAACCTTTGATTTCATTATTTGCTTGTATTTGATGTGAAATTAAAGTATTTTTTAGATTCAAAACTTGTCGGTTCTTAAAACCTGCTTATAAGCAAATGTTTGTTTTTCAGTTAGCATAAAAACTATTTTCGGATAAACTAATCCTTCCATTTTTTTGTTTTTTTATTTAAAACTTTATTTTAATAATAAAGTGGTTATGAAAATTTCATTTCTTATATTTTTCTACAAGAATAAAAAAACTAAGTTTTCAAGATGGTAAAAATGGTTGGTAACAAAATGATAAAGCATTTTCACTTGGAAAATTTATTTAAATTAATTTTCTTGGTTTAGTTCTTCTTGCCGTGCAATTTTTGGGATTCCGCTAAAAAAAAGCTAATCTGAATTTTAAATTAAAAAAAAAAATGTATAATACTTTTTGGAGAATATAATAAATTTAAAAAATTTTTTTAATGCTGGCTTCTATAATTTTGAGTAATGATACGTTATAGAAAATGGTTTTAGTTTTAAAAGAAAACGCATTTGTAAATCTTAAAATAGAAACTTGTAAATATTTGTTGGTATACCAGACATGAAAATCAGTTTAATTTATAGTCAAGTTAGGGTTTAAGGTTATTTTAAAGCTTTGTGGTTCATTATGGTAAGATATTATAATTAGTTGAGATAGGTAATTATACAAATTATGAGTTATAATTTTCAAAAGGACTTTTAACAATTGTTCATTGTAATGAGGCATAACACCGAAGAAAGTCTACTGACCCAGGGGCAGGAGTTTTCTTCATTTTTAAGAATTCAAATAGGTTTAGTGATAAAAAAACGAAATATCAAATTACTAACGAATAAAAAGTCGAATACTCTAAAATATTTTGGTTGAAAATTGAAATTGAAAAAAATATTTTAAAAGGATTACCAAGAAAGAAGGATTACCACTTCCGATATCCTTTTTAAGAAATTTTTTTTCCTTTTTTTTGAAGACATCTTTTTTATAACTTCCATTTTATTTAATATACTTATGGTTTAACAAGGATATTGCAGGTTCATATATATTGCAGCAGTCGTTACTTGTAACAATTAGTTAAATTAGATTATTATAATGCAGTTTTTAACTTTTATTATTAAAAGATTCTACGAGTAAATACTAGCCATATGACTTTTGAATTAACCTAAAAATTTCAATTCTATTTGAATTTAAAAACCCCATTTCTGGAAAAAACGATACAATAGTATGAATTTAATTAGTACATTTCTATTATAGCTTTTCCGATAATTTAAATATTTAATTACTTTGTGAAACTACATTATCTAAAATAGTTCTCGATTTGACTTTGAAAGAAAAAAACCAAAGGAAATTTAGGAGCAAATTTAGTTTCTACAAAACGAATTAATGAGGGAAGTCACAGAAAATATTTAACCAAAATCTTCCCTTTATTTTTTTATTCCTAAGATAAAACCCTTATGACGAGTTATTGATCAAAAACAAATAATTTTAAAAAAGAGTTCAAAGTCGTACCAATTTAATCGGAGAAAAAAATATCTAAGTTACCCACGAGTACTTTCAGAAGCTTCCTTACCGCAGTGTTGACTGTGCAATTTATTATCATGCACAATTGGTTTTAGGATTAAACCTGACTTTTAACTATAGTTAATTTATCAATTGTAGAGTTATTTCTTATTCAAAAGAGTTTTAATATAAAATATATTGCTGGACTAAGGTTAATGGGAAAAAGAAGTACTCGTATATCTAATTTTTAAAAAAACTATCCAAAAAATTTTTATTTTTTAACGAGGATCGTACTCAAACTTTTTAGACCCGAAGCCACTTCCTAGAAACCATATAAGTCCTACTAATTTATGGTCAGATTCCGAATATTAGGAATTCACAGTTTACCCATAGAAACCAGCAAAATAATATAAAAGTATGTAATATACACATTTTTGAAAATTTTTTGAAGATGAGCTAACACACTGAAACACTAAACACTGAAACACATATAATATTTTTAATAATATTTAAATTTACGAAAAAGTCTGGCTGAGTAATCGGGGCAAATTAAAGTTTTATAATTTTCATTGAGTTTCAATATTTTCAGAAGTTTTAATGAACGAAAAAACTATTTTAATTAAAATGTTGAAATTTTTATTTTAAATAGTTTATGATAAAATTAAGTTGTTAAATAATACAGAAAAAGTTTTTATTTTGTTAGTGAAAATTTCTACAAACTGTTAAACCACACAGATGTTTAGTTTTTAATATATTTTATATAATTTATTACAGAATAAGTTTTACATATTAAACTAGGTGATACTATTACACAGTAATGTTATGATTTATTAATTTAATTTTGTTTATTTAAGAACTCAGAACTTAGAAGTTACGTTTTTATTAAATTGTTTAGACTAAAGTATCATAACTGGAAATGGGTACCACCTAATTAAAAATTGTTAATATAATCTCTTAAGCCCTGAGAAGTTAGTATGACTTTAACTATAAAATCTACTTATATTGACTTAAATTAAAACAACTTAAGTTCAAAAAAAAAAAAAAAAATGAAAAAGGCCGTATAAAATTGTGATAGCAGTTAATTGATAGATAAATTGAAATATTTAAATATGTTAAGCCTTATATTAATCTAGGAGATACACTTTCTTCAAACCGAAACTTATAACTTTTTACAAAAATTTTGATATTTTTTTTTTTTGGAACTATGCTATATTGTGGTGGATTCAAGCACTTGCCGCACAGCTTCTTTTTTAATATGAGCATATAACTTAATTTCTAAGGAAGCTGAACATCTATTAGCAAAAAAAGTTACATAGTTTGTCCAAGGCAAGAGATTCGAATAACTGCTATACAACTCAAAATATTGTTTTATATACATATATCTGAATCTAATAAGTTGTATATTTCAAATTTTGTCAACACTAGATCCTGTGAGCTCCCTAGAGCTGACAAAGACCCACTACTCTGTTTCTTGTTTTACACTATGTTGAAATAAAACTATGAAATTTTTTAAATTATTACTTTCTCTTTAAATTTTTATTAATTTAAAAAATAAATTAAACTTATTTTCAAAGATTGTTATATATTAAGAAAATTAATCTGGAAAATTTAACTGTGGCTTTTCTAATGAATAAGCTCTTAATTGCTTTGGTGATTGCAGTTTCAATCAAAAATAATAAAAAATTTCTATACAAAAAAAAAAAACAAAACTTCAATTATTTTTAAATTATATTCCAGCCTTGGAGAAATTTTTCGAAATTTCCATTATTTTCGAAATAACTCACAAAAATTGAATAAAATTTAGTAGAAGATCATGGAAGACCTTCATTAAATGATATTAATGTTAAAATTCCTTCGAAATAATTAACATAACAAAGAATTTTAAAATTATTAATAAAAATAATATAAAAAAAAAACTTTTAATATTAATATTATTACCTTTTTAATATTTACCTTTTTTAAAATAAATTAATCTAATAATTATTTAATAATAACAACAATAACCAGATTATCCATATTTTTTTTTAACGAAAAGATTCTTGTCCTTGAACTTCCTTTAGATGTATATAATATAAATGTATGTTTTATTTTTAATATTTTTATTTAATAAGGATTTTATTTTTCAAGGATTTTATTTTATTTAGTAAATTTCCATTGTAATTTATATATTTGTATAAATGTTATACAAATACATAAAAATAATAATAATAATAATAATAATAATAACAGAGTTCTACACGTTTTTCAAATTATAAATGCCACTATTTGGCTCCTATTGTTCCTAAATTTTAAATTTAATTTATTCAAATAAAAATAAAAAAAATAAAAATAATATTTATATAAAATTAAAAAAAGGATAAAAAGGACACAAGGAAAAACAAATAATTCATTACAATTTTAAAGCACATTGCACACTAATTAAAAAATAATTAATTTAAAATAAACAATAATATAATTGGGAAAATTCATTGCTCTTAATTAATTTGATGATTGTTTTTTTTTTAATTTTTAATTCGAATCAATCGTTATTTTAACTCTTTGTATAACTCTTTGGATAGGTGTGTATATGTTATATTCAAACATAACAGTTATATATATTGTTAATTTATTAGAAATTTGCATTTTTTTCAATGTATCAGTTAGAAAAGGTAAAACACGGTTCTAAAGTAAAAAATAACGGTTCTTAATAAAAATAAATTAAAGAAAAAACAAAAAAAAATTATGAATTTCATATATAGCTTAAAATTACCGTTAATTTAATTAATGTGGCAGCAAAATATTGCTGCGTAAGTTGCAAAATAATAAATAACTTGTTAACACCTTAAAGGATGCAATAAATTTTCATTCAAAAATACGCAAGTAGAATTTAAAAAATCTAATTTAATAGCCTGGCCCAAAATAGACTTTGTAGCCAAGGGTCTTACTGACGTTATTACAATTTATTGTAGTAATATTAGATTAAGAATAAAATAAAATTAAAAATTGTTTATTAAAATTTAAAACAGTATAAATAAATTTTGTTGCAAGAAACAAGTTACAGGATCGATGTTCCCAAGCCCACAGATGCTTTTTTTTATAATTTTAAAATTTTTTTAAAAAAAAATTAAATCATAAAAAACATAAAATTGTGAAAAATTAACTATAAAAATATGCAAAACCAATAAAAATAAAAAAAAAACGCTAAAAAACCGTTATATTATTACATTATTTCGTTTTTTTTTTTTGTAATATAAAATTATTTCATATTGCTTCTTCTTTTAAAATATTTCATTAAATTGTTTTTAATTATACATAACACACAAATACACACTCATTTAAAAATTAATAAAATAATTAAATTAAATAATTAAAAAAACGGCTATTCTTAATATCATTTTTAATTTATTTTCCCGTACCTGTTACCAATACGTTACCAATAACGGTGGTAGTTTTCGTTAAACTGAATTCCTCATCTACAGAATATTAAATTTATTTTAACAGAAGTAGTAGCAGCAATTGTAGCAGAATTAACAGCAGGAGCAACAATGAAATCCGATTTAATAATTAATAATATGAACAACAAGCACTTGAACTGTCATTATTTTCTAAATATTATTTTCCTAACAGCATTTGTAGCATCATTTTTTCTTTTAAAGTATTAGTAACATTTGGTTTTGTTTATTTTTTTTTAAATTTCATCTGTTGATAATTTTAGTGGTGCATGTGTAGTTTCTGTTTTAATTTTTGGATTTGGATTGTATTTGTTAATGTTTGTTTGTATAAATATATTTGTTTATGTTATTTTACTTCTCTCGACTTTGTTGTTTTTGTTATAAAGCTGTAAAGTACTCATTAATATTATTTTGAGCAACTTTAAGAAGAAAATATTATAAATTGTAAATTTAATTTTTTTTTGGTGGTTTGTGTTTTTGAGCAACATTTTCAAGTCTCTTGTTGCTGTTTTTTATGAATTTGATGCTATATTTTGTTTATCTGTATAATGCTGCTAGCAACTTGTGTTCGTAGTTATAATGTTAGTAGAAGCATATTTGTAATTTTTATTTTGTTCCTATTGAATTTACAGCAACATTTATTGTTGAGCTTGTTGCTTATTATGTTTCATAGCCTACCTTTATTTGGTTTTTGTTGTACAAAGTATTATTTGTTAATTTATGAAAGAGCTTTTCTGTTTAAAATGCTGTTATTTTTTATTTAATGTTTAAGGAAACTTAAAAGTATAGAAAGAAAATTATATAAAAAATTGTATCTATATAATAAAATAAGTAATGAAAAAAATAAGGGTGTTAAAAAAGGTACATTTTTAAAATTATATAGTGTTTCATATTGAGTTTAGGGTAAAAAAGTATATATAAAAATAAATGAAAATATTTAATTCATTATTGGTTATGATGAATAATAGTAAAATCAATACTTCGAATATAATCTCAATAACAAGAGTGTTGAATTATGATGGAGCTTAAATTTTAACGTTTAATTTAAGAAATATAGTAGTAATGCGTGCTTGCATTGCAAGCGTTCAAACATTTGATTTCATCACATGACCTTTTAAAAAATCATTTTATCCCTGACACTTATAGTAAGGGCCAAAAAACTACGCCAGCCCCCAAACAGGCAACCAGGAACCATCATCCCCAAAAAATAGTTGTAGAATTCGGCAAGATCTTATCAATGATGCCCCACATAATTATTTAATGCATTTTTTAATTTATTTTAAGGGCTTATAGGTAGTCTCTATGCCCAAATATAGCAACCTATAACAATCACTTCCAAACAAAAGTTGTCAAACTCATCAAGATATTTTTAATGATATCCCACGTGATAGTATATCACAGATTTTAATAGTAAGTGAAATATGAACGCCTTCGCGTGTTATTATTAAAATCCCCATGGAATTTATAAAGACCTAAAAAGAGTCCTTTGAATCGAAAAGTTCAAATGTCAGATTTCTGTATGCAAGAACCCTTTTTAAATTTACAAAAATTATTAAAATCCTATTGAACTTATAAAGATACCTTTAACATTAATTAGAGCATAATGGTGGAGCTTCAAATTTTGCATATTACCAAAAAAAATTTGTATGGGTATTAAAGTTACAACTGCTTAAAAATAACATTTGAATTTTCGACCCCTTCCAACTTCTAAACAATGGGGACAAAAATTTTCTTAATCGGCTCTTACTAATTACCGAGGATCTAACTTCTCCCAGCATTTCCAGTTTCTATCTTGAGCCGTTCAGTTCAGATGTGCCAAATTTTATAAAATATTATTTTATCTTTACTTTTGGAATCTTTTTTTTTTTGGTAAGCGCTAACTGTTCAACTGTTAGGCTAATAAGCCTATTTATACCATAGGTACATGTTGGAGCAGGGGTCATATTATATTTGTACTAGGCCTTATAACATGTAGAAACGTTTTAGTTTTTCAATAGATACAACTCTATTTTGTATTTACATTCTAATAATTTTGATTTACATGGTATTCTATATCTGCGAGTTATATTATTCAATTAAATTATTTGTATATATTTGCATTTGTCTATGATGTTATATTAAAGTATTTTTTATTAAAGATATATAATTATTAATTATTGATTTTGCCATTAATTTGAACCCAATGGCGAATGGTAGCTGAGTCGAGTCGAAAACCAGAAAAGTTTTTTCACTTCCACTAGAATTCGAACCCGGGCCCTTCTGCATGAAAGAATTATACAAGGACTCTACTTGTCATTCATAATATTTAATAATTATGAAATTTTTCTCTTGTGATAGTTCTATTAAAAATTTATTTCAAAAGATTTTGTATAGTTTTTTAAATTAAGTAAACCGAATTCTCTTTGTTAACTTACACATACAATTACATTATTTAAAAAAAATTTACATAAAACATTCTGTAATAGGATTAAAAATATTCTTTTAATTGGTAGTTGACTGGAGAGAAGGAAGTATGAGGGAGACTTATTTAATAATAGTCCTTATTATTATTATTAAATACATGAAAGAAACTTTTCTGTAAAGAAATAAATTAATATCAAAAATTTATTTTAAATAAAATATAGGTTTAAATAATTTAACTAGTGGCACTGTGAAATAAGTTCCTGTAAACAAAAGCCCCCGCGCGAGAGTTATTTCTCATTGGTGAATGGAAATAAAGCCATAGGGGGTTATGTCATATTCCATTGCTATTGCATTTTATCTTTCAAATTAACTTTTGACTTTTTTGAAAAATAAACCGCGGGGTGTTATTTCTCAAATATTCGAAGATTATATTCGAAGAGAAACAAGACTTCGAGGTTTTATTCTTAAAAATTGGTGTAAATAACACCTACTTATTTCTTATACCTTTGTTTATTAAAAGTTTTAAATTCGGGAAAATGTTAAAATTGTATTTCCAAATCACGGTATTCCCCATTTCCAGATTATCAATATAAGCGTAGATGAAATTCTGAATTCCCTCCAGTATATACAAGAGAACTTATACCTCTGGATTTTATTTCTTAAAAATTTGAAGATTGGATTGAAAGAGAATAACACCCAGCGCCTTTTTTCGAAAGAATTCGAAACTTAAAATGAAAGGGAAATAACACCCCGACAATATAACATAACCTTTCAAAATGTAGTTATAATGATAACTTATATATAAATCCTCTGTATTAATAATTAACCTTTGTTAAGTTTTTTTGTACTTTGCTGTGATTTGATTGATTACCACAAAGTTGGAGTTACCACTAATTTCAATACTTTAAGGTGAATTGTATTACAGAAATTTTCAAAAATAAAAATTTAAGGAAAGGAAAAGATAACCATTATTTTTAATAAGGAAATAAAACTGAGTAGATATTATGATGATTGATGAGAATGATACATAGGAATATTTTCGGGTGAACTAATTTCATTTAATCATAATGCATTGTTCAGTCAATACATTTTACAAACTTCATTACTTTTAAATAAAACTTAGTACAACAATACAATATAATTGTGGATGGTCCCCGAGGGGAGAATAGAGTCTAGACAAAAAAGTAGTCATTTATTTTATATAACATTATGTTGTTTGGTTATTCTTTTTGTTATCGCCTTTGTGATTCTTTAATGTATGTTATGTTGGTTATCAAAAGATCTTTCATATACATCAAATCGGGTTACTTCCATTTCATTAATCCTGCTTTATACAACAAAATTTTGTACTTTTTTATTTCTGGAATAATAAATCAAAAAAAAATCTGGTAAGATAAAATTATAAAAATGTGTACATACACACATATTTTGCCCCATATTTTATCACCTGTAATCTCGCTTTCATCTTATTGAAAGTAACTTTTTTTTTGGGGATTCAAAATAACAACTGGATATGTTGAAGGATATATGTTTTGGTTGCTAATAGTAACTTACATATTAATTATACATATTTTCGGCTTACTTTGGTAAGCATCTTATATAATATTTAATAAAATTATTCGATTCACATAATAAGTATATATTCCTTCGTTTTAAATAAATGAAATGTGATCCATTAAATTAATTAGTATGAAAAAAATTATAATGAGGGCAAAGCCTTTCAAAGGTATAATGTTTTTTGAGGAAATAATTTTTAAATCATAATTAATAAATATTAAAGTATTTCTGTACTTTAAAGTACTTTAGTTAAATCAATATATAAGTTTAAAAATTAAAATGTACAATTTTTTATTGATATTTTATTTTAATTAAGTTTTAAAATAAATTTCTGCATTTGTTTCTTTTTTTCGCAAATTTATCTCCATTCAATCTCCATTCCACAATGCTATCCTTTTTTATTGCCGATACATAATATATAAATTATATAATTCTAACACAATCCATATAGGAAGCTCGTGCAGTTACTCTGAGCGCCATGAAATGCTTTTCACCTATCTTCAACGTCTAGACGAGTAATTACTAACAATTAATTGCTTTAGAACCATTTGCAAGGCTTTTCATCTCAGATAAAAAGTTTAAAAAGCCATTACAGATCAAATGGCGATATGAAAAAAGTTCTGATGTCAAAAATCCCCTGCTCGAATAGTCGTTGAGGAACTTTTGCCTCACTCATTGGAGTTATAATTTTCTAAGGCCTTGTGAATTATTTTTGATATATAAATGGCTGGGACACTAATGACCCTTGGACTTAATTAATAACCTTTGGACCCTTGAATTTTAAATAGCAATAACTAATAAAGTTTTAAGTAGATATAGGATGTTAGAAATACAATCATAATCTCTCTTACAATATTACAACTGTTAAATTATTAATTTTAAAACTGTTAACGGTTAAAATATTTTCTACGAGTGTCAGTTTAAGACTTCTTTTTTCCATTTACTTCTTTAAGTGATAAGGGAGTGATAAAAATACCCAAGGTTACAATTCAAAGTCGTTATTTCATATAATTTGATAAAATTAACAAATTGACGAAAATGATTCGCACTTAGGGAATATTTTGTAAGAATGGTCCCATAAGACCTTTAACAAAATTTTTTATCAAGTATCGTTTTTAAGTGAAAAAAGATGAAATTTTATTTTATTATACCTATTATTTGTTTTTCTTTTCCTATCGGAGTGTAGAACATTCACGAAGTCTATTAAGATTAGGCCTAAGTTTCTTTAATCTTTATATTCACTAAGTCGTTGATTATTCGACTGTAGCTGTTGTATAAGATTATGAATACACAAATGATAATTTTGTGAGCCATCTAAGTTTTACACAGGAGTTATATTTATTTTTATAAAATCTTATTTTATATTACGATATTAATTATACCATTTTACGATATTTTTTGTTAGATATGATCTGACCAGGGCTTGAACCCGAAACCTTTCGATTATACCTATTATAATGGCCTTATTTTACTGTTGGTTTTCGCTAGTAAAGTTATTTTTCAACATTTCCCCTAAAAATATGCAATTTATCGTCCTTAAAGGTTTCTCTTATTTTAACAACTTGGATTTCTTAAAACTTGGAACTTGGACAGCCTAAATTCCTTTAAATACATTTATTATATTTATGTGGTAGTTTTTCAATATGTCAATACATATTTATGAACACCTATGTACATTTAAATTCAAGAAGGAAAAAATCTTTCCAACAATGTCAATGGATACACGTTTTTATAATAAAAGATTTCCTCGACCAAAAATTCAAGAGATAAAATAATATATACATGCAAACATAAATTTCATATTCATCCATATAATATGTAAAGGCTTATAAATATTTGTTAGGATAGACATAATTAAAAAGAGACGACAAAATTAAAGTTTGATTTAAATGGGAGCCGTGCTGAGACTCAAGAGAGAGAATATGAATGAAATATAAAAAATGTTATATTCTTAATTTTTAAAATACTATCAAATACACACAAACGATTAAATATTAAAAAATAATTTAAAGCTTTAAATGTATGTGTGCTCAAAACAAAACCGTTACAGAATTATGAAAAAATTATGTTAGGTATGAGAATTTTAAAGATTTTTTATCTTAAAATGGAAAAAAGCTTTGACTTTGTTATATTTTTACACTCAGTATATAAATTTAGTATTTTTAGAGATATATTAACTTTGGAACGGTATTTGCAAGCAATCCAATTTGATTTTTTATTATATTTGATTTGATATTCTGTTTCAGCGTCCCTTTCTGATTCGGTTTAGTTACAATTGAGTTTAAAAAACTTAATGAAAAAAGCGCCAATTGCAAATAGGTGAAATCATAGTCCGGTTTTGGTGAAATCATGGATCCAATTTTGGAAGTTTCCGATCTATACAAGGGCAAACAAGCATTTCTGTGAAACTAAAAATATAAAACATAAAAATATAATATGATACAGGGAAGTGTTTCAACATATTGCCCTTGTGCAGCCGAAGTTTTGGGATGAACTGGAGTAGTGGGTCGGGTACTTCCCATGAGACCACCAAGACTTAAAAGCATATTTTCGAATTAATAAAGATAGTAACTGGAAGTTATGTATAAGGGTGTTCTGTCCTATTAAAATTATACCTCTAAGATTTGGAACGAATTGGGCGGAAAATTTAGGTTCCTAATAGAACTTCCAAGGCTAACTATACCATATAAAAATAATTTATTCCTTAATATCCCAGTGAATAGGTTTTAAAATGTGATTTATATTATAAATTCTAATTTATTTTCCCACTTGGTTATCTAGCGGCTTTTCCATCGAAAAGTTTCGGGTTAGAACCCTGGTCGGATCATATCTAATAAAAAAATATAGTGTATAATACAATAATTTAATAATAAGTCCAAATGTCAAGTCCGCAAATGATTAATGTTATATAGGCAATATATACTATTGTCTGGTAATACAAATAAATAAATAAATAAATTTTTTCACTAACAAACAACACAAATTTATATTTTGCCTATACGTAAATTTTATTTTTTTAAGCTTTTTCCTTATTAATATAGACATTATCAATTTTCTATACCATGTTTTTTATAATAATTTTTTTTTAAAATGGTTTCTTGTTTTTGTTAATTTTTATTTCAGTTTTTTTATTTTATTTTTTTTTTTAAATTGACAAAAAAATAATCAAACACAAAAATTTATTTTACGGAAGACAAACACAATATTGAACGATACCGGATAAACTGAACCTTAAAATAGCTTTTAAATTTTTTTCACCTTATCATTAAAGTCCAAAAACTCCTAATACAAATGAAATTAAGAGTATTGCAACATCTACAAAATATTTATTCAACATTATTACCAGTACAGCAGAATTAAATTAAGAAAATACCAACATCCATTAAAATCTCACAAATTTTGTATAAGTATTTGTAAATTGAAGAAAAATGTAACTTAAGAAAACAGAATGTCAATACAAACATTGGAAGATGAAACTGTCAACATTTTAATATAATATTACAATTTACTACAAGAGTAGTAAAAAGTCTGTCATACATTTTATTACATATCTACGATTAAATTATGTCACAATTTAAATATTTCAGCTGTATTAGTATTGTCATATAATTGTATTATAATATTTATGTTTTTGTTGTTGTGTGTTTCACGTTCAAAAGTTTTAATTTCAAAAGTCTTAAGTTTACAGTTATGTTTTTCTGTTCTCTCTGAAGAATTTCTATTTGCTTTGTTTTTGTTTTATGTTGTCAAATTGATATTTGTCAGCGTTTATAAGGCAGTGGTTTACAATATTGTTTATAAACATGTTTTTTTTTGTTGAATGTTTTAGGATTTGCAAATAGCAATAGGAATAGGATAACAGTAGAAATTGGGAATAGAAAAGTTTTAAAGAACAGTAAGTATATAGCATGCTACAAAAAATTAAGAAGTTTGGATAATGTGTTCGTCGCTTTACATGCATTTCTTTATCAAGAGAAAGCACTTAATTCTTAAATTTTAAACATTGAAAATTGTTGTTATTTTTTTTATTGAAGTATAATTCAAGGATGAAATTTTTGAGTGGTTTTTTAGTTTCTTTTGTAATTGTAGGAGAACTTTCTTGTTGGTAGTCCTATAAAAGCTCAATGTATTTACAATTTAAAAGCTCTGTACCATTTTAGATTTATTGTATTGTGTGTTGAATCTAATTTTTATTAGTAGATCATTGTTGAAGATACAATAGGTTTTATAAAGGTATTGTAGATATATGAAAGATAATAAAAGGATATGTAGTAAAAGAAAAAAAAACAAGAAAAAGACAAAAAAAAAAAAAAACAACTAGAAATGAAATATGGAAATACAAAATGAATATTTTCTTTGTAAAATGTATATATTATTATTTTTGTAAATATACGGGTATTAGAGAACTTATTATCATATTCATATAATCATATATACAATAATATTTCATTGTACTTATTTTCTTTTTATTTTTTTTATTTTGATTTTCTTTTATTTAAATTAGAATTTTTTTAATTTTGACATTTGAATTTTTGATTCATTTGCAAATTAGATTAAACGTCAACGACACAGAATACATGTATGTAGACTATAAATATTTATGAATGTAAAACGTTTTGATTTGTTAATAGAGTATAAAAAATTGAGTATGATTATTTGAAGAATTATTAATTTGTTTATTATGTATATGAAATAAAAAAAATATATTAATAAAAAAAAAATGTCCTCAAAATATTTATATAGGAGTATTTTTTTTTTTTTTTTTTTTATTATTCACAGGTTCAAAAAAGTGCTTAGCACTTGTGGCGAACCCCTTTATTTTTATTACAATAGTTAACACTTAACACTAGGCAACAAAATTATATTAATAACAATAAGTTCTTATATTATTATATAAAAATTTTAATTAGGTAAAATATTTTTTTTTAAGTTATGAAATACACAATTGGATTAGATAGTCATAAGAAATTTTCTTAATAAGCGTTTAAATACGACCATAGAATCGGTGGATCTCAAATATAGAGGCAAATTGTTGTAATTAATAATAGCTGAAAAAATTATTGTGTTCGGAGCGAAATTTAAAATTGACAAATTGTTTCTTCCCCTGGTATTATAGTTATGAACCTCACAAACCCCAGAAAGTTGTACCCCAGATTTAATTTTATCGTGAACCAATTTATAACATAGTATACATAATTCGTAGACCTTTAATTTATCAACAGATAACAATTTTTCACTGTAAAGTGTGTTGGATGGGGTTAAAAGAGGTAAACGGTTTATTGCCTTTAATGCCTTATTTTGCAAAACTTGTATTTCATGTAATTTACATGCGGGAGAAGTCGACCATATTGAATTTAGATAAATAAACTGGGAATGTATATGTGCGAAATATATATTGTATAGAGTCGATTTTGGAAGAATGTAGCGTTGTCTATATAAAGCTGCTACATACGGAATAGTTTTATTTTTAACATGGTCAATGTGATAAGTCCATTTCAAATTTTTGTCTATATATAGACCGAGATACTTAATAAGATCAGTTCCCTGAAGGATTTCACCATTCAAAATTATTTTGAAATTATTTGGCACAGGTTTTTTCAACACCATGTATTTGGTTTTATTTACATTAATTTTTAATTTGTTATTGCTAAAATATTCATCAAATGTATTTAAATCGGTTTGCATGCTTTCATATGCTGCTGCCATAGAATCTTCACTGTAAACCAGCAAGGCATCATCAGCATATAAGATTATAGAGCCTTTACAAGGGAGTTCAAAAATGTCATTTATGTATACTAAAAATAGTAAGGGACCCAATATGGAGCCCTGTGGTACACCTTTTTTTACCAAATTAAAATCACTGCTAATTTCTCCAATTTGAACATATTGTTTCCTATTGGTAAGGTACGAATTTATATATTGTACGGCGTCATTTGAAAAATGAGCTGCTTTAAGTTTCATTAGCAGAATGTCATGATCAAGTGGAGAGGGAGATAAGGATAAATGTGATCGTATTATACTGCTCTAATAGTATTAAAATTATTTTTCTATGCTTATAAATTAATTTAAATATTTAAATAATTTATTAAAAAAATAAATCATAATAAAGGACATGAAACATAACTCTAAGTATGAATGTGAAAAATTACTGAAATATTTGAATGAGTTAATATTGAGGTTTTTTGAAACTGGAGTGAAATACTCAAAAAAACTATTTTAAATTGTAATTTTGAAAACTTTATAATATAAAGAATGATACGGTTGTAATTAAAATCTGATTAAAAAGTATTTGTATTAATAACCGTTATCATTTATAAAATTGTAAAACTTGCGATTCATAGAACCATATCGTCGGCTGCATGCTTCTTTGATCCATATACCAAAAAGTCGAATGGAGAAAAATGAGTTTAAAGTTTAAAAGGCTGTAAAAAAAAATCTGTCCGATAGAATTTTTTTAAACTCTGCCAACCTGTGTATGTACGCTTAAACTATGATTGTATAATTTTACAGACCAAAAGCTTTTAATTTGTCGATTTTAAAGGGAAAATAAAATTTTGACTTTTGATCCATATCCAATTTTGAAATGTATTTCGTTTTTCATTATATTACATGGATCAAAAATGTTTCACATAGATCAAATAAGCAAGAATGAAACATTCGCGTTCTATAGGTATACATACTAAATCATTCAAAATACCATGTTCTTTAATTTTTGACACATTTTATATTTCTAAATCAACAATAAATATTACAAACTACTAAAATAATATATTAATTATAAAACAAACTAAAATTTGCTTTCACTTCCAATTATAAATTAAAATAAATTTTATATTAATTAAGTAAAACAGTACTTTCTTAATAAAATAAAAAGTAAATAAAAATTAAACGTAAAGATAATTTCACAGTTTTGTAATACTTCATTTTAAATTTTAAATAAAAAAAATTATATTATATAATACTCCTAATTTTAAATTAATTCTTATCAATAATTATTAGATATTATATATCTTTCACATCCAATTTATAAATTTAAAAAAAATTTGATATCATTTAATTAAACAAAACAGTATCTTTTTAATAAAATCAAAAGTAACAATAAAAAAAGTAAATAAAAATTAAACTTAAAGATAATTTCACAGTTTTGTAATACTTCATTTTAAATAAAAAAAATTATATTATATAATATTCCACATTTTAAATTAATACTTATAAGATTAATTTCAGCCAATTAGTTTTTGTACTTTTTATAAAAAATTAAATTACTATTAAAAAATTATTATTAAAATTATTATAAAAAATTAAATAAAAAATTATATTTTAAGTAACGCAGTAAAATATTTTGCATCTTCTAGCGGAAGATATTTAAGTAAGCTTGCTATGTCATTAATCTTCTTTTGGTCAATATTAGTAGGTTTTAAGGTAAGAAGTTGAACATTGAACAAATTTGCTGGTGTAGGAAAAGTTTTTTTTGATGCATTCTTTTTTATGTTGATAAAGTTGTAGTTCAAATCAAAAAAAGATGTTTTATATTTTATTGTAAAAGGTTCATCGCTTTCATATAAGATAGTTTTTATTTTCGAAAACGGAACTTTGCTAAAATCCACCTTTCCGGCAGGAACAGAAAATTTTTTGAAATCTTGATTTTGTATCATCTGAATTATTATTAAATTAACCTTTTTGGACTTCATCTGATTAAGTAATTTTAAAAGATGTAAAGGGCTATTAACTTCCAAGTTTTTCAAATTTTGGTCTATATAAAAATGAACACAATCTACCTCTTGAATAGCGGAATGACCCGGTTCAGAAAATTTTTGTATAACTGTTAGAATTGTAGGATGACTTGTAATAAAAAATTTAATTGCGGTAGAATTGATTTTGTTTCTATTCTGAGGTACACAAGAGTCACTCCAAAGTGTGATTCTTGTTGTTTGTGGAAAATCCTGCATAACTCTACTTAAAATCTTTATTAAAGCACTGCAAAAATAATTTCAAATATTCATTTTTGATCATATTTATGGATCAAAATGAATAAAATAAAAATTTATAACCTTGTGATCCACGTGCATTATATAATGACGTGGATCAAATAAGGAAATATCATTTTAGTGCGAAAAATTTCATATATTTTCTGATCCAAAGGCAAAAAAATTTGGATATGGATAAAATTTGCATAAAAAATTATAAAAACAGTGGATGTGGATCAAAGTTACGTCTTCATAACTCAAAAAGTATTCAGGTTAGAAGAAAACGGACAACACAGAAAGAAAGAGCATCCCAAAAAACCCCAAAAAGTGCTTTTAGGTCAAAAATGTCAAAAAGTCGTTTGGATCAAAGAAGCATGCAGCCGACGATATAATTTCCCAGTTGAATGTTCTTTATGCAGATGCGTTTGTTATACGTTTTAAGTTTTTATGGTATAAATTAATATTTAAATATATTTAAATTCTATTAATTCTTTTAACTTCAACTTCGTTTTTAATTAGTTATAATAATGTGGAGGTTATTTTTTTCCATTCTATAATGAACAATCTTTAAAAAGTTATTAACATTACTTTAGACTATTAGAGCAGTATAATACGATCACATTTATCCTAAAAGTATGCAATTAAGCTGCAATAAGTTCCTTGGCGTCGTAGTGGTCATTCACATGGTTTGGAAATTGCTTGGAAATGGTAATTTTGAAAAAAATATATAATTCATAATAGACGAAGCAATACGTTTATTTTGCTCTGCCTCAATCTAATATAATACTTAAAATTACAAGCCTCTTATATTACAGCAAAAAAACGTACCACTTTAATTTAAAATTATTGAAAAAATTTACAAAAACTTAAATTTAATTCAAAATTAATTAAATAAAAAAAAATTACAGAAAATTATAATAATAAAAAAATATTTGATAATCCTTTGGAATCCTATTTTGCCTCCTAAAAATATTCTATCAGATTTAATATAAAATAATGTAGTCAAGGACATTTTGGTTTTGTAATTTGATCCAAGATGTGTAGGCTGATTAAATTTTTATTTATAAAATCAATATTTAAGGAATCTGTTTCCTTTCAACTTTGTTTTTTTATTTACAAATTCTTTAACATTAAAATGAAAAAAAAAACGCAAAAAAATTTAAACAGACTTTTCCCATTGCGTTTCCAAGTTCAAAAAATTTCTATTTAAAGTTTTCTATTTCTTTAAATTTTTCGTATCTAATCATCAAATTCTTGCCTTGTGGTAAATTGATAAGTTTAGAGAAAATATCTTAAATATCGTTATTGATAATCTGTTTGGTTTCTAAAAACAATTTTGTAGACTAGAAGATTAAAAGTTTTTTGAAATAGATGAGATAAAAATGGAAACAAATGGAAAACAAAATGAAAATAAAACTTTTAAGTTTATGTCATTTTATTAAAGAAAATTCGATTTTTCCGATCTGAAAAGATTTCGATATTTTATTATCAAAATTTTAAGATTGTTTAAGATTAGTGTGTATGATTTTTGTGTAGTATGACCACCAAAACTTTTTTCAATCGTTCCAATATTCTTACATATGAATGTGATGGTTGAAAGATAAGTGATTAATTGGTTAAATATGAAAATATGATAACTTCGGTTATCTTTAAACTTAAATAATTAAAGTTTTATGGTGGAATATAATGAAAAATGTTGATAAACGAAAAAGATTTGCAATAAGGAATTTTTTTTACTCATAATATTAAAAATAATTCTATAGAAACTCGTAAAAGAAGCAAATCTTTTAGCCCACAATCTTTGTTTCCGGGAAAATTAATTTTTAAAAATTAATTTAAAATGAATTTTCAAATGAAATTTGTCTTACAAATAAGGTTGCGGGTACATTAAAATTGCTCCTCCGTTTGTAACACATCGATCTAGAGTTGCATCGAAAGAAAATGGATCTGGGTATGTATGTCTTCTCGAACGTCTGTCCGTCTGCCAGGACGATAAATCAGAAACCAAAGGGCTTGAGAGTTACACAGATTTAGTTGTCAACATTAAAAATGTTAAGGCTCTATTTTTCGAGCAACTTCCATGACCGTGCTTAAAAATCTTCGGAACTAATTACATTGAGAAGTTGAAATGAAAAGAAATAGGTATGCCGAAAACACTTGCAAATTTTTAAAATTTTGCGAGCAAAGCTACGTGTGTCTGCCGTGAGGCTCACTGGAACCAGAGTTCATATCTTTGCAAAGAATAAGACTACCTGGTTGAAAATTAAAATCAGTATGTAATACAATATGGTAAGCAATTTTGAGAAGTTATTTTTAAAATCGATTTGATATTCTTTATAAAAACGATTTGATACTCTTTCGATTTCTTGGCCTCCGTATCAAGAGGCCAAGAAATCGAACTAAAATGATTTGAAAAAAATATAGTTTCTCATTCTGACACCTAAATTTTTTGGAGCGAATACTTGTAGAGCCTAGATGCATTTCTTTAAATATTTAATTAAAGAGCATAATTAAAAGGAACTGCCAAACCTTTTCAAAAAACTTTTAATTTTCTTTCGAACTCTTGATTTTGAAAATAAGCAACAATTAAGATACCGTAAAACTCTTCAAACCTACGGCCAGATGAGCGGACGCTCTGTCTTCTGATATACAGAACCTGCACTTGCTTCATGGATTTAAAAGAAAATGATTTTTGACAGCCAATTAATTATTAAAGTCAAGGATTTTTCCTAAAATTGCATAAAAATTTAAGACAGAAATTTAAAAACAAAATAGAGAATTAAATTAAAGCTTTTATTACAACAATAACTTTATTTTATATTCGTTTATTGATTTCCTAATTTTCAATTTAAAACGAGGAAGAGTGTGGTAGAGTAGACTGTGTCAACTCTGGGATACCCGCATGACCGTAACATATACATTATATCATGCGGTTATTTACTTTTGGCAAAATTTAAAATATTCAGCTTTATTAGGTGTAGAGTAATGCTTATATAAAAGAAGGAGTTGTATGGCAGCTACTCGAACCCTTTGCAGTAGACCAACCAAATTTTGCAGTAACTTTGGTCATTACACTAAACTATTTTCTGCAAAATTTCAGACACCCAGCTTCATCAGGTGTAGTGTAAAGCTCATATAAAAGAAGGAGTTGTATGGCAGCTACTCGAACCCTCTGTAGTAGACCAACCAAATTTTGCAGTAACTTTGGCCATTATACTAAACTACTTTTGGCAAAATTTCAGACACGCAGCTTCCATATGTATAGAGTAATGCTCATATAAAATTAGAAGTTGTATGGCAGGTACTCGAACCCGTGGACCAAAATGGCTGAATTTAAAGATTCCGTTTTTTGCATAAAAACGAATTTGTGAAAATTTCATAATCCTAGCTCCTTTACTTTTTGAGTTATCGTGATGACGGACGGACGGACATACATAGCTAAATCGATTTATTTTTCGATTCTGATCCGATCCATACACTTGAGTCTATATCTACCCCCCTCCTTCTCTGCGTTGCAAACGTAATGGCAAATTTATTATACCCTTTGACTATATAGTCATACGGGTATAATGATTTATTTGATCTTTAATAGAATTTCAATAGAATTGAGGTTTGTTTTTTTGGAAAATTGATAGGAATGGGTTTCAAAAACAAAAAGTGCATAAAATAAAAATCATAAACTTTCTGGATAAAAATTTTCTTTTAAATAAGGAATTTCTTCTGAATTTAGATATAATTTTCATATAAAATTTTCAAAATAGTATTTTATTTATTAAAAAATATGCCACAGGTTATTTTGGAAATTTTTCAAATGATTTTTGTAGTCTTGTACATAACAAATACTAATATCCTTGAGTAACATGCGAAGCGAATGTAAGAATATATTTCAATAGAAAGGTAATTACAGGGATTTTCTTATTGAAAATAACGGTATATTTACCATAATACTATTAATTCATTGGAAACTTTTTAATTTTTAATAGAAAATTCTTTATTATCCCCATTTCAACATATATTTTGATAATTCTTACTTGAAAGCTTCTTTGTCTAAACAATGTTAACAACATTCGAATAATAAACGATTACATACCACGTTTTATTAAATTTGAATAGCACATTTAAATAACACTCATTGTCTTGTCAGTTGAATAGAATATTACGCAGTTTTTAAAACTTTAAGAATTTAAAAAAGTTTTGAAAAACCAAATCTAAGATTCGGTCAAATGTTTTGCAATACACCTAATGTAGGTATAGAGGGGAATATTAACTTTGGTACGGTATTTGTAACCATTAAAAGAAAGCAAGATAATTATAGAAATATGTATATTTTTTGCTCAGTGTCCCCCTTCTGAGTCGATTTCGCGAAGTCCATCTGTAAACATGATAACTCAAAAATTTTGGATACAATCTCGATAAATTTATACTAACCATTGAGAAACATACAGCGAGTCGTGGAGATGGGCGAGATCAGACCATGGGTTTGGATTTTAGAAAATTTTAATCGACTTCAAGCCAAACGAGGATAATCCCGAAGCCTCCGATAATTCGAAGATAGTCAGCACTTCAATATTAATTAAAACTTGAAATTTGGTACAAGGTAGCTTTGTTCTATTTGTTTAATGCACCTGAGATGAGTTGAGAAGAAGGATTCTGTACCTGTAAATTGAATTTGTCAAGTGTAGCGTATTACTAAGTCGGTTGCGTCGACTTACTGTTTGTTCATTTCTTGTTTAGTTAGTACAATATATACCAATGTTCTTTAGCATTTGTTTAAATTTATATGCGGGTTTATAAAATAAATTACACGTTAGTAAAACATTTTTATATAGTGATGTGATGTGAAATGGTTTCTGAATCGGTGAATCAGATTCAAATTCAATTTCGATCAATTATTAAAACAAAAAAATTACAATTTCAGTTAAAACTATGATATACATCGTTTAAAAAACTCTATTTTTAGAATACGAACTAAAAGAAACGGATTCAGTTAAAAATCCCATAAATCATTACTGGTTAAATTAAATGTCAAAATTAAAGTTAACGTCCAAACTGATGGGAATCTAAAGCAATAAGCACTAATTTTCAAAAAGAAAAAAAACCATCCGAATCTCCCATTTTAGCACAGTGGATCAATTTTAAAAAAGCTTTTCCTATTATATCAGATTAGATCGTGCTGTTATTTTCTTTCTGAATTTACCGACTTATTTTACTTTCGGTTTTTTTAAAGCTTTTGGATTTCTTATATCCAAAACGTGTCAGACACAAAAAATACCATTTGGAAGTTTAAACCCAAATACAAAACAAATTTTTTGCAAATAATTGTTGCTTCAAAATAACTTAAACCTTAAAATAAGTTCTGTGACGCCCTATTTCTTAAATATTTCTTAAGAAATTTAGAATTGATAACCTTTGATCTTTTCATTAAGGTAAAAGATGTATTAAATTTTTTAATTGCTTTTTAATTTTCTTTGGCATTTTTATACCCGTATGACTATATAGTCCAAGGGTATAATAAATTTGCCATTACGTTTGTGACGCAGAGAAGGAGGGGGGGTAGATATAGACTCAAGTGTATGGATCGGATCAGAATCGAAAAATAAATCGATTTAGCGATGTATGTCCGTCCGTCCGTCCGTCATCACGATAACTCAAAAAGTAAAGGACCTAGGATTATGAAATTTTCACAAATTCGTTTTTATGCAAAAACCGGAAGCGCTATTTAAATCCAGCCATTTTGGTCTACGGGTTCGAGTACCTGCCATACAACTTCTAATTTTATATGAGCATTACTCTATTGCAATGGAAGCTACGTGTCTGAAATTTTGCCAAAAATAGTTTAGTATAATGGCCAAAGTTTCTGCAAAATTTGGTTGGTCTACTGCAGAGGGTTCGAGTAGCTGCCATACAACTCCTTCTTTTATATGAGCTTTACACTACACCTAATGAAGCTGGGTGTCTGAAATTTTGCAAAAAATAGTTTGGTGTAATGGCCAAAATTACTGCAAAATTTAGTTGGTGTACTGCTGAGGTTTCGAGTAGCTGCCATACAACTCCTTCTTTTATATGAGGATTACACTACACCAAATGAAGCTGGATGTCTGAAATTTTGCTAAAAAGAGTTTAGTGTAATGGCCAAAGTTACTGCATAATTTGGTTGGTCTACTGCTGAGGGTTCGAGTAGCTGCCATACAACTGCTTCTTTTATATGAGCATTACTCTACACCTAATAAAGCTGAATGTTTGAAATTTTGCCAAAAGTAAATAACCGGATGATATAATGTATATGTTACGGTCATACGGGTATCCCAGAGTTGACACAGTCTACTCTACTACACTCTTCCTCGTTTTTTTTAATATTTTGTTGGTTTTCTTTGCAATAGCCCTTGCATATTTATCTTAAGAAAGTATCTTTAATTGTTTAAATATTTATGGATAAATCGTTTACCCAATAACTATTATAATATAACTATTTAGTTGAGACCAAAGTTTTATCATTCGTTTTGCTGTATAAATAATGAAGGTCATTCTAACATTAAGTTGAATTTTATATTTTAATTAATGAAGGGAATTTCCTAAATTATTTTACTATAGTAATTTTTCAGATATAAATATCTGTAAAAACGTATTTCGAACGAAATTGCAGGATGTTTGGGATCCTACAGAGGGGACGAGATAGATATAAGTTGAATAACTACTTGTATATGATGAATCGGTTATGAATCAATAAGGAAATCACTATTGTTCGTTCATCCACCCGGGATCATCCTATAACTCAAAAACTAAACACGGATTCTGAAATTTCCAAATTGTTTGTTGTAAACTGATGGTGAAGCAGTTTGTATGGCAGGTTTGAAGGGCTGCACTACAACTTTACTTTATGCATAATCAATTGCCACATTAACCCTAAACAAACCGTTTTACTATATTGCCTGGCGGTTTCGAATAGTTATCGTACAACTTGTTTTTTAATTAGAGCATTATTTTATAATCAACTTTTGTACGACATTCGGTTGCTCTAGTGCATCTGGGTGGAATAATTGCCACTAAACTGTTATTTTTATTACTAAACTCAGGGTCTGATTCAGTTGTATATCGGAAACATTGACAAAACTAACTAACTCTTTCTATGTTTAAGTAATAATAATACGCGGAGTGCAAAGTTCACACTTGACACAGGCATAATATTAGATATTCTCTCAGATTCAAAGACGCTGTACATATCCTTTCTTCTAAATTTTCAGTTTAAAAAACAAAAAATATTAAAAGATCGAATCCTTAAAAATATTGAGAAAAAAATAATTTCGAATATTAATTCGTTACCGGATCTAGTTCTAGGATCCGTTTGAACATTTCTTCCTTGAAAAGTAAAATAAACCAATTGATTTAATAAAAAAATTGCCTTACAAGTTTATGTTTCAAATATCAAATTAAGAACTTTCAATTTCTCTTAAAATAATAATAAAGTATAAAATTTATTATTTTCAAATTTCCCATCTTCAGCAGGGGGAACTCAAACATTTTAAAAGAAATAATAAAAATAACCAAAGGGTTTTAAAAAAGCACATTTTTAAAATTAAACAATGTTCCATATAATAAATTTTCGGTAATAAGTACAGATACATATTAAATGGTTTATAGGTATGTTCCTTCAAAAAAATTCGGTCAGGTATCCAAGCTACGGATCAAATCTCTAATTTTTGAGGAGTAACATATTCTAAACTGGGCCTGTATCAATCGCGGGTTAAAAGAATTTAACTTCAAGTTTCTAACGTAAGCCGTTTAGAAGATATGTATTTGAAAATATTTAATTTAACATAACTGTAAATTAAGATATGTATAAAACATATGAAGCAGTTGTTATTTACACAGACAAGCTGGGAAGTAGAGCAGGTGGACAGAGTGAAAAATTAACAGCACAATTTTTTCAAAATTTTTGATAATTTGAAACTAAATACAGAGAATACCCAAATGTATTAAATTTATTTGATCTTAGGCTAATGTTTTTATTTATTTTTTTTTTTTTTTTTTGTTTTTATTTTTTATAGGCTTGGCTTTCTCTGGGATCGAATACAAAATAATAGATTTATTGAATGGACGGTAACATTTAAAGTGGTAAGAACTTTATTAAGTATTTTATCTAAAAATGAAAGCTATTAAGTTAGAGATAAAATATATTTGTAGATTCTTTGTATTTGATAATTTTTTATTATTTTTTATCTTTTTCTGTGACATCATAGTTCATATTCAAATTCACATTTTTATCTTAAACTTCTACCACACAATGACTTTTAAAGACTTTTAAAAAGCCAAAATTTTAACATAATCGACTAACACCATTGTACATATAAAATTCAAAGTATCTTATACTTATATCACATTAACAAAAAAAAAAGCTAAAAAGGTTTAAGCACAAGAATACATACTAAATTGTACGTTACATATATGCAATATATATATATATATATATAGGATTCTATAAAATTTAAAGTCTTAAAGTTTTGGATTCAAAACCATTTCCTATACCCTTAGGTATAACTTTATCTGTATATAAATTATTTTAATAGATACTAAAAAATGGTGTCAATTTTAAAATTTAATTTTCGTTTATAACGTTCAAATTCTAAATATGAAATACACTTATTTTTCGAATTTCGAAACGATTTTGGGCTCATCACAAAGTAAATTTCTTCCTTGAAATAAAAATGTTGAAATTAATTAAAGGACGTATAAAATTAAAATCGTGTTCTGCACTTTAAACTAAAATTTTCAGAGAAATTATCTAAGGTTTTTATGGAATAAAAAACTTTGTTGGAAATAGTTAGAAATGAACTCCATCCATCAATTTTTGAGCAAGCTTCTTACATGAAAGACGGAAAGGTATGTCGACTAAAAATCAGCTAAAACTTTACTATTATAAAAAAAAACGGATAGAAATCATTTCCAACCATCACGTCTAATCAATCCAATGGAAATACAGAATCTACGAATAAACTTTAATTTGGTTTTATTTGACATTATGAAATTTATATGAATTGTAATACAAAAAGGTTCTTCCTTCTTTAATTTAAGAAAGCTTCATTAAAGTTGAATTAACCTCAGATGTTTTGTTCGATCCTTTAGAAGCCAGATTTAAGCTGCTTCACAAGGGAAAATATTTTAAGGCTCATGTAATTATAAAACATTCGATTAAATCCTTTAAATGTCAAAACCATTAAAAACTAAACAGAAAAATTGTAAATATTGCACCATTGTATTAAAGTATTTCTTAAATATTATATGCATAAAGTAGATCATATGCATAAATGTAAACATCTAAACGTATAACGGTTTCGGCGCCGTGGAATAACGCCATACGAAACAAAGCCATAATGGCTTTATTTTGCTATTGAATGAGAAATAAAGCCATATCGCACATTTTTTCGCGTATGGCTTTATTTCCAATTCAAATGCGAAATAAAACCGTATCATTTTCTAAAATTTTACGAAATAAAACCATATAGTAAAATTGATACAAATTCTAGTTTTATAGTAAACAAAGAGAAAAAAAAAATAAGAAATTAATAAATAAGTGTAATTAGCAAGTTTTATTAAACGAACCCCCGCTAACTCAATTATTGAAGCTAGATTTTGCATTCATACCTATTTTATTCGAAAAATAATACAAATCAGTATCTCACACACACACATGTAATAAATATTCTGTAAAAGGGAGCAATTCCAATTTTGAATGCCACTCTAAATCCCTCCTAATTCAGAATGACACATTTACATATATGTATATATAAATATTCTGAAAAAACCGTATAACATTTATTTTGAATCCAATTCTAAAACTCCTTCCTAACTATTGCAATAACAAAGTGATTTAAATAGTGCAAGCTGCCACTTCCCAACTCCCGCTAAACATACATTGAAACACTACTATTGTACTGAAATACTTAATTTGTAACCAATATTGTAAAAACAACCACCAAAAATTAAATTTTTCTAAATAATATATATCTTAACAAAAGAGTAATAAATTTGGATTTTTTTTTAATTTTAAGCGTAATCCGTTGGCTTCAGTCATTTGTTTAACGGGGTTAAGCGACTGCAGACCCCGCTATCTTAAAAACTTTGTAACAAAAATATTTATGTAAGAATAATAATTAGAAGGGATTTTAGAGTTGGTTTCAAAATCAGGGAATTCCATTAGTCCAAAATATTTATATATATTGTTAATACGAGACTAGAGGATTAGGAGGGATTTTAGAGTTGGATTCAAAAGCAGGGAAATACGCCTTTTACAAATAATTTATATATACGTGATATATGAGATTCTGTACATGTGTATATGTCAGATACTCTATTAGGAGGGTTTTTGGATTTTGATACAAAATCAGGATTGCCTCTTTTTCCAGAATATTTAATACCTACATATTAAATTTTAAAAGAGGCTTTTTATACCCGTGCATACATATATGACATCGGGTATATTAGATTTGCTCCTCCGTTTGTAACGCATCGATCTAGACGAGCTAGATATAGTGTCAAGGGTACGTATCGGCTCAGAATCGAAAAATTAGTCGATCTAGCTATGTGTGTCTGTCCGTCCGTCCGTCCGTCCGTCCGTCCCTCCGTCCGTCCGTCCGTCCGTCCGTGTGTCAGCACGATAACTCAAAAACTAAAAGGGTTAGAGTCTTGAAATTCACACAAAGTCATTTTTAGACAATTTCTAGGTTCCCTATTGTTTTTGGTTAAAATCGGACCAAGGCTTCGGGGAGCTGCCATACAACTTTTTTGCACCAATATGAATTTCTTCAAAACTATTTATACTACGGGGATGAAAATTACACACGGTTAGTTTTATAATGACTCCGGCACTTATATGAAGTTTCAAAATGTTAGGGCCCCATTTTCGGGGGGCTGCCATACAACTTCCTTGCACCAATATGAATTTCTTCAAAACTAATTATACTACGAGGCTGAAAATTAGACACGGTTAGTTATATAATGAATCGAGCACTTATATGAAGTTTCAAAATGTTAGGGCCCCATTTTCGGGGGGCTGCCATACAAAGTTTTCGATTCAATAACTTTGAATCTAATGAAGCTACAAGGTTAAAATTAAAATTGGGCAGGTAAATTAATAGGGCAAGTTACTTGGCAAAGTTGGACATCACTCGGACCATCAGACTTTTAGGGTGGGCCAATTTTTTTTTTTTTTGTTTTTTTTTTTTTATTTTTTTTTTTTTTGTTTAAGCTAAAGGTATGGGACAATGAATGAAAATTTTTTTTTTTTTTTTGTGATTTTTTTTTTTTTGTTAATTTTTTTTTTTTGTTAATTTTTTTTTTTTTTTTTTTTTAAGCTAAAGTTATGGGACAATGAATGAAAATTTTGTTTTTTGTTTTGTGATTTTTTTTTTTGTTTGTTAATTTTTTTTTTTTTTTTACGTCAAAATTATGGGGTAATGAGTTAAATGTATAAGGGAAGTAAATTACGGTTTATTTTATACACCATAGTTGGGTATGCACGGGTATCTAAAAGTTGACAAGGGCAACTATAATCTTCCTCGTTTTTTGGAATTTTAATTTATAATTATTTTTGTTTGGAAAATTAAATTGCTTTTATTTTCACAAGTAAAATTACATTTTTAAAAAGGCAATAAAGCCATATGGCTTTATTTCGCAATTATATGCGAAAAAATTGACGATATTGCTTTATTTCTCATTCAATAGCGAATTAAAGCCATTATGGTTTTATTTCGTATGGCGTTATTTCACGGCACCAACGGTTTCATTTGACCGTTTTGTTATTGTTTCTAAAAAATTTTTAATCAAAAATCTATAAACAAAATTAATATCCTTTCGTCTATCCGGTATCCTCGAATTACAATAAATAATAACAAACGAAAAAACCCTTTAATGTCCTTATCGTATATTTTTTCATGTGTATAATATTCAATAGAAAAAAGATAAGATGAAAGAAATGATATTTTTAAGAAAAGAAAGGAATAAACGAAAAGAATATTTGAACAAAATGCAATTTAGATATTCTTAAAAAATAATGTACGTACTTTTTTTGTAGGAGTTGGACTTTAATATAATAAAGCGTCATCTAACTTTAAAAAATAATACTTAGGTTAGAAGAATTTGGTATTTTTTAATACCTCAGCAGATTATATTCTGATTGTTTGTTTAAAGTTATTTTTCTATTGTTAAGACTATGTTAAGCACCGTGTTAGACTTTATGAAGTCTCAGCTAAAATTAGTCAAGGCTCCGGCGTTAATCAAGAGTCAATATTTATATCAATGTCAATGAAATGTCTAATAGTATACTAAATTTGCTATTACGATAGTGCCGCAGTAAAAGAATGCGGTAGGTTGGATCAGAATCGGAAGTAAATCGAACAAGCCATACGTAGTTCGCCCGTCTGTGTCATAACTCAAAAATAAAAGGAGCTGAAATTTTTAATTTTTTTTTTAAATATTGTTTTATCATTTAAAATAGCCTTAAAATGTCTTTCATAATTATTTAATATAAAAACACGTTCGAAATTAAAATAATGTAAGAAACATTTGATCAACATTGGCTTAAATTTATTTTATATAAAAAAATATTTAGTTTCTTGTTTTTAATGTTAGCAAGATTAAATTAGTACACATTTTAAAAATTTGATTCCAGATTTTTCATTGGTTTGCAATGAGATATTTCAAATATCTCTGGATATCAAAATATTTGTGATTTAAAAGATTTGTACTTTAATTTTTTGAACTTTACTTTCGTAAAATTCTAATAATATTTGTGCTGATTGGATTGCGCTTAAATAAACGCGTAAGGGTGCTGGGTCGATCACACTATCTTACTTGGATCTATGTTTGAAATCAGTTTTAAAATTTTATTATGCTTGATCACAAAATAAAAATATTTCAATAAAGATCCCTCTTTTACTATGTTACGAAACTAGCTATTCCAGCATATTTGTATACATTTTAGAAAAAGCGGATAGTCTTCTTATTGGAAGTCTTCTACTGTCTATTTAATATTTACCTATAAAAGAACAAAATTATACATTTGAAAATCGATATCAATTTGAGAACAGGATCATTTCTTAGAATACATATTATGTAAAAAGGATTAATTTTAATTTTTACTTTTTATAACAGTACAAATAAATTTAAGGATACTTTACGTATTTACAATATCAAGGATACACTTCTCTTATTGATGAAAGATTCTCTAAAGTGTTTGATGTTTTCTTAACTTGCCAAATAATATCATTTACAACATAAACTATTCGAATACCTTTCTGAAGATTTCTATTTAATATCCTATAAATTACCCAATTTTGTAATACATTCCTTTTGAAATTTTTAATATTATCTCCAGTCCTATAAAAATGTTTGCTTACTTTTGTTTTAAATTACCAAGACATAATAAAAAAGAGTCAAAATTGGTGCCTTGGTTATTTGAAATGTTTGAAATTTTAATTCATTTTTAAGAAAATTAAAATTGAAATTATTTTAATGAAATAAATTGAATAAATTTAGTTGATTATTAAAAATTTAAATAAATAAGTACAGTAGTGTGGGTATTTTTTGGCAAGAAGGATATCCAGGACATTCTGAATTTTCTTAAAAAATGGAATATTATAATATCCGAGTATAATACACATTTTTCGAAAAAGCTTCCTTAGTTTCGGAGTAGGGTTATATGGAAAAATATTTTTAAAATTAAATAAATTAAATTTTATGTGTTAAAAATTATAATGGAAAATTTAAACATAAAATTTTAAAAAATTTTAAACTTGATTTTAATCAATTTCGAAGAGTTATTCATTTTCCGGTTTAAATTATTTAATTTAGTTAAGTTGTAAAAAATAGTTGAGTTATTCTTAATATCATCAATATCAATTGAAAACCAATATTATGAAAGAGTTCTTGTATTTCAACGACTCACTACGAGTTTTCCTAACTTATTACGAGGAACAGTAGAAAACTTCAAAAGCCATCTATTTGAATTTGCAGAGTTCTTTTTTCGACTTTAACACACCGAAATCACGCCCATTTCAATCAATCTTTTGGAAGTGAACTCTGATACAAGGGTTCAGTTTGGTTTTGAGGATAAGGACCATAACGAAAAATGTGAAAAGATTTTAATTTACTCGTAATTTTAAATTTAAAAAGTAAAAGTTTTCTCTACTAAACAGAATAAAATCGTAAAAATATTCGATTCATAATATAAAAAGTTCATTCAACTAAATTTAATATTTCTATCTTTTTTAAAAATTTAATTTAGACAAAAAATGAAATGCAACTTAAGTAGATTGAAAATTATGATGTAAAAACTTCTTTTTCAAATAAAATCAAATTAAAAACTCAATGAAGTTTATAATACACGTCAAACGTTCATTGATGTATAAATTTATTCTACTAATTCGATGTGCTTTGCATTTTTCATTTAAAGCTGCATTACGACAAATATCCAAAAAAAAAAAGGAATATTTTTCAATAGAATGATTTTAATATTACATCTGCCATATTTTTACTACGGAAACGATCTTCTACTTCTTCCTTTAAATGGTATTAAAAGAAATTATAGTTTCCATTAAAAAAATTTTTATAAAAAAGTGAAAGAGTACTAACATATTATTATAATAATATTCGGATATACTTCCGCAAAGGAGTGAATGTTATTAAGACGACGTCATCATATAACGGTACTTTTTATATTCAATTTTCCGTATCTATAACTATAATTTAGGAATTCCACCAGATTTATCGGTATTGATACTAATGCAATAAAAATTTGGAAAATGGGATATATAAAATACCGTTATGATGACAACATTATGAATCTATTAATATCTCTTTTCGGAAGTTCATCCTAATATTCTTACACACTTTGTCATAATAAAGACGTTTTGACATAATTAAGTGAAGTAAGTATCAATATGATTTCATCAAAGTTTTTATATTAAAATATAATTATTTTTGAAATTCAACGAGTTACAAATAATGCGATTTAATAGTACAAAGAAAGAGATGTATGGGAGTTCAACAATATTTAAATTGCATTGATGGGACTTAAAATTATTAATACTTATGAAAAGGTATTAAATTAAATTCAAGTTAAAGATTCAGTGCAAAAATATAATATATGACAAATATAAACTGTGGCAAAAAAGTTTTCATACACTTTTTCAAATCAGGATAGGGCCTCAAAGAAGTTTATCATACAATGTTCAAATTCAATTTTAAGGCAACCCTATTTAATTACTAAAAAGTATATATACAGGTTTTCAAAAACGTTGAACTAATCCTTTGATTACTCCTTGGAATAGGTTGTGTTGGTTACCCGATTAGAAATTTACAGAGATTAAACAACAATGAAATCCATGAAGTTTTGTGGGAGTTCTAATTAGCGCATACGTTAACATATCCAAAACAATTACATTTGTATCTAACTACGCTAAGTGTCAAAAGATATTTATGGATACAGGTGGTTCCATTGGAGTAGAGGGTATATAAAATGAAACAAAAATATTTGTATAATATAACTGTAAAAAATAATTTAGCGAACGATTACATTCTTTTTATTTTCAATGAGCCTTCAAATATTATTTTAGCCTTCTTAGTTGCAAAATATGTTTAATATATGTATATATAATAACGTGCTTTTGTATTAAAATAATTAATATTTAATTAAAAAATGCAATTAATTAAATAAAAATTTATGTTGCGTCCACCACAGAACCAACCGCTATTACAGGTAAAGCGTAATATAAAATTTTTTCAAAGATTTTTTTTAAATGCGTAATAATTTTTATTAAAACAATATGTAACGCTAAACAATTAAAAAAAAATTTGTCATACATTATTTTATGCATCTCTATTGATTTAAGATAAAGTAACTCGTTATTGTGTTAATTTAATAATTTCCAATAAAATTGTAGAAAGATTCCTATAAATACTCACTTGAAATCTTGAAAATACACATTTAAAAAAATATAATTTTGTTTAGATAAAATTGCTGCTTTGTAGTTACTAAATATCACAGCAATTCATTTAAATGTTATTTTAAAATTCATCATGTTTAGTGTATTCTAAATATCTATTTACCACCTAAATACATAACAATTAGAATGACATGCTTTACATTTATCAAGGTAGGTACTCATGTTTTCTTAGTGCAAAAAGTTGGTTTTAATTTTAAATCCAAAGTTAGAAAGTAATAATTATAATCAAGTGCTTTTTAATAGCGCACAATTTTAATTTTTGCAAAAGTTTTATATGTTAAGAAAATCTAAGAAAAAAGTAATTTAAAGATTCCTAAAACCTAAAACCTTCCCCTAAATTTTTACCACTTTTAGGCTCAGAACCGCTGGAGGTATCAAGCTTCTCATACATTAGTTTATTTGTAAAATTAAATTGATTGTGTAAAGTTTAGTCTGAAATGAAGTGCTAGATATTTAGGGAACCAGATCACCTGAACAAACAAACATAATAATTTAATTTGTTAAAAAAAGAAATAAACGTTACATGTTGTAATGTTCCACATTGTGTGCACATAAGTAAATTTGTTTTAAAATTATTGTAATTGTTATATTTGATGCTTAGCATTTATGCAAATTTAATAACTTTCATGTAGCATAATTAAATTTAATAATGTCATTATTTAATTTTTATATTTTACACTAAATTGTATTATTTCTTTTCCAATTGTGAGATAATGGTGTAAGAGTATGTTTAAGATTTGAATTTGTTATTTGAGAGTTAAAAAGTAGGAAGTATTTTAGATAATAATTAATACTAATTTTAGCATCAAACGTGCACAATCTTAAATAAAAACTTTATGTTTTACTTTTAATTACTTTTTAACATTTTTTTAACCCAGAAGTTCTAATAAGTGAAATTATCTATTGATGTCATGTTCCTATTTGAAACATTGTTGTTACTTTAATATGATATTGTATAAAAAAATAATAATTTTTAAGAAAATTTAATTTTAGAACTTTTAACAAAAAGATATTGATAATTTTAAAAACGTAGACATAAATCCAAGATGGATGGTATGAGCTTTTCTTTTTGCTTAAAATGGTTTGTATTGTAAAGTCTGGTTATTTTATATGGGAGTCTCCCTGATCCCACTGTTTAATTTGGTTCATCTGCTCGTTAGAATTTTTGTCAAAAATGGCTTTCATATAGAATTTTATTTAAAATCGATTGAGATTTTGATGAATTATTAGAACTTGATATGCCCGAAACATCTAGAATCTCTAGACGCCATTATGCTTGAATTAATTTATGAAAGCTATCCACCAGTAGTAGTTTATGTACCAAATTTAAACTCATTCCGATGGTCAGAATTAGAAATTTCTTGAAAATTCTGATGTTTTTGTATAGGCGCATCCAGATGCCGTGGTCCGATTTGGCCAATCAATGAATTTAACCTTTCTTGTGGCGAAGAAAGTATTTCTGCCAAATTTTATTAAAATCGATTGAAACTTTTATACCTGTTTACACACATACATAGTTTCGGATTTGCGAGTTTTTCACAAAATGGAACAATTTTTGTTCGGACAGAATAAATTTTATTTTCTAGTTTCTCCGAGAAACTTTTAACCTTTTCTTCAATAGTATCTAATACTGAAGAAGAGCTAAAAAACTTCAAAATATGATAAAAATATAAGAATTAGTAATTAGCAAAGAAGCAGACTCCTAATAATTCAATGAATTTTTAAATTTCAAATATCTAGAAACATGAGCAGGTTTTGGAAGATTACAATCTAATTAAGGTATTGAGAAACTAATATTATAAATATATATTATTGTCTATATATGTCTATGGTCCTATTGTCTATAACTCACTTAATATATTATATTGAACTTAGCTTGAAAAATACGAAGAAAAGAACCGTTCGAACCATCAAAAGCTTAAGAACCTTATGTATAGAAAATTATAAGCTATTAAACTGACTTAGTAGGCTTTAAAGAAGAATATAGGAAAATTTATAAAAGAAGTTCTAATTAGTAAAAATAAAAATATCTAAATCTTAATGTAATTTTACCTGAGTAGTTTACCTGTTTAAATAGATTTCTCTTTCGGATACTCGAATTTCCTACAGTTAAGAGAAGAGGAATTCTGCTCTAAGTTTTTTTGGAACTTCTTGTTTTTTTCTAAAAATCTATTTTTTAGATTGACTTAGTGAATCAACTCAAAGCATATTGAATCAAATGCTTGCGTTTGGGTTGATTTCGGATTATCGAATTTTGTTTTTGAGTGTCTTGAAAAGTTGCGCTGGAATGAAAGAACGTCAAAGTCGAAGTACCGATTAATTAAATATTCTGGCCACAAAGCCTTCCCTAAAATATTTTATTACAAGTGTTTAGAAAGTTGTATTTGCACCAGCCATAATAAAATATTCAACAAAACGGTTAAAATTTTGCAATTTCTTAAATTACCAATGAAATTAGAAATTGAAAATTTATATAAAATTATCTTGACTTTCAAATCGAATAAGGGGAACAATAAAAAAATAAAAATTTTATTATTTACTTATCTAAATAAATATTTTAAAAATCTTATGATAAAAACAATATAGATACGAAATCTTACAGCCTCTGAGTCCATTAATACTTTTACTTTTATAAGCTTTGCATTTTTTTATAATTTTGTGACACTAAAATAATAATGAAGAAGTTAATAGTTTTAAATTTTCCAAATCACTGTTATCCTGTATAAAAAAAACTGTAAAAAAGACTTCAAGTCACAAATATTGTTGTTTAACTTGTTTTGAAGGTGGTTACAATTTTATAAAAACAAAAATTTCAAATATATTAAACTGATAAATTTCAATAGATAATAATATTGCAAAAAGCCATTGAACTTATTATTTAGTAAGTTACTAGTTATTGTAACTAGTTTTTTGTTTCTCATTGAATTTATGTTTAGGGAAATTTAGATTTTGTTTATGATATTATTAAATAATAAAATTTATTAAAATGGGACATCATAAAAAACTTTCATCATTATTGAAATATTTACAAGTCATTTTAAGTTGTATAGATAGAAAAAATTTTTTAATTAGCCATAATTCATTTGAAAGTTTTTTTTTATATTTTTATTTAATTATAGGAAATTTTTTAATAAATAAATAAAAAAGTTTAATAAATTAATTAAGGAAATGACAAAACGTTAAAAGACAATAAATGGAAATCAATTAAAACAATTAATGAAATTTTTATTACTATCTGTAGTTAGATTGCAGTAATTGACTTTTTTTAACGATTTGTAGCACTCTAAATTGCATTTTAAATTAATTAATTAACGGAGTCTGAAATCTGTTTACTTATCTCACATTATAAGTTAAAAGCATGGTCCCCGAATTCTTTAACAAAACGTGGTTTTTTATTTTTATCCAAGTAAATAAAGGTAGGGTAATGCGAAAAGCCAGCATTTGAATCCCAGTGAAACTGTAAAACCTTTAACTGGTTTTCGACTCGACTCAATTACCATTCGCCATTGGGTTCAAATTGATGGATTAATTTATAATTAATATTTATGCATCTTTAATAAAAAATACAATAATATACTAATATAAAAAAATACAAAATATAACTCACAGTTATACAGGGTGGCGCAAAACGCCCGATATGGTTTTAATGTTCAGCAACTTTTTTATTTAATGGTTAATTATTAAATTATTATTTTGGTGACCATTTTCGGCTTCGCACATTCGTGCTTTTTCCAGTACATTTTCCATAACTTTTCGTAATTTTTGATCACTTGTTCTGTTGTGTACTTTTCCATTTTCAATTCCCCAAGGTTTCTTCACAAAATTCTAAAATAAAAATAAAAAATATAAATAAATTTAAAAAGTTATTAAACATTAAAACCATATCGGTCGTTTTGCGCCACCCTGAATAACCTGTAGAAACGTCTTAGATTTTTTATATTATTCATATGTTTTCGTAATTTTTCATCGCTGCTCTGTTGTGTACTGTTCCATTTCCAATTCCCCAAGATTTCTTCACAAAATTCTGAAATAAAAATAAAAAATATAAATAAATTTAAAAAGTAATTGAACATTCAAACCACATTGGTCGTTTTGCGCCACCCTGTAGAATACAATTTAACTCTAATACAAAATAGAACTGTATCTATTGAAAATCTAAGACATTTCTATATGTTATAAGACGTAGTACTACTCATTTTTAAATTGTATGTGGAATTCATTTGATCAGTTCTAATAATATGAATATAATATTTCCCCATGTAGGAGTAGTTCTATAGGTCTTAAAACAATCTTTTTCTAATGCTGTTATCAGAATTTTCCTATCTGCTTTAGTTTCCGAGATATACAGTGTGCATTTTGCTCCATAAGACACATTATTTTGATTTTGTAGTGCTTATTTGCTCCTTAAGTAAATTTTTGGTTTATGGAGCAACTTTTGTATGAAAAAAAAGGTATTAACATTGTTAATTCTCATTTGCTCTGTACACATTACCATGCGGTATGAGGCTTATATAATTACCATTATATTGAGTACTTATTTGCTCCATAGGTATTTTAAATTGTCATTATTACTATTATATTTTTAATACCTATGAAGCAAACATGGAAAACAAATTTTTAAAGCTTTATTCCCTTTTTTTGTGTACAGTTACACATAATATTCACATACACTAACGCTATAATAAAACTTTTAAATAAAATTTCTCTCGATAACTCAAATTTGAGAAAAATTACTTTTTGTGATATTTGTATACCACAAAATCGAAATAAAATAATGGAAACTGCCTTAAAATATTTTTTACAAAATTCTAATAGTCTCGTAGAATTGGTCCAAAAGTTTTCTGAGCCGGGCCACTCACTGTTGTAAGAAGTTGACTGTGTGCAATCAGTGATTTAAAAACATTTAAAAATCTCGATATACATAATCCAGTTTATTTACTAAAATTATTATTAAATTTAAATTATCCTAAAATTAAACTAGATATTTTAATTTTTGAATTTTTAAAAAAAAATGATACTGAAACCATTATTTTACAACGCAAAATTAAATCAAAAACAAATGCTATAAATTCCAAAGTAATGCAATCCCATAAAACGTTAACAATCATGTACCAATTAAAAACCAAACAATTTGTTCCGAAATCATTTTTTAAAATTTAAAACAAAAAACAATCTTTAAGATTCTTTTAAAACTTAAAGATGAAAATTTTTGCATCAAAAAATGCAACTTACAAATTTATGTTTTGGTCATCTGTGTTGTTAGGTAATAAAATGTTAAACTAGCACCTAAAAGATACATCTTTCAGTTTTGAAGCAAAACAAGAAACAAAGTAGATTTTTACGCAATGATAATGCCATGTTATTCAAACAATGTAAAATATCACGATTCTTTTTTTTAAAAACTGGAAATAAGTTTCACAGTCTGTTGCACATCTTAAAGAAACTTTCGGTTTTTTCGTAAGATTTGCTGTTGTTGTTTTACATTTTGAACCTAAAATCTGATTTTTATTTTAAGATAAATACAAGGTTAGCCAATGCTAGAATTTATGCAGCAGCATTAACAATCATGAAATTGTTGTCTTTTTTAGTAATTTTTTAACAAAAAAATACAAATTTAGTTCGACTTAAATTGAAAGTAGATACAATATGTAAATTTTGTTTTTATTTATACATAATGACGTGTGGAAACCCATGTTACTTTTGTATGACATATAATTTTACATTATATCATTTAAATATGAGTTGTTACTATTGAATGGAAGGAAATGTTTTCAAGGTCAAAATGTTAAAAAAAAATTGTTTTCTAATTGAATTTAATTTGCTATTTAAACAATTTTACGCAGGTGCTTTTGTTACATGATTATATGCTATTATTTGCTTTTATTTGTTTGCTAATTACAATCTTTACACTAAATGTAAAGTTGTAATGTTTAAATCTACTAAACACGTAGTTTCTAATTAGAAATTGAAGGTTAAATCAAATAAAATAATTTGTCACATTTCTGGTAAAATTTTTTTTATTAGTATTTTTTCATTGTTCCGAAAGTGGAAATAATACTATCCATATGTGTGTGAAATATGGAGTCCGGTGAACTAATGTGATAGCATACAACTTAGTAACCGATTGGTTGGGAGTTCGCAATATGCCCAGATCACAAGTTTAAAATTAGAAAAAAAATTTACAAGTATAATATAGAATATATGTAGTAAAGCATAACACATGTAAAAGGTATCCAGAGATCGTTAATTTATATATCTGAGAGTGATAGAATATTTCGAACTAAAAAAGTATAAACATGTGATGAAAAAAACCAAGCGTTTTAAAAAAGCACAGTTTCAATATTATATAATGTTTCATACCTAGATTAATTTTGGAAATATATATATTGAAATTATTTTATTTTTTGCAATACCTACTCTTGATTAAAATTCTTTTTTTCTCAGACAGATGGTCAGACGGACAGATGGACAGACGGACGGGAGGACAGAGTGAAACCATATAGGCGGAGTTTTACAAAATCTTTTGAAAATGTGCTAAAAAAAGAGATTCTAAGTTGCCTTCTACACAAGTTATAAAGCTTCAAAGTCCTGAGATGCGGAGTCAAGAGAAATAACATTAGTTCTGAACAGTTGGCTATGTCCATGAATGTTCTTGTTGTTTCACCTATAATGAATTAAATGTTATTTGAGTTATTCGGCAAGCTGTAGAAGAAATCAAAAAATTAGAAGAATTTCTTAGTATAATTTTTAAATTTTTTTTCTGTGATTTAAAGTTAAAGAAATATGAGCAGATTTATGATTCAATGATTCGGGGGACTTATTATTCAAAATATAAGGTACACGTTCGGGGAATAATCACCCGCGATGAGGGTCAAAACTACACCCGAGACTAAAAGAATTGATTGTGTATATAATTTTAATATGATTTTTAATATAGAATCTTCGAAAGACCAATTTATAAGTTCTTATTGTTTAACAGCTATTTATAAGCTAATTAGGTTATAAACACAATTAATCTACTTTGAAAATTTGTTTATTTGAAAATTAATTAAAATCGTCTAATCTATATTAATCTAAATAAGTATAATTGACTAATTTAAATGTTATTATCTAAAACTACTTACATTTAACTCTTCTCAATTATTAATTTCTTGTAAATTGTCTAACTTAACTAATTAAAATACAAAAACAATTTATTAACACTAAATAAGTACATAAAAAAGATACAAAACTGATTATATAAAAACAAAGATAATACATAATACTTTGATTATAATTGTTTCAAGTTTTAATAAAAACGTGTTCACTGATATGATACAAAATATGTTTCATTTTCATTTGTCTCTTTGACTTTCATTTCAAAAAATTGTAGCAAACATTTGTTGTAATTCTTCTTCTTCTTGTTTTTTTGCATAATTGGATCTGAAATTAAGATAAAAGGAATTTATTTATGTAATAATATAAAAGTGTATGTAAAAGAGTATATAAAAGTGTGTGGATACTTATATATAAAATTATATAGTTTTTGAAAATACATAATAATAATTTATTTTAAATATTTAATTAACAGTCGTAAATTGAAACTAATTTATTTAATATCTTCCTATTTATATAAAATTTGATGGAAAGTGCAAAATACAGATCATATCTAACAAACAAGTGATGAAAAAAAATCAAGGCTTTTTTAAAAGCCAATTTCCTGCTTACTAAGCATTTTATAATTTATTTTTACATAAATATATATAAAAATAAATGTGAAATAAATGTGAAATAATAGTGAAATCAATATTTAGAATATAATCCCAATGCACTCATACACTGGTTAATAAAACATAGACTGGTTACTAAGGTACTGTTTTATAAAAGCATAAAAATTTTAATTCTTAAGACCTAGTAGCCCTTCAATAGGGAAGGTTCCCAAATTTTTGTTGAGTAAACCTATGATGGATCTGCCCACCCCCCTTCTGTCCACACCTCACAAATTTTGTTAGGTTTGCAACACAAAATTGATATGGTATTCATACAGGTGTTTAAAAATAGCAAAATTTCAATTTTCGAGCCCTTATATCTCCTAAAGAGGGGACGTGACAAAAAAATTTTGTTAACCGATTCCTACTAATATATGAGGACATTTCAAGACCCTGATTGAACCATTAAGAAGATATGTATGGCCAAAAATTTTGCAAAAATTGAGTATTACATAATGATAAATTTTAGTACCGTATGGCAACCCTAAACATTTTCCTTTTACAAATTTATAAAGCTTTCAGATTGAAAATACACCTAACATAACTCTTATTATAACAATTTAAAAATAAGGCTTTTTCCAACTTTGGCGGGCTGTACCTCCGTAAAAGGTGGGACTACAGAAAAAAGTTCTTCTACGAAATAATTTTTTTTTTCAATATGTACTCGTGGTTGGTATTTCTTTACTTTATTTCAAACGGTGTAAAAGTTTTTGTAAACATACGGATGGACAGAGTGAAGCTATATAGGCACATTTTTTTGAAAATGGGCTAAGAATATAGTGAATATTATAATAGTTAAATAACAAGTCCAAATGTCAAAAAGGCAAAGAAATTATATTATATTTCCTTTTGTCTGGTACTACAAATAAATAAATAAATAAATAAATACAGCCTTTAAACTACTGTGTCTTCCTACGAAATCAATTACGAAAAACATTTTAAAAGTATTTTTAAAAAGCGGGATTTGACAAGACAATGGTCGAAACCTCCAATTGGGGTGCTAACAGAAATATCGCATTTTTTTGGATTTTAAGTCAAGAACAAGTCCAAAAGATGTTAAGTTGAAATAAGTTTCAAAATAATTCAACCAGTTGCATTCCGAGAAAATATTGAATCATACACAAATTAAACATGTTAACAATTCATATATTTAAAATATTTAAATCTTGAATGTCTTTTTTAAACAAATATTGTCTAGGTGCCCTAAACTTTATAAATATAAAAAATAGTTATATTTAAATAAAAATCGTATTAAATATTTCTATTATAAAATATCTGCTAAATTAATTCTTGTGCAACACTTAAAACAATTAATTAGAAAACAATTTATATATTTAAAATATTATAAGTTCAAAAGTTCTAATATTTATCTATAACATAATTTTTCTCCTACTTAACTTCACTGGAATATTCAAATTTAAAGTGATGAACTACTTAAGGACTAACCGTTATACTTAATATTCATTATGATAATTTGATTGCGTTTAAAAAATCTTTAAAACATTTTTTGAGTACCATAAAAAGGAATTTTAAACACACACATACACACACTCAATTTTATCTTAAGTTATATGATTCTACAGAATAAAATTATGTTAGAGACACATATAGGTATACATACATAGCTAGTTTATGTTTTTAGAATTTCAAAATAAATCTAAAAATCTTTTGAATTTGGCTTTCCATTGAATTTTTCTGCATGATGTCATGAACATTTTCAAACAAAAGACAAAAAAAAAAACAAGTGATGAAAAAAAACTAAGGGTTTTTATAAAAGCACATTTTCAAAATTATATAGTGTTTCATACTGAGTATTTTATCGATATATAATGTTGGAGCTTCAATGTTAACGTTTACTTTAGGAAATGTATACACTGGTGGCTAAAGTTAATATTTACTTATAAAAACTGTAAATTTTTATTTTTTAAGTCCTAATACTCCTTAATGGAGAACGTTGACAAAATTTCTCAAGGATTGCACCTTACTTCAACCCTCCTTCCAAGCATCTAACTTCCCCTGAAATTTCAAATCTCTAGCTTGAACGGTTCAGAAGATATGTGGTACCAAAAAATTTACAAAAATTGAGTTTCGCATAACGGTTAATTTTATTAACGTTTGGCAACATTACATTTGCCTTTTGAAAATTTAAAAAGCTTATAAAACCAGCTGTCTTTTACTATTTTCAAGTTGAATATATATCAAACAGAACTGTTTTTAGAACAATTTATATATAAAGGTTTTTCCGATTTTGGGGGCTTAACAGTTGGGGCTACAGAAACAAGTTCTTCTATGAAATTATATTTTTTACGATACCTACCCCTAGTTAAAATTTCTTTTTTTCCATTTTAAACGATGTTAAAGTTTTTGTAAACAGACGGACAGACGTACAGACTGACGGACGGACGGACAGAGTGAAACTATATAGGCACATTTTTAGAAAATCTTTTGAAAATGTGCTAAAAAACTATAATAATTATTAAGTAGAACGGGGTAAACTTTTTATAAAAGCTTATATGTAGTACTTAACGAACAGCTCTATAGTAAAACATTATCATAAAAATGGTTTCATTTACCAAGCAAGTAGAAAAAATGGTTTGAGTGTTTTTAATATCCTTTTCATTAAATTAAGACAGTGTTATACTTTATGCTATTTAATAATTTATGCATTTATTATATATGTCAGTATATTATAGATAAATTTCGTATCAATATGAAAGGATATCAGAAGCATTAAAAAGCGTAAAACATAAATGTACATATTGATACACAATAGAGTTTTACAAGCATTTGTGTTAAGTGAAGCAAAAAATAGATAGGCTAGACGAAAGAAACCAGGAAGGAACTAAGAAAAGCAACAACGTCAGATAACTAAGAATAACAACAACGACAGATAATAGCGAGATATTATACCCTTTGAGCAATAGATCATGGGTATATTAAAACTGCTTACCCGTTTGTAACGCACAGATCTACACATGGCATATATATAAATTCAAGTTTTTAGATCGGATCAGCAACAAAAAGTCAATCGATTTAGCTATATGTTTCTGTCCATTCGTCCATCAACACGATAACCCAAGATAACTAAAATAGCTGAAATTTTGAAATTCACCCAACTCTAAAGTTCCAGAACTTTTGGTACCAGCTGTACAAATTTTTAGAACAAATATGTTAATCTGCAAAACTGATACTACTGGGAGGCTGAAGAAAGAACACTATGTGAAGTTTTAAAAATACTAAGGCTTAATTTTCGGATAGTATGCAAATTTTGTATATGAATTAAAGTAATATGACAAATTCTATTACAAATTTCAAGATTTCTTAAAACAAATCTAATGACAGTTGCCATAGAGATTGCTGGAATTAGAGTACATATCTTTGCATTCCTAAATAAGTTTAGAAATTTGAAAATTAAAATTCTGCATAAATGTATGTAAAATAATAAGGCAAGCATTTTTCGAAGTTATATAATATAATTTGTATCACATTTTTGGAAAGCTGCCTTACAAAGTTCAGTACCCGATTACTGTGCATCTAATAAGTTTATGAGGTTAAAATTGAATTGTAAATTAGAGTCATAGGGCAATTGCATTTTATAAAGTTCATTTGTAATTATTCGGAACAACTGTTAGGGCATCTTTAAAAATTACTTTATTTAACACATCGTAGATTCCCTAAGTGTATCTAAAAGTTGACAAGGGAAACTATAATTTCCTTAGTTTATATTGTGTAAAAGCTTTGTTTAACTTATTAATTCTTCTCTTTTTGTCTTTTTGTTAATGGCTTCTCAAAGGATCATAAAAAAGTGTATATTATATAACAAAATAGAAGTTAGACTATTAAAGCTAATATATGTATAAGTTTTTCTCTATTCAAAATGAATTGAATATGAAGATATTTTAAACGATTTGAAATGAATGTCTGCGCTGTTTTTTCTTAATTGATTACAACACAGTTTATGATATGTAGCAAACAAAAGATGAATAGGTTGAATAAAATTTAGGTCAATCGATTCAGAACTGTTAATAGTTTATTATAATATTTGATACTTTGACATAAGGATGTATAGTACAAAAAAAAGTTCTCATAAAGATATTAAACAGAAAGGCTGTACCTACTATAAAAAGGGCTTTTATATTCTTTTCTTAAGAGAATTGGGAATTAAAGTAAGACTTTTGATACTTTAAATATTAAATGTCATTGACTTCAGAGAAGGTTTATTAGATATTAAGATACTACAAAGTTTTATCTAGCAGACGATATGAATTTCAAAACCTCTTAATAATGCTTTTTGGATATTCAGAAAATATTATAATTTGATTATAAAGAATCAAATAATTTCAACACCAGTTCAATATAATTATTGAATAATTAATGATAATATTAAAGTGTTTAATTTTGCATAAGTATTGATTAAAAAAATTTTTTTAGAATCTTATATAATGAATTGAAGAAGTTGCGGCAATATTGAATAAACATGCTGAATGAGGTGAATTTGTTGGAGGAAGGGTTTTAGATGTAATGAATTTGCAGTAAAAAGAGGGTAAGAGTGAAATAAATTTATAAAATTTTAACAAATTGAAATTTTTTTTATTTTTAAGTGCTAACTATTAAACTGTTAGGCTTATAAGGCTGTCTATACCATATATGTACCTTGAAATTAATTTTACATACAATTTAAACGTATTACACCTTATAACATGAAGAAACCTCTTAGATTTTCAATTGATACAATCCTATTTGTTATATAGTGTAATAATTGTATATTGCATTTCAAAATATTTCCGTATCTGTGAGTTATGTTGTTAAATTACATTTTTGTGTATATTTGTTTATTTTAAGTTAATGTATTTTTTATTAAAGATATATATATAATTATTAAAAATTGATTAAGTCATTTATTTGAGCCCAATGGCGAATGAAGGCTGAGTCGACTTCAAAAGCCAGATAAAAGATTTTTGCACTATATCCGGAATTGAACAGAAGCATTTAGAGTGAAAGATTTGCATCCTAATCACTGCCATCCAGCCGTAGACATTCGATTTAGACTGAAACATAATTGATTAATTGTACGAATTGAAAAATTGTATTTACATCACTGATATGCCATCAAATTTATGTTTTTTTACATACTATGATCAATTTGGTTTTTTTAATAATATAAAAAAACACTGTGCCTTCGCCTCATTTCCATCATTAGGAACCTACAGAACCTACACAGCAGTTTGAAGCTATCGTGCGAACTGACGGACGTAGCTAAATCAACTCAGGAGGGAACGCTGAGGAAATATATGTGTACTTTTCTATATTAAGCTTCTACTTTTTGGTGTTTACAAACACCGTATATACGAAAGCTAATATCTCTATATATATTTTAAGTGTAAGGTATAATAATGTGCAGGCTTTCTTAAAATTTCAGAAAACCCAATACCTAAAGATATTTTTTATATAAATAATGACTAATTTTTAATATTTATTCAATTTATTTACTTAGATTTCATTAGTTCTTTGATCGACAAAGCCTTTTCGAACTTCGCAGATTTACAGATTGTCACGCTCTCAAAATTATCTGCTAAACAATTTTTAATTTTATGTGTGTTTATAGATTTTCATTAGTTACATTTCTACAAATTCTGGAGAATATTTTTTAGCATTAACAAATATTGTAAATTTCTCTTTATTCTCCTATTTTACATTTATTATCCGCCTGCTGAAATATATAAAGTATTATTCAGAACCATTAACTTTTTGGAAGCTTAGTCGTAGTTGATTAAATCAGTTCCATTGCTGGCTTCTGGTTGGTATAATGTCGACGTATCTCCAATCCATTTCTACTTTAATTGAATACAATCGAATAAAGTTCAAAAGTCATACAAACACATATTCTTTTTCTTGGTGTCAAAATCTATTTATGACCTGACAATAATTAACACGTTTACACAATTTATATGTAATGGTTTCAAAGTTACCATTTTTGATTAAATTTTTCTTTGCCTTACAATTTTTCTCTTAATTGTTCATAATAAAACGCATCTGTTTTCCGTTTTCTTTTTGATTTATTAACGGAATTTTTAAATTTTATAAAGGTCATCATCATAATTAGGTACATAAATTGTGAGCACGTTCACAAAAACGTGTTGCAAAGGTGATTTTCATTAACAGCAATGAAATTATCAAGTATTAAACATTTCCATTTGTGGTGGCTGATTTTTTTAATTTTTAAATGTCTACAATTTAATTGTAAACAACTTTTAAATACTTGAAAAAGTTTTGATATAAAAATTTAAAAAAATTAATTAAAATTTTTTTGTACCTTTTTTTGTGCATTTCGTAAGAAAGGTCATAGTTACAAGTTACATAGTTACAATTCAAGAAAGGTCCCATAGTTACAACATTATATTATTGAATAACAGTATTTCAAAATTATAGTCAGCTTTTGAAAGCAATTAAATATTTTAATAATTATTTTATTTATAATTTATTTTCGTCAGTTTTTAATAACTGGTCCACATTTGGGAATTACGTTTCTCTATCTGCTCCTTTGTTATTACCTATTATTTCTATATGTCATGGCATCCCAGGTGCTATTTTTTTCGGATATGCAATTGGACTATTGTTGTTAATGCAACACATTTCAAATTAGGCATTCTGTTCTAATATTACATAGACCACAGGATCCTAGGGCTTCGAGTTGCTAACATACTACTTCCTATTATACCCGGGCGTATAAATAAGGCCACGGGTATATTCAAATTACTCCTACTTATGTAATCTAGATATAGTATCAAAGGAATGGATCTGATCAGCATCTAAAAGTAAATTGGTTTTACAGAGTGGGTCTGTCCATCAGTTCGTTCGTCCATGTGTCAGCACGATAATTCACGCAAAATCATTTATAAATAATTTCTAGATTCCCTATTGTCTTTGCTTAAAATTTCACCAAAGTTTCGGGGAGCAGCCAAACAACTTTTCTTGAACTTTTCTTTTTTTGGTGAATGAAAATTATGCACGGTTAGTGCTATATAATTGAACAAGCGTCTATATGAAGTCTCAAAATGTAACGGCTTCTTTTTCGGGGAGCTGGCAACCTTCATTTTCTTTGTACATAACTAAATGTCTAATAAGTTGTGTATTTAAAATTTTGTCAAATGTAATTAGTCGGATTAAATAAAGTATATATTACGGTAATACGGGTATCCCAGAGTTGACACGAAACTAAAAGTAGAGTAGACTTACTACATCTTTTCTTGTTTTTTTAATATGTCTGGAAAAAAAGCGTCGAATTCTTTCCACTATATTTAACCAATTACAGTAAATTCCTTGAACCACATTACGTTCATATCTGGAATGTCCGATAGAGTTGACAAAGTGCTCTCTATTTGTTAAGTGTTGTCGTTTTGAACAAACTAAAAATCCTGATACGATATGACCTTAATCAAAATATTCATATTTTCATACTAGATCACTAATATGTTTACTCAATTGTTAGTTAATGTGCTTATGTATAGTTCATAATATACATTAAACATCCCTTACCTTTCTGGGTTGCATAGAAAGAAGATATGAAAGCTCTTTTTAGCTTAAGGTCTTAAAGATCTGAACTACTATATTATATACATTTTATACTAAATTAACAAAAAATTATATAAATACTTGGTTTCTTTTTCATATTCATAATTTTTTTGGTTCCCTAATGAAAATAAATCAAAAAAAAATGTTTTATGATTTCCGTCTCTTCTAAATTTATTTTTTGTTGGTTAAGAATTTCAGAGGGTTGAGGTTTCCTTTTTTTTATATTCACTACTTTTTACCAAACGCTGGTACGAAATGTAAAATAAAAAACTAGAAAAAAAAAAAAAATATTGTGGGTTTCTCTTGAAAAAATTAAAACTTTCTTTTGAAATTGTGCTTCTAATTAAGCAGATTTATAACAAATTATTTGCGTTGGTTTGTATGTTGATAATATTTGAATGTATAATGTTCAATACATAGTTAGTATATCTTTATGGAAATTAAAGTACAATATATTACTACCACATAGTTTTAATAAGGACTCAAATAAGGAACTCGAAAAGCGAGAATGATAAATGGATCTTAAAGATTTATTTATCATACTCCTTTGAGACTTGAAATAATTTTCGTGTAAAATATTCGAAGACTTGGATGATTTTTATGTGAAACATTTTTTTTTGTATTAGTTATATGATAACTATCTAATAATTCCCTATTGACTTAAGCACTACTATATAATTTACTATTTATGTGCAGTTTTCATTTAAACATTTTAAAGTTTAATATTAAATGAGTAAGGTTCTTCTCCCTCACCATTTAAAGTATTATATCAGAAAATGAATGTGATATTGACGTTATTTTAAAGCCCTGTGGTAAAATAATTTTCTAGCAATTTATAAGATATTATTGTGTATTAAGAGAAATCGTTTTTGCGAGATCTAATCAAATTTGCACCAATCATATATAAACTGACGGTATTCTATTAACATACTAACTTTAAAATTACTTTTAATTGCTATTCTTCTTTTCAATTAAAATTTAGTAATTCGTTGGGCAAGTCATTTGTAAATAACACCTTAGTTTAAAAGGTGTAAAAAAAATAAAACGATTATTAGGTTTAGTGTTACATCATTACATCCACCTAAAAAATTTAAGTAAGTCGGTATTTGAAGTTCAAGTACTCACTATTAACACATTAGCTTTCATTTTAGAAAGTCAACTGAAAAAATAACTGAATTTTTAGTAAGCCGGCTGAAAAAATTATTAAACTTTTAGTAAGCCGACTGAAAAATTACTCAAATCTATACAATTAATGACGGTAATCGCCGCACTTATTCTTTCAGTGGAAACAAGAATGAAGGGAGTTCCCACAATTAAGCCGAGTATGTTAAGATTTAGATGAATTTTTGTTTTCTATCGTTAAAGTTTAAAGTCTTTTGTTCAAACTCAATTTCCAAAACCAAAATTCCGAATGACAAAATCCAAAATTCAAAAAATTTCAAAATTCAAAAATCCCAATTATAGAATCCTAAATGCTAAATAACCAAATAATTCTAAAAAAAATTTGATGGTTCATAAGATAAACTATTTGCAAGTGGTTTCAAAGTTTGTTAAGTGGGGATGTGGGTTAGTAGCTCCAAATATGTTATGTTATACTTATTGACATGTTCTATTAAAAAGAAATAACTTTATGTTATTTTTTAGTTGGCCGATTTTATAGATGGATTTTAAAAAATAATATGTTTGTCAGAGGTTTGGGGTTCGGCGATCTGGTTTGTTTTAAATCCTTCGTGTTGAAATTTTATATAAAGCATTGGAGGGGTTTTTGAATTAAATACAAAATAAATGTTTCAATAATTTATTTAGCGCGAGGGTTTACAGGCAGCATTTCCCGTTATTTTAATTACTTTGCTGTTAGCACATTATTTATTCATAAAATCGAAGGGATTTTCAATTTTTGTATTTTATGAAATTAAGTTTATTTTAACTAGGAAATATTGTAATTAAAATTATCTGAACATTTTATTTTCTATTATATTTTACCTAGCAATTTAATATTTTCTAAAATATTATCTTCCGTTTTTATTCTAACAAAATATGTGGTATCAAAGAAAAAGGTTAATACGTTTCAAGTCTGCTGGTGTTTCTTTCATGATTATCACCTGGAAAGTTTTTAAAAAATGTTAAAAGTTTTTCATGTTTCATTCAACTCAGTTTGTTTTGTTTTAAGTTGAATTCATATTTTGGGAAGTTGTTAGTTTGTGGCACTTTAAAAAAAAAGGAAAAACCAAAATAAAATAAAAAGTTTTTTTTCTCTCAGAATTTCTCATTTAAGTTTATTTTTTGTTTCTTTATAAGTTTTTTTCAAGCTATAAAAGAGTTTTTTCAATTCAGTCGTGTGTGATAAGATAATTTTTTTGTTTTTTATTTTTTTCCTATGAAAAAATGATTTTCCAAGAGGAAAAACTATACAGTGTTGGTTTAATGCTTGAAAATTTTCGTCGTATTTTTATTTTAAACATTTTTTTGGTATTATAAAATATGGTTTAAGTTTACAATATATGATTATTATTTTAAATCAGATATAGGTATATTTGTTTGAATCTATACAATTTAAATATTAAATAATTAATTAATTAATTATTAATTAATAAGTCACTATAATATTAGGGGACTATTATGGAAGCCGTCGTCTACAGTAATACAGTTTTCTATAATTCGGATTTTTTAAATTTCAAATGATTTCACAAATAATTGTAATAGAAAACATTCGGATTAATTGAAGAAAGCTAGTTTAAAAAAAGAAATTAGATTACTGTAAGATAACTATTGAGAAGCTTGACCTTTAGAGAAATATGTTAAGCAGTTTTCTTTTTTCAAAAATGTTAAGCTTTATCTACAATATTTTGAAAACGGCAACACTTATTCTCATGAGGTTTTGATGTTTACCTATATTCTTCAGGCCATTACCTTAATTATATAACTGAATATAATAAATATATATAACAGATCGTTAGATATGTAACACTTTATACAAACGGACCAAAACAACAAGGATACTTTTAAATGTCCTTTTTGTCCTTAAAGGATAATATTCGCCATTAAGGATATGTATAAATTTTTTAAAGCTGGCAACACCAACTATCTTTACAAAAAATGCTTCAAATCCCCAAAAGTATTTCAAAACGACAGGGTTAATTCTAGTTCAGATAAAACTATTTAGCCTAGATATATAAACTGTCCCAATTCCACAGGGGTCTTACTAGTATAAATCAAAAAAATGTTAACTATAACCACTTTATTTAGTACATGTACTATAATTACCAAAAATTGATAAAATCAAATTTCTTAATTTAAAAGTTTATAAACTTAAAATATAGGACAAGACAATTTAACCAAGGGATAATTGGGTAAAAAGTTGTCATATCATTATACCCGTATGACTATTAGTCAAAAGGGTATACTAAATTTGCCATTACGTTTGTGACGCAGAGAAGGAGGGGGGGTAGATATAGACTCAAGTGTATGGATCGGATCAGAATCGAAAAATAAATCGATTTAGCTATGTATTTCCGTCCGTCCGTAATCACGATAACTCAAAAACTAAAGGAGCTAGGATCTTTAAATTTTCGCAAATTCGTTTTTTTGCAATATCCGTCATCGCTATTTAAATCCAGCCATTTTGGTCCATGGGTTCGTGTAGCTGCCATACAACTTCTTTTTTTATATGAGCATTACTCTGTACCTACTACAGCTGCGTGTCTGAAATTTTGCCAAAAGTAGTTTAATTTTATGGCCAAAGTTTCTGCAAAATTTAGTTGGTCTACTGCAGTGGGCTCGAGTGCCTGCCATACAACTTCTAATTTTATATGAGCATTACTCTATATACCTATGGAAGCTGGGTGTCTGAAATTTTGCCAAAAATAGTTTAGTGTAATGGCCAAAGTTTCTGCAAAATTTGGTTGGTCTACTGCAGAGGGTTCAAGTAGCTGCCATACAACTCCTTCTTTTATATGAGAATTACACTAAACCTTATAAAGCTGTATGTTTGAAATATTGCCAAAAGTAATTAATCGGATGATATAATGTATATGTTACGGTCATACGGGTATCCAGAGTTGACACAGTCTACTCTACTACACTCTTCCTCGTTTTTCCATTAGAATTTAAATTATTTAACATCAACAAAATGTTATTTATATTTCAAAATGTAACTGTTGCTAATTTAATTACATATGTATATATATATTTGTTTTCCACAGCTGTATCCTGCATAAAAAAGCTTTATTTTCTATAAGCTTATTCTCTGCAAATTTATTTGATTATTATCAAGTACTTGTAAGGAATTCCGCATTTTTATGTTGCAGGAAAAACGTAGTTTGCAGAAGTAATCGGATGAATTGTGGAACGTTATGTAGACAATAATACTTTTTATAATAAGACAGAGTATACAAATAAAAATTCTTAGAAGTTTTTGGAAGTATGTAATAAGTAGTTACCAAATGTTTAAAAACTAATAAGAAATTTCGTACCCTTAAAATTTCACCTGCATTTTTTTTCTTTTAAAAAGTTATTTGCAGAATTACCTCAAATGTTTATGATATTACTTTTAAATTAACAAATATTCTGTTGTTTGTTTTCGTCCGAGATTGACCAGCTATTTTGTGTCCAACTACAGGTATCACGTTTCCTCAGTGAAAGAAAATTAAGCTAAGAAGATCTTATCATATTTTATTATGTAATTAACCGGGTGTTATATTGTCTATAGGCTTTTGGTTCATGCGGCTATTCTAGAGTTGAAACAGTTTGATCTAGCACACTCTGCTCTGTTTTTGAATAAACAAAACTTAAAATGATATTTTGTTTCTTAAAATTTATAATTTTCAGTTTCAAGCTCCGATAAATCACATTCTAAGAGACCTAGGAGTATGGTACAAGTTTTCAAGTTTTAGAAGAGACATTTACTACAAAAATTCTAAATGTATAGAAAAAAAATGAAGAAATTTTCATAGCTCATATCTGGCAAATGCATGAGCTCTGGCCCATCACTAAAAAAATTCTTTGCTTCTTTTGAATTTTAAACTAATCTTAGTCTATGCCAGATTATTGGCGAAAACCTTTTATGGGACAAGCTTTATATATATACATATATGTATATTATAACCTCAAAATAAAACTAAATATTTTATTATACATTTTGTTTGTGTATGCGCTTTTTGTAAGATGAAAATGATTTAAAATAAAATCAGAAGATGACCAAAGATAAAAAAATTCTAATGACGACAATTATTGTAATCTTGACAATGATGTTGATGATATGCATTATAATAAAAATTCTAAAAGAACACTATATTATATAAGTGTATATAATATAATGAATAAATTAATTAAATTCTGGTCATAGAATAAATAAAAAAAGAAATTTGATGATGAGATTCGTGACTAAACAAATCTTTAAGATTTATTTTATTTGAATACCTATGCTATAACTGTAGTTAAGAGAGAAAGCTGAGCTGCAGCACCACACTTTTCATCAAAGTTTTAAATAGTATTTACTTTAACTATCATCAAAACTATATTTTATATATAGTTGATTATATACAAGATTGCAAATTTACTCTACATAATATAATTTCGTGTTGAATTTATTTGGATTTATATTTAAATTCATGAAATAAACAGTGGATACATTCAAAAATTTTGAATTGCTTTGGGGTTTTCTATTATTTCTAGAAAACAAAGTTACCTTAACATTGACTATCTTTAATGTTGATCTGCACTATATTCATCATTTACTTTTGATTATAAATGGATGAGTTGTGCCAATGCAATAAAATTTAAAAATTTTTTAAATAAATATTGCAGAAAATCCAAATGAGTTCACAAATATTTTATTAAATAATTATATTCTCTGATAATAGTTATTATAATTTGCAAAATTAAATTTTTGCAATATCAAATTACAAATTCTTGATTAAAGAATTATAAATTACAGGTGCTGACGTTTTATTCGAGGAGTCCCAGGTTCGAATGTTTAAAAAATTAGTTTTTAATGGTTCATTTTTTAAAATATACGATACACCAAGGATTTGGAAGCGTTTGCAGAATTTGAAACAAAGATATAGAAAGGAAACAGAAAAATTCCAGGATCAGGAAATTTATTAACATTAGACGGGAGCTCATAAATCAAAAATAACACCCAAAATTAAATTTGGTATTTTTTGTTTAAATTAAAGTTACCGGAATGTTAGAAGTAACAGCCTTATGTTTATAGCTTGTCATTATTTGATTTTTTGAAACTAAAACTTAAGTCTGACCGTAGTGATAAAGATGCCTCTTTCCATGTGGAAAGTTTCGGGTTAAAAAAATTCCGGTCCGTAATATTTAATATCATAATATAAGATAAGATATAATATAATTATGTGAATAACTCTTGTGTAGGATAATAGATGGCGCACAAAATTACCATTTTTGTGTATCATTAATACATATTATACAATAGCTCCAGCCGAGTAATTAACGGCTTATTGAATATAACGATTAAAGAAATGGAAGCCTTGTCTAAATAGACTTGGTGAATTCCCTATATTTCTAAAAGCAATGGAAAAGGAGTAAAAAAAGTTAAAATCTAGAATGGACGATTCCGAATTTTTTGATTCCGATGCAGTTACAAGGTATTTAAAAATAATTGTATCCGACAGACGTCACCATTCTTTATGATACCATTCTTGCCTAAAGTGTTAAATCCTAAATCTTAAAAATCTAAAAATAATAAAGATATAGAGTTTGCGCCGTACAAACTTACACATGATAGAGGATAAGTGAAAAGCATCTAGTCTAAGTTTAAGCACCTAACAATATGAAAGTAGAAAACAAATAAAAAGATATGAGAAAAGTCTTGCAGTTAAAAGTCTTCAGGAGACTTATGATTCAAAAGTAAGAGAAAATCTCCGAACGCATTTTTGCCTAACACAGTTATAATCTCCTGGGGACTTTTGGCTTATTTTTTGATTCATAAGTCCTTTGAGTACTTTAGACTCTGGGAGTTTTATCGTATCGCCCTTATTTTTTGTGATGTCTTAATATTATCTTGATGCCATACGTTTTGATGCGAATTTCTTTATTTCCAATAGAGGTTCAGAACCAAAATAGTCTCCTGCCTGACCCACAACACAATATAAACAAAAAAAGCTAGAAGGCTTAGGTCACTTCGACACTAAAAAAAATAAGAAAAACTGCTTAGGCCAAAAACGCCACAGATGTAGCTGGAAATAATATATAATTTTTGGATTTGATTTGACATTGGAAAGGATTAATAATTATTTTCAAGAATTGAATTGAAAAAATTATAAAAATTACAGAATTGAATTAAAAATAAATTACATAAGCCGAAACACAAAATTATGAGATAAGAACGATTGAGGGGCTCAGAACTGAAGTGAATACTCCGGAAATTTTTTTTTGCATTTTATAAATATTTATCGCTGATATTTCCTTTTTGAAAAGGAACTTGCAGCAGTTTTAAGAAAAATTTTACTCTGTATTATCTCCATATATTTATACATAGCCCACAAGGCCTTTAATTATAAAATTAAATTATTAACCGTGTTATTTCATTATCCTTGCGAAAACCAAATAAAACCTTTAATTTTTCACTTTCTCAAAACTAATACAACTGTTATTTTGATTAAATATTTTTACAGGTCTATGTATTATTTCATTGTAATGTAATTTCAAAATATTGTTGATGAAAATGCCTTTCCAGGATATTAATATCCTTCATCCTTATCAACAGTCATACCTAAATGATGACTTAACTTAAAATAGTGACTATTATTGTTACAAACATATGAATACACAAGTGAACTTAAACGGATTTCTTTTGGAGAAATCTTTTAATCTTCTAGAACCAGATGATAAACACTCATGCATAAATCTCATAATATTTACTTTTGTTTTTTCTTTGCAATAAATGGATTTTATTGCAATTCCCATGAAAATAAAAAATTCTAAAAAAACCAAATGCAAATACAAATACATAAAAAAAAGTGCCTCCCTTTGATTATGTGGCAGTCGTTTAGGCTGATGTTTTTATAAAAAGTATGAAAATCTTTTTAATATAACTGTAAATATTAATTTTTTTTATTTTTGCAAAACAAATACAAAATGATGAACCAGACGATTAAAAGTCGGAAACAAAACCAACTATCAAAAAAAGAGTAAATAAAGGGTAGACGTAGAAAGGAAGAATAGGATATTCGAAAAACCAAAATACAAAATGGCTTCCAGTCATTTAAAAAATAAAAGTCAACAAACTTTTATGTTGAAAGTGCGTTACACAATATAAGGTAATACAATTTTAATAAAAAATTTTTGATTACAATTTTAAGAGTATTAAAAAAAATATGAGGAATTTTAAACAACAGTACATAATGTGTCCTTCTGGGAGGTCTAGGTAATAGAAAACTAAAAAAAAGCTATGCTCGTCTCATATCAAATGAGAAATAATTAGAACGGTTTCCATTGCCTCATACATTGCCTTCATTTTAACAGATATGTGTAGATACCTATCTAGAAATAAACTGGCTGGATAGACTAGTACGATTTGGTGGAACAGTGGTTGGAGGTCAAACTTTTGATTTCAGGGGTCTTGCCCGAGTTTCAGTAAAAATGTAAAAAAAAAAACTTTTATTTAATATGTAATATAAAAATTAAAGAAAAATTTAAATTGAATAATATAACTCAAAGATACAGAAATACCTTTTAACGCAAATACCGTTAATATTTAAAGTAATATATATATATATATATATATATATATATATATATATGTATACATATATAATATAAAGTGCTAGAATTTTAAATACAAATAAAATTGGGTCGATTAAAATCCAAGACGTCTTTGGATGGTGTTATTACCTGAGGTATAGATAGGCTCCAATTCTAGTCCTTACAGTTCTAGGGTATGCTATTTCTTTGGAAGTAAAAAGTTATTTTAGTTTTTCTCTAAAATTAAAGATATTTTGTATTAAATAGTTTTAAAAGTTCGTAACATAAAAAATTATCAATTTTTGATATTTTTTGATTTTATGTGACAAAAAATTAATTAAATTGAAGTGGTGGTACATGTACCTTTCACACGCCTCGTAACTTTAAAAGCATATCTTCCAAATTAATAAGGATAGAAACTTGAAATTTGATACAAGAGTGGTTTTGTCTCCATAAAGTTACTGAAACTCACGATTAATTGGAGTGGTTGTTCGGGTACCACCTACCCCTAAAGATCTTAGAAGTATATTTCCTAAATTAATAACACTGGAAACCTGGAATTTCGTACAATATATTTCTTTCCTATATAATGGAAACAGTTCTTGAATTTTAAAATAAATATAAGTGAAGGTTTTGGTACCTGTCAAACGTCTCACAAGACCTAGTTAATAAGCATATCTTCGAAATTGATAAAGATAGAAACAATAAATTTCAGACAAGGTTGTTCTGTCTGCTTTCTTTAAATTTTAGAAAATTGAACGGAATGTAAGACGTGGAAACGTAGCTGCCACACGCCTCCTTAGACCTAAACAGCATATCTTCGGATTTAATAACGTTAGAAAACCGGTAGAAATTTGATACAAGGTTTGTCCTATTTACTTAATGTTTATGAAGTCTGAAATGAGATGAGCTGTTAATTAAATTTCTCATGTGTAGGGTACTACTACATCGGTTGGCATCGACTTACTGTTTAATTACTCGTTATTGACTTTTTTAAGGCAAAAATTTAATGAATATATGTTTCCATATTATCTTTATATCCGTATGACTATAAGTTAAAAGTTTGTTTGCCATTACTATACTAAGTTTGCCATTACGTTTTTTATGCAGAGAAAGTGGGGGTAGAAAAGACTCAAATGTATGGATCGGATCAGAATCAAAAAATAAATCGGTTTAGCTATGTATATTCGTCCGTCAGTTTGAAATTCTGAAATTTTGCCAAATTTTTGTATAACGTCCAAATTTTCTGCAAAATTTGGTTGGCCTATTGCATTGCGTTCGAGTAGCTCTGAGTACTTCTTTTTCAATAGCAGCACTATGTAACCTATTGAAGCTGGATGTTTGAAATCTTGCCAAAAATAATTAACCGGATGGTATAATGTTTATATTACGGTCATAAGAGTATCCTAGAGTTGACACAGTATACTCAACTACACTTCTACTCATTTTACTTATCATTTTATTTTTGCATGTGCATTGGCAATAAAAGTTTAATCTTCATCTCTAAATGTGGAAAAATTTTTTTTCAAAATATAAAATTTTTGATTAAATTTTTGTAAATATTAACTTTTTAATGATTGCTGTGTGTGTTTATAAACTTTCGGATTTCTCAAATGGTATTAAAAGAACCAATTTACTAGTTTTCGTTATTTTGTATACTTTTTAGTAGTTTAAATGCATATTTACACATTAAAACTGATTGACATGATGTTAATGTATGGGTAGGATAAAAGTAATTAGTATAACTTTTATTGAAGTTTTTTCTCAAAAAATAGAATGTAAAAGAATCTGCTTTTGGCAACGATCATTCAACTGAAACTTTTGAAAATTGGATATTAAATGGAAGGGATAAAAAAACTGATAAAGATAATTAAAGTGTAATTGATATTCTTTGATTTGTAAATAGCCTTGTATTAAAAAATTAATTAAAAAATTTTTAACATAATATTATAGATATTGATTTATGCAGCAAATTATTTTTGAAAATTGTTTTGAATGTACCAAAATGGACACACCATCTAGCTTGGAAAATCCCGTTTTTGTAAAATTTTGTCAAAATAAATCTATGTTTTTATGAAATAAAGTTAAAAGAATTCAGTCTTAAGTTTTAAAAATTGTTAAGAAAAAGCATATTTTTTATGTAAGTTTCTTTGACTATTAGAAGAACTGATTTGATTGCTAAAAAATTTAATAAAATAAAATAAAGTGGTTTTACTTAGTAGCCTTTTATGAATTTTTATCTGAACTTGAAACCTTATTAAAAATTCAAGAAATTTAATATATACAACAAAGCAGTACAATACTAAAATAAATAAAAAGGTTTGCAAGACTATAGGTTAGGTATAGTTTAAAACAAATATTAAAGGTTTGAATGAGAAAAACTAACTGACTGAAACTTAACTGACCTGTTAAAAAATTCTGCTGAACTCTGGCGACCCTACGAAAAGTAATATTTACACCACTTAAAAGAAAAGTAATATTTACACCACTCGTAGTCGTCGTAATATTGGAGCTATTTCTCTGTTTTTTATGTATCTGGTAGGTAATGACACTGTACCTGTTGAAGTAAACTAAATTATTCCTCCTCTTAAATAATGCCAACGTAACACCAGAGAAGCTGCATTTCTACGGTGTGGAAATTATACGGTGGTTTAAAACAAGCTATGGAAACTGAATTGTTGTGAGCTTCTGCTATGGAAACTGATACGTTATGTAATAAGACCGTAAAATATGAGAAATAAAACCCCGGAAAGTTATACCTCTTTTAATTTAACTTTCGATATTTTGTGTAGTGAAGTCTCTGCGAGTTAATTCTTATATATAGATAGTATTCTGTAGGGATGTTATTGTTTAAAAAACAAGGCAAATATATAATTCTTTTCCAGAATTTTATATCCAACTTTAAAATTTTTCTTAATCTTGCATATGCACATTCACAAATTTTCTATAAAAGGGGAATACCCTGATTCCGAATTCAGTTCTAAAATTCTTCCTGTATTAAATTTCCCATATACAAATGTATAATTCCAATTTCCAATTTCCCATATATAAATTTATAAGAATTAACACAACGGGGTGTTATTTATTATTGGATTGGAAGTTCCATAATTTTTTTTAAAATTAAAAGCCGCGTGATGTTATTGCTCTTTAGGTTTAATCTTCGAATTCTTGTGAAATAACAATTCGTGGTTTCAATTCTCAAAAAGTCGAAAGCTAAAAGGGAAATAACACACCGGGCGAAAAATAAAGCCCCCGAGAAATTATTTCCCAGGGTATTTTTTTCATGGGTCCAATTATTAACATATGTTTCACATAAGATTTAAAAAATTATTTTCGTTAAAATTCTCAAATGTTCGTTTAAGCACTTGTTTGAAAAATCCAATGTAATATTTTTTCACAATTACCACAATTATTTTAATATTTAACTTATCTTATTATCCCTCCCTAACTTTTTTTTATTTTCATCATTTTTTATCCTTGAAATCGTATATTCTTAACTTTAAAAGCTTAAGATTAAGTAGGAATTCGTTTAATTTCTTGCATCCTTATTTTACACACTTACCTCTAAGCGACCCACTTCAATACAAAACGTGTCTTTTAACTTTACTATAATTTTGTTGCTATGTTTTTTGTATCTTAAGATGAAAAAATACCAATGATAATGCTAAAATGTAAGATAAATAACTGTAAAAAAGTAAAAATGAAACTTAAACAATTTTTGTTTACATTCGCAAAAAATAAAGCAATTTTTTAAAAATACAAAAAGAAACAAGAAACATGTGAATATTGAGAAATAAGTGTATCACATAAAAATATTAGCAAAATCAGATGAGAATTGAAATCTCATCATCATCATCATCATCATCATCATAATATGATTGGAGTTAATGTGAAGTTAAAGCTTTTACTTTAATTTTAAAACTTTCTCAGGTGTATTATTCAATTTTATTAGATTTATTACTTTTTTTAAATTGCAAGCTGTTCTCTCGATTGAGCATCAATGAGTTCAGTGTTCCACTATATGAGGTTGTAGACTTGAACTTGATAATTTTCGAACTTATCATTAGTATCACCCAAAAGTATCACCACCCACGTAAATCGATACCATAAGATTCCTTTCAATTTAACACTCCTTTAATTTCCTACCTGCAGAATGCAGTTTAAAAGTTTTAAATTTTTCTTGGCTCATTCTTTAAATATGGACAATGCCTCTCTGTTTAGACTTTAATTTGTGTCCCTATGCTGTAATTTTATCTTTTCATGTTGTTAATGCGCTTTTAATATTATTTCATAGATTATAGTCCATTAGTTGTTCATATACTGCCAACGAACTTAAGACTGAATTTAATCGATCTAAGCTTATTCTAAAGTTGTTTCCTCATACTTCTATTTACCTTCGTGAATTATGGTGATGCTTATTTTAAAGTACTTCCTTTAGTTCTTTGATCAATATTTCCTTATTGAATTCATTCTACTTCAGACTACATTGTATTTTGGGAAGCATTGTTTATTAATTTAAATTTTCTATAACTGCCAAATTGAAGAACTTCAGGATTGAATGAAACACTGACTTCATAAGTCATAATAAAAAATAACTTAGATGAAAGGAAAAGAAAGGTGAGGAAAAAATAAAGGTACAGAAGCTACATATATTTCTCCAATTGCAAGACCTTGTAATCGTCCCTTAACTCCCTGCATACTCTGTTAGGTAGTTTGACTTACAGCTTGGGCTCAAATTAAAACTGGTAGACACGGAAAAGTACAATCTCCCAATAAAATAAACCGAACACTACAATAACATAAATTGTTTCCACAATAAAACGTAAAGAGATTATATGTAAATATCTATGTATATGTAAATATGAATGAATAAACTGAAAAACTTGCAAACATAATCTTTAAGTATATTAATACACTCAGGACGACGAATTTTCATATTGGAAAGGTAAATAAACCCATCAACAATTTTATTAATTTTTATTTCATTTTATAATTTTTAGTTTTTCTACTTTTTATTCGCCTTTAATTGTAGTTAAGAGTACCGTTATAACATACCAACTAAAGTATTTTTCTCCCCACCCAAACCAAATAATAAAAACTTATTAGTCTAAGGATTTGTTTTTTGCTTTACTTTTAAAACTCGTAACTCATAAAAATTATTATGAAAAGTATTTGTAAGAATATAATTTTTTTTTTAATTTAAGTTTTGAATCTTCTCTAAAGCACACATGGGAACCTTTTTATGAATTTATATATCTTGATAATCAGAATATAATGTTTGATAATGAAAACTTTATCTTATTACACACATATATAATTTTTGAGATCTCAATATTGTTTTTAAGTACATACTTCCAAGTTAAAACTTCTAGATAGTTATGGATTACAACAAATACCCATAAAGTTTGAGCTTCGGTTTTTCCAAAATCAAAGGGGAACTTTTAAATTTTAAACCATAAATGTTTAATTAGTTAAAAACTGTATACTTACAATAAAAGCAACTAATGTAAAGATTCCATATATACTTCCTAAACTATTTTAAGCCTAAACTCCACTTTTGGGGAGCTTTATATTATACACTTCTTTACGTCCTTTTAAAATCAAACCTCAGGGAGTGGCCTTTGATGTAAATGCTTTTTTAGTTAAAAATAAGGTTAAGTTCGTATATGAGCTTAATCGGAACACTGGATCGGCAGGCTCCTTAACAAAAACACCAGACTTTTCGAGGAGCTCTAACCTTCCGAATAAGCGCAAATTTAGTACATAGAAAGTCGGTATCAATTAAAACTAGCTTTCAAAATTTATACTAGAATCTAAAGGTTCCCAGATGGAGTCCAGAGGATGTAAGAGTTTTTGGACTTGATATTCTAACAGATTTTAATGAAATTTGATATATTTTTTTTTTGCCAAAAGAAGAAACAACTTCGCAGGAGGGCTAAATTGTATCACGGGATCTGGAAATTGGATGGTCTGGAATTGTACCAGGGGATCTGACGATTAGAGGCCACGGAACTGGATATATTATATTTTTATAAAAAGATTCATTTAAATGTAATTAATATAATTTATCATAAGGTATAACAAGGCATTATAACACGAAGAAACTTTTTAGATATTCCATGTATGTACAATTTTCTTTGTTTTTTGCATCTGTGAGTTATGTTATTAAATTAAATAATTTGTTTATAATGTTATATTAATGTAATTTTTATTAACCATTTAGGGTTATAAAATTTTGATTATGACATTAACTTGAGTTCAATGGCTAAAAGATTTTACAAATTTACTGGGACATCCGAAAACCTGGGTTCCCCTTAATCAAAGGTCAGCACTTTAGCCTGTGCAGTTAAAACAAAAAATTAAAAAAACTTATTCTAAATTTTTCTGAAAAAAGTTTGTTCTCTAAAGTGTAATTATGATTTTATTACATATACCTTATAGTTTAACTGATCAACCATAGGTATCTCTCATTTTGTATTGTTCCGTCATTTTATAGCCCAATATGTTAAAGCATAAATTAATTTTTATAATCTTATCTTATTTTTTTGTTGTGCTTTTTTATGCTTTTTATTCTTTTTGTCTGTCGAATGTACGTGATTCAGTTTTTTTTTAATGGATAAAAATATAAAAAGATTTGGATTTTTGTAATGAATTGCCTAGGGCTAAAAAAAAATCTTGATCTCTAAGATGTTAGATGAATTAAATAAAGAAAATAAAAATAAATATTAATGCAAAATAAGCAGCAAACTTTAGCCCGAAGGTAATTTAAAAATATTTTATGTAAAATGTTTTGATTATTTTGGACTCCAAACAAAAAATCTGGATTTTAAAATGAAGTATTTTAAAGATTTTCGCAAAATTCACTCATATATTACATTTATGACTTTATAACATTTACATAATGTAATTAAATGTTTTTTAAAAAAAAAATGGAAATTTAAAATAAATGATTTTTATTGAATTTATAACTTTGTGAAGTTTTTAAAACTTCCTTGCTTATTACTTTTCTAAAGTTTTTAAAATTTTCTAATGAATTCGTTTATAAAGGAATTAATAATTTTCATAATTTTTAGATGTGATTAAAATTTTGAATATACCTTTTTATTATATTTAATAAGTATTACAACTAAATAGAAGTGGATCTTACGGCTTTCAAAGAGAGTAGGGTAAACATTTTGAATAGAACCAATTCTACAATCTTTGCGTATCAACACATAAACAATTCCCAAAATATTTAAAATATTTGAAAATAAAATTACTAAATTTATTGGTATTTCCAAGGACCCTTTCTCTCTCCACAACATTCAACATTCGCAACATTATGGAATTAAAAATCTGAGGTGTCTGAACAAAAGTTATAGAGCAAATAATTTTTATTATAATACCCGACATGACGATACTGACTTTTCCTAAATGTAAGCCTGGTAGACCTTAACTTTATGGAAATAATTGTTTTGGGTGTCATTGGCTACCCCTTTTCAGCCATACGCCATCTGAAAATATAACGTTTTTTTTTTTATATAGTAAAACTTTAGAATCCGTTCAAGATCTTAAATTTCGAATTATGTGTCTCAACAATATATCGAATTATGTGCCTCTATTCTTTACGAAATCTCTTTAATGATATCCGGGTTGATACCATTAAGCATCTTGACACTAGAAAATGTTGAATTTAGATGCTCTGCAATCATATCTTTCTAGCGTCTTAAGAAACAATGTACATCGGTGTTTTTAATTTTCCTATTTTTCCACAAACGGGATGGGCTCTTTAGAAATAATTTTTTTTTTGTATGAGAGATATTTGATTCCTTAATCCGAGTCGGCTCAGAGCAACTTCTATCGTGCAAAAATAGTCTTTTGCAAAATTTAAAATTTCTAGTGAAAATAAGAGTTTTTCAATTTTTTGTCATCTTAAAACAGGTTTGGGCTATTAGAGTTATTTCGTTAGTTAATTAGTTATTAATTGGTTACATTTAAAGTCTATAAATCAAAGATTTTTAAAATAAAACAAACTTTTTCTTTCTTATCTCAACAACAAAGCATATTTAAATATGGAGACTGCAGTTTCTAAACCCTGAATAAACTAATTATTGAAATTCTAAAGACCTCAGCCTCTTTTTTTAACTTTTAAATACTGATTTTAGTATCAAAGCATTTTGAACACATTTTACACATATTTCCAAACAATGAGTATTTCAAAAATAGAAAAATAAAAATTACAGTTTTTTTAACATTTTGGGTGTTAAGATTTTGATGGTCACCCAAATGACCAATAACAAAAACTTTTTAAAGAACTTTATAGAATTCTAGAATACTTTTTTTATAATTTCTTTTTAATATCAAAAAAAATCATGATAAAATCTTAAAAGTCTAAATAATTACTTTTGTATATCTTTAGATATTTTTAAAATATTGTGTTTATTGTGTTTTTTCCTTTGATTATTGATAATATTTTTTAACTTTTGAGAAATTACAATTTAATTTTAAAACTAAATTTTCTACAATTTTCTTTTAATCAAGTCTAGACATTTTTATCTCGTTATAAGTTATTATTACTTTCATAAAGAGTTACAATTATTTTTTAAATTCTGAAAGCTTGTTTTACAATTATATTTTGAAATATAATGAAAAAAATAATTTTAAAAATTCAATTATGAAAATAATTTATTAAAGGATAAAGGACGTTTAATTGTTATTTGAAACAAATTCAAATAAAACTATGAAATAACTCGAAGATATCATACGATACGAACAATGGCGTAGTGTTTAGGATTTTGGTCTTTCAACCGAAGGGTTTCAGATTCAAACCCTGGTAAGATCATATCTAAGAAACAAATTTAATTTATAATTAAAAAAGTTTATATATATATATATATATATATATATATATATATATAGCTTAGTCATTATATAAAATAATAATACCTACTACACCAAAAAAAGAAAGGCAGACCGACCCGTTACCATGAAGTTGTGGTGCACATAATAACAAAATATATCCATAGTCAAAACGGTAATATATATTAGGATATTTTATATTAGGATAATAAGGATAATTAGTTAAGTTTTAAATTGTAAGGAAATAAAAAAAATATATAAGGATAGATATTAAGTTTTCTAAGAACACAGAATTTTTCTTAATAATTTTCTAAATACAAATTTAAAATTTTTTAAAACTTTTTATTTTATAACTGTATTTGAATCCATTGTATTATTTTGAAAATATGTATATGTGAATTAATATCCCATTTCCTTACAAAGGATAAGTTTAAGATAAGAAGGGTATTTTATAGAAAGAAGTTCATTATAAGACTATAATAGGTCGACTAAAATTTTATTTTAAAAATTAAATAATTTTTAAATTGTTTAGCTAAAGTTTGGGCCCCTAGCCTCAATATTAAACATTTTTTTTATAGTATTGTGGCTATCGTATAATTTTCTGACAATTTCTTTTAATGTCTTAAAAATAATATAAATGTTCCAAATTAAATCGAGAAAGTTTTAAAAGTCTTTTCAGAGACCTTTAATTGTTCAGCATCACCTCCTGAGTTGACTATGCGATATATGTCCGTCCGACGTCCGTAAACACGATTACTTAAAAAAATAATGACAATATCTCGATGAAATTCATAATGTAGCTTACAACTGACGAATGTTAGGCGGAGATTGCAATTGGGCGATATCGGATCATAGGTTCAACTTCAGAAAGCTTCTGAAAAAACCAAGTACAAACGATCATATCTCCTAGATAGACGCATTTAATTCAATTTCTAATAATTTAATTGAATTAAAAAAATTTTTTATTCCCTTTTTTTGATTCAGTAATTAACATTATTGCCCATTTATGGATTTTTATTATGTTGCGTGCAAAAATATACACCAAAGAGAAAATAATCTTAAAGGCTATTTTATTTAAGAACCAAATAGGAAATATAGTATTATGTACTTAAAAAAAAATTTTCTTTTCAAGAACTTTTTACATAAAAAGATTTTACCAGAAGCTTTAATCTTAGTTGTATTTTACTGCAGATTTTATTAATAAAACATACTGCCTTCATGGTTTTACCTTCTCCTTGAATGAATGAATCTTAACAAATAGCACAAAAGTAATTTATGTAATCAACTTAATTTTACTTTTATATTTTATACCTTTAGCATTTATTTTGTAATTTGAACAATACTTATGGCGCTATGAACTAACCCCTAAATGAAAAATAAACTAATCGCCAAAATTTTTTTGCCTTAGGGTACATTTATAACGTAGATGCGGTAAGTGAAAAGAGCGTTGATAAGAGCGTAACACCTCTATTAGAATCATGGGTATAATTCTCTTCGCTATGCTGTTATCGTTGCTCATTTCACTTCAATTTATATGCTCCAATATAAATGCACCCTTAGTTGGCTATAAACTAACTCCACAGAAATAATCTCCAAATTCCAAAAATGAATTAAATAAGATTAACAAATCAATAAAAGGCATGTACTCGTTCTAAAACACAAACGGTTTTAACAATCAATTATTAAAAACAAAAACTTTAGTACAAAACATTATAAATTTTTTAATTGTAAACCTAAATTGTGCTTGTTGTATTGCACAGTGACTAGAATTATTATAACAAGTAGGAGGGGCGTAATAGTTTCTATTCGGAATATTGAAGGGGCTTCAGTTTAGAGATTTTAAATATTGAGCCATTTCGGAGATGGATTCAAAAGCAGGATTATATAATTTTTCTATTATATATGCATGTATGTGAAATGAAAGATATAGGGGTTAGTGATTTGGGAATTTGCTCATAGCGACTATTTCAATTATAGAGCTAAAATAAAAGAATTAAAAGGAAACTTTATATTTTTATTTTAATTAAGAGAAATTGGTAAAACCAAAAGGCTAATCCTTATTTGACCGCAATAATATTGAAACAATATTTTATTAATGTATAAGGGATAACTTTGGGTGATATATTATAATCAACATGCAAAGTGTTTATAGCAACAATCAAATAAAAATTTATGTTACTTTTAAAAAGTATAGAAAGTTTTACATGCAGAAAGAGAGTAATGATTTTTTTTTTTATTTCGTTGTTAAAAAAAAGTATTTATTTTTTTTATTGAGTAAACTTAATTAAATAAATATTTAAAATTGATTGTCTTATAAAAAATCGAAACAAATTTAAGTGTTCACAATCAATTTTCAAAATCAAGCACCTAATTACTAGTTTATATATTTACTGTAAATGTATATTCACAATACGCAAAAAACCTTTTAAATATACTTGTTTAAGAATCAACGGCTTACACTATTGTCAAGGGCCAAATACACGGTGTAAAATGATACGCGAACGATTTCCATCACACACGTAAAAATATTCGGACAAACTTCAGCTTTTATTTATGATTCAAAATGGATAGATATTTGTTCGTAATGTGTCTGGACTTTAGGAAATTATTTTATCGATTATTTTAAATAAAAAAAAATAATAATCGTAAAATTTGGACTAAAAATTGGAATTTAAGAATATACAAATTTGCTTGTATCAAGTTTGTTAAATGAAATACCGTTATCGTCACCATTGCATTTTATTACTCTTTGTACTACTCAACCTTGTAGTGGTTGCTCCTGTTTTACTAGAAATAAAAAGTGATTTGGAAAGGTTCCATAATCATTAATAATAATCACCAACTCCAGCTTTAAACTATTCGCTATCCCTAATTTTTTTTCTCTACGTCCTAAATGAAACCCGTAAACTGTTTAATTTTTTTTGGCACTTGACAGCAGTTCTTTAAATTTAATCAACAGATTTTCTAAAGCTTCCAATTTGTTATGATACATGGTTCCGAATTATCGACTATATATATATGACTACATGTCATTAGTATCGATGGCGTCATCCTAGTGGTCGGAAAATGAATTACAAAATTTTTTACGTCAAAAACGTCAAAAAAGTGACGTTTAACTACTTGCTGTCCTGTTGTTTTACTTACAACTATTTCCGGATATGTTTCGCACTCAAAATTTAATTTGTGACTGAAATTTTATATTAAAAATTCAAATGATTCTTGAACATTGCCACAAACAAGCGAACATGTTCGAGCGTTGGTAGAATATCAAGAAACTTTTTGATTTTTGATGAACATATTAGGCAACACAGAAACATGTGAAATTTTTAAAAATACAAAAATTAAAATTTTATGTACAAACTGCTCAATTTTGTGATGAATTTGACTAATCGAATTTTGTTTGATTAACATTCTTTTTTAAAAATCTGTAGGAGATCAGGATAAAAGTTACCTGCATTTTTTAAAATCAAAAAATATGAACGTTCTATAAATAAAATACATACTCAAACAAATTCACATTTTAAACAAATTTTAATTGCAATACTTTATTTTAATTAAAGTCTTTCCAGTTCTCACCAAAACAAATTGAACCAAAGTTTATTGACCTCCTTTTAATTCCCATGTTGTTTAAAATTGTTTTTCATAAGTAAATTTTTCTTATTTTGTACTCAGATATAGATTTGTATGTTTCAAAACCACTACTTTATAAAAAGCATTAATTTAATTATATTGATATTAAAACAAAAAATCAAAAACTCACGAGATTCTTATTTGAGCTTACACTTGAATAGATTTAAGATTAAAACTACATACCCTATGTAGAAGCATCTATTTGTAAATATTGGAATATTATGATTAAAAACAAAATCCAGATGCATTACGAGTACATTTCAATAATTTCAATAGTCCCAATGAAAATATTGATTTTAATTTCTAAAAATATATATCTAGTTATTGAACGTTGAAGAGTCAATAGATATTTTCAAAAATATTATTTACAATTTGAAATATAAAAAAAATTTGATTTGTTTTCAAAAGTATATTCACATCTTTTTGTAAAGATACTCATGTTGAATTTTAAAATAGGTTTTAACTAAAGTTACGTATGTACCAATTTAAAATAAACGCATTAATGAATTATTTAGGTTTTGAATTTAAAAACTGCTATTCAATATTTACTTAATTTAGCAAATTTAGGTGGTTTGAACTTTATTAACTTCAGTTATTGAATTATACTTTGCTAAAATTTCTTTACTTTTTATAAAGAGGTCGAGATTGACTGTCTTATCATACTAATTCAGCTTATCAAAAGTTTAATTGAAATAAAATGCAGATTACTTAAACTTATATTTTGATATAAGTTTAAGTCTGTTTATCTGTTATTCAATTATGTCCGACCGAAACCTCTAGATGCTGCAGTCTTTAAAAGGTTAAAATAAGCCCTATTCTAAGCCAAGTTCTATGATAAAGTATTATATATTTTATCTGAAGGCGTCAAATGACAGCTCCTTTCATATGATTTATAAATAAATATTGAGTGTTGCCGTATGATATTTTGATTTACTGTTTTACGATTTATGTTATTCTATAAAAATTCTCAAGATGTCTTATAAAATCTTCTAAATAGTTCAATTTAAAAGCTTGAAATTTTATGATTCCCGGAAGTAAATAAAATCATTAAAAACGATACTTTTGTGTTCCTTTGTTTAGCGGTTGTAAGGGGTCAAAACTTGGAAATGAACGCGTGTTTTTCCTTTCCTTTGAACGCGTGTAAGTTAAATACCTGTCAAACCTTTTATTGAACAAATATATAAAAATTAAAATTAAGAGAGAGTAAAATCTTTAAAAAGATATCTGAAATACTAAATCCCCCGGAAGTGTCAAATTTTTTCTCACTAAACACTCTTCTCATAGCCAAAATAATGGGATTAGGAGCCAACTTGCTTCCGAAATATAACAGCTGAAGTGTAACGATGAAAAATAAATGTCCATCAAGCATTGAATCGAGACCCAGAAGGAGTAAGTTGGATTCTTTCTTGGAATTTTCTAAATTCTGAATATTATCTTAACTAGATATTTAAGAGCAGTGCAGAGTTTTTCAACAAATATGTGAGAAAAATACATTCATGTTTCGACCGAATTTAGGTTTTATATATTCACGAAGACTTTAAAACTACCTTTTAACAAAAAAGTGTGTTTATTTTTCATATTTTGTAGATAGTCACCAAAATACAAGTGTATCCTACACATTTAGATGCTATGATTATATCCACAGCATAGGATTTTAACACACGAGCTAAAATTTTTTTCTAATCTTAAATTGCAAACACTTATCTAAGGTAGGCATGCATGAAATTAAATTTTTTTTTAAAACACACGTGCAAATATGTCTATTAAAACTTTTGTTTTCCATAATTTTTCTTAATTTTACATTTTCCCCCAGATTCAGATAATTTTCTAATAAATTTCATTTTATCTTATATCACATAAATTTCAAACACTTTCAATTTCTAATTTCTTTCACGATTTTTAAATGCACAAGAGAAGAATTTAATAATGATTTTCTTCTTTGTTTATTGGTGTTTTTTATAGTGAGCAATTTCATGCTTTTTTAAAAATATAAAACCTGAATTAACTACATTTTCATTATAATTTTTATAGACATATTGAATGTTGAGTATCTATAAATCTTAAAAAATGTTAATGTATCTTATATCTATATAGATACTTTTTAAATCATAAACTAAAAATAATAATAAAAGTAATAAAAACTATTTATTCGAGACAAAGATCAGTTACACAACTATTCAATAATTTTGTTAAACCGGTTTGTTTGTTTTTCTTTCGTTAAAGCGACAATATATAAAGCTAAAATATAAAAGTTGAATCAGCTGATGTTTGTTGATGAAGAAAATGAAAGAAAATTTTATTTGGTGAACCGTTAAATATAGTTAAACAAATTTAAAAGAACGTGAATGTCAATTAAAGTTGCATTGTATTACATTTCATAGCTGTTAAAAAATTAACATTCAAGTGATACGTACATAGTGTAGATATTAAATATGTTATAGTATAGTGTAAACACTTCATTTTCCATTAAATTAAATTTTTATACATGTGCTACATAAAAAACGTACTTTTAGGTATGGAAATTTTCTTATAAACATCATTATAATACTTTATTAAAGATTCTTTTGAATTACTTACAATTTTTTAATAATATATTAAACAAGTCATGAAAAAAAACAATGTTTTTTAAAAAACACATTTTCAAAATTATATAGTGTTTAATACTGAGTATTTTATCGAAATATAATGTTGGAGTTTCAATATTAACGTTTAATTTAGGAAATGTATACACTGGTGACTAAGTTACAGCTATCTATAAAAACAGTAAATTTTTAATTTTTAAGTCCAAGGTTGTCAAGTTTCTTGAGGATCTAACTTCACAACCCCCCTTCCCCCCCTCTCTCTCCATATTTTTATGTTCTAGGAATTAAATTGTTAATTCCACTAAAATTTGGAAATTTACTTAGAATTTTACTATCTAAGAAAAAATTGTTAAAGCTGAAAAACACTTTTTTCAATTTTAAGAATCGCTTATAAATTTAGGAAAACCTTTAACATATGATGAAACATAATGGTGGAGCTTTGAGTTTTGTAAATTGCTAAAATAATAATTGGACAGGTATTCAAGTTACAAGTGTTTAAAATTGCAAAATTTCAATTTTCTCTTATAGCTCCTAAACAGGGGGATGCGACAAAAAAACTTTGTTAACCGTCTCCTAATAATTTCCACCTATCTTCCCCTAAAATCTTAAGTCTTTAGCTTGAACCGTTCAGAAGATATGTGGTACCATAAAATTTACAAAAATTGAGATTCGCATAACGTTTTAGTTTAGTACCGTATGGCAAAACTACCTTTTAAAAATTTTAAAAGCTTATAAAACCGGCTGTCTTTTATTTTTTTCAAGTTGAATATATACCAAACAGAACTGTTGTTATAATAATTTATATATAGGACTTTTTCCGATTTTGGAAGGTTGTGGTCAGGTGCGGTTAAAGAAAAAGTTCTTCTATAAAATTTTTTTTTTTACGATATCTACCCGTGGTTAAACTTTTTTTCTTTCTTTGACGGACGGACAGACGGACAGACAGAGTGAATGTAAGCACATTTTTACAAAATCTTTAGAAAATGTGCAAAAAACGGTTGGTAATACTATTTATATGAAGTGATTATACAGAAAAGGAAACTAAAGAAAAACTATCTTACGGACATTGCCCATTAATTATAATGATAAAGTAATAAACCAATATTGCAACTAGTTTTTCCAAATTGTGGCGACAGGCTATATGCATATTGAAATAGATAAGGAAAACGAATGCCTAAAGATGTTTTTAATTTTCTGTTGAAAATGTAGAGAGAAAGAGATAAAAAATATTCAATAAATCTTAACATAATGGTAATTACTGTAATAAAGTAAATGGATTGTTTAAGTTAGTGATTTATTTTTAAATAATAAAATACATAATAATAATTATATAAAATTAAATGTTCTCTTTTAAATTTTAAAAAAATTAGCGATATTTTATAGACGGATAATTTAATAATTATTTAAATGGGGTTAAAAAAAATAAAAAATTAATGTTACTTAGGAGAACGCTTTAAGTTTAAGAAAAGTTTAGTATAATTTGATTGCTTTAATCCATTTTGGGGTAAACATATTATCACACGAGTAAAAAAATTATTTTCAGGGATTGGGCGAGGATATTTTTCTTCATATTGTCGAAATAGAGCTATTTAAAGTTATAAAAAGATCTAAAAGTTTTATATAACATGCTCATATCAATAAAAATTACACAACTGTTGTTAATTAATTTGACTCGCATGTAGTTTCAAATCCAATCCTTTGTAGAAAGGCTTTTCATAATTGTGATTTACTGTTAAAAAAAAAATGGATTAAATTTAAATAAAAATTTTATAAAAGTTTCGATATTGCATTTCGGTTAAAATTAAATTTTTAAAATTAAATTTGATAAATTGGTATGTTAATAAAAGATTTGAAATTTTTTTGTAGATTTATTTTGTTTCAATAATGATTCATTTCTCCATATAACACATACACACATTCAACAAAACATAAATATTTTATTTTTTTTATAATTAAACACATCCAACAAAACACATTTAATGGAATGTTTTTGTTACTCTTTATTTCCTGAACAAATATATTAATAAAAATAATAATTTAAACTTTAACTAAATATAAAAAATAAAAAAAAATTAAAAATATTTATTTTCAAACTCTTTTAGTTAATACAAATTTTTTATATTACACATTATATTTCAAAAAGCTATAACAAAATGACATTGACAGAAGAAGATTTAAATAAAAAATTAAATCAGTGCTTCTCAAGTATGAGATTATAATATTTTAAAATTTTATTTAGAAATTTTTGTACATATGGTTTAATTACTGTTATATTTATTTATTTTTTTATAAATAAAATTTTTTGAATAATTGTTAATACTTGTAATACATTATAATACACATTTTTTTTTATACAATTATTACGGATAATTATGTCTATTTGGTTCTGAAATTGCAAGATGAAACATTCTTTACTATTAAAAATTCATTAAGTTTTGTAATCTGTTTCAAATATATTTTTCACAAAAAGTTGCTTCAGTTATAGTAGTTGTTGTTGAAAACTTTAGTATTTTTAAAAAAATTTTAAATTAAATCTGAAATACTTTTATTTAGAGCTCTGCTCTAAGGTTAAGCGTTCTGTACAATTAAGGTTATTACACTTCAAGCGCATGTTAAAATCTCTACTGCATTTTCAACAAGCTTTTTTTTTAATTTTATTATCAGTTTTACACATATAATATGTTATTATTAACTATTAGTTTTTTACTTATATATAATATATACTTACTTTTAGATAGATATAGTATAATCTATAATCGCAGGTACAAAAATTCCTCTTAACTTAAATATAAAATTATTTCAATATATAAAATAAAACATTGTATCTTTTAAAAATCTAAGACGTTTCTAAACGTTATGAGGCCTTGTACGATATTATGTTTAAATTGTATGTTAAATTCATTAAGATTAATTCTAAACCCCCGTATCCCCCACTGTTCCCACATGTACCTATTAATGGTACATTCGGGCTTGTTAGTCATTATTTAAGGCTTGTTAGGCTGACTGTACCATTAATAGGTACTGTACCGAATGTTAACGTCCACTAACTAATCCACTTAAATTTAATAATACATAAAAACTTATAATTAATGAATATGTCGAAAATTTTGACATCCTAAAATCCCAATATTTAATAAAAATAATTTAATTGAAATTTTTTTTATCTAGCTATATCGCTTACATAATTTTAATTAATACTTTCTTTTTTTCTAGTAAAATTTTTTGCTTTGCGGTTTTTTAATTTAAAATTTAATAATAATAATAATATTTTTTTGTATGTATAATGCATCCTGGTGTATCCTTGCACCATGGATGGAAACAAAAACTATTATTTGGTTTTGGAAGTAGGTATTAGTATAAATTAATTATTAATTTGTTTATAATTTACATACAAATTATTCAATTCAGTGAATTTATAACAAATTTTTTTGCGATTTATGAATCTATAAAATAAATGAAATTTTTTATTTTTTAAAGTTAATGAATCCTTTATTTTATTTTTAATTTAAAAAAAGAAAATTGCATTTAAAATTATTTATTAATTGATTTTACAGAGCGTGAAAGTCTATAAAATAAGGACGAGGTCATTCTTTTATAAATTTGTATATAAAATATAATAATCATGCAAAAAATTTGTTTGATTTTTTGGAATTTTTAAAAAAAATTAATATAATTATCCTTTCAGGTGTGATTTAACTTTGCTATTATTTTCACATGAATTTCGTCCTTTTTCAAATGAAATTTATCTATTTTTTAAATAAATTTGGTCTTTTTTCAAATACAAATTTTGCTTAAATTTTTAAATTAAACTGGTGTTATTTTATTCATGCTCGGTTTTTGAAAATCGAGTAGTCTAATAAAAATATTTGAAAAAGGTAAACGTACCGATTTTAAAGTACAACTTCAATACAAGCTAAATTGATGAAATTAATGGATCTTAATAATGGCCAAAAAAAATTTAGGTGCCATTTTTTGGGAATATTCAATTATTTTAGTTTCTATTACATATTTAGATTTATTATTCAATTTATAATATTTACCAATAATAGTTTAAACTTATGAGTACATCTGAGTATGAGATTTAATTTTTACCAAAAATAGTTTTGTAATAAATTTAAAATTCCATTGAAAATTCTAACAATTGAAAACTTTATCCAAAAATTTATTAAATACCATATTTAAATAATTTCGAAATTAATTTAAATTTTTAATTTTTATATTGAAATAAAGATATGCTTGGGAAATGCAACACTTGTGAATGAAAATATTCTATACCTTTCTTCCACAATATAACAATATACTTGCTTTATAAAAGAAGAACAAAGTTTTAATTTTTAGTTATTTTATAAAAAGGTTTGAAATTTATATATTCATGTATGTATCATGTAATAATTGTGTGTGTATCATGTAATACCTGTTTATACTTACTATAAACGTACTTAATATAAATGTTGCTATTAAACACTGTAATTCAAGTCCTGATATCAATTTCGATACGTAAATATTTTGTAACATTATTATTTATTCAAGTATCTAATAATTCAATGCACATATTTCAGAACTGCATAAAAAATACATGGTAATACAAAATGTTATGCGAAATTTAAAACTTTGAAAATTCATTATTTTTTACCAACAAACTTTCTAAAAATTTTAACAATTTACAAAACCAAAACTAAACAATTCTTATTTTAAAATATGTGGGTTTTTGTAACCATTCATCTTAATTAACTTTGGACATTTAAAGACAGCTGCGAAATACAAATGATAACCATGAATTTATTTCAACAGCATAATAATACAGAAAAATTATATTGTAAATAAGATTATATAGTGTAGTATAGGGTGTAGAGCTTTGTAACACCTCACCCCCTCGTCATTTGTTCAACTGTAGATATCTTTTACTTTTACATTTAGGATATGTTACCACGCATAATATGTTATTTATAATATTTTATAATACTTTGTATATATTTTTATATTATAAGTAAAATTTTGGTTTAATTAACCATTAACCTTAGTCCAGCATCCAAAAAAAACTTTTATATTAAAACACTTCTACAAATTCAAATGATCTACCATCAATTTTTGGTTAATGAAAATTCTCAATATTTTAAGCTTAAAAGTTTACAAGAATTTTTAACTATTTCTTATACCAGCAACTTCCTTTCATATTAAAACAGTAATAAATTCCCAAGATCTACCATTAATTTTTAATTTTAAACATTTTAGGCGGCTAGTAAAATTTTAATAAAAGTACTTATATATTATGAAAACAATATTTTTTTTTATTTAATTTTTTTATCTTATTTTACATTTCTGTTGAACCGTTTGTGAAGAAGATATCTTGTTTTTGGTTATGTATAAATAAATGACATTTCATTTAATTATTTAACAACATTTTCAATTATTATCAACATTTATTTATACTATTATCAACATTATTAAATATTGCTTTTTAAATGTTAACAATGCACATTGCATACACGCAACTTGAATCAAGAACAAAATTTTATATTCTTATTTTTCTTACATCAACATTAATTATTTACAGTTTAAATTGTTTTTTTATGCATTATGGCAGACACAAAACATATAAAAAATTAAAAATGTTTCATTAAATGTTATCAACATTCATAAAATAAATACTACCGATAATAGAACTATTATCAACATTTTTAACTACAAAAACCAACATTACCTAATTTAATATGTTATCAATAATGCACTCAAAATGAGTCTGAAAAAAAAACCTTAGCATCTTATTTTTTAACATCAACATTTTTTATTACAGACATTTTTTGTGATCTGTACACATTTTTGTAAGCACAGAACAAATAAAGATAGTGTATAACATTATTATGAACATTATTGTAACATTATTTTAAAATGTTTTATTTAGAAAATGTAAAAACATTTTTATAAGTTGCTTCATAAATTGCTATCAACATTATTGTTTATAAAAAGTTTCATGAAATTTTATTTATTTAAATTTTTAGCAATAATTATCATTATTTTAAATACAACCTGTTAAGTGTTACATAAAGTTTCAAAAGAATTTTTAACAGAATATGTTTTGATTTTTCTTTTATTGCAGCAATGTCGCAATGAAAATTTTCTGTAGTATAGACTAAAGCGTGTCATTTACTAGTTACTAGTTACTACAAGTAAAGTATATATCTTTACAAATATTTTGTAAGGATAAAATAAAGTGTAAAAAAATCCTCTGTCGTTGGTTGTTGTTGGTAATAAGGAATGCGATTTCTAATTTGAAGGACAAGGACACAAAAAAATCTGTAGTAAATAAATTAAGTTTTAATCAGTTTTTAAATATTTTTTACTGTAACTGTTATTATACGTCAAGTTTGCAGTTTTTTAAAGTAAAATAAGTTTCAATACTAAGAAGTTAACAGAATTAATATTCCAGATATTATTTAAATTTGATAAATAAATAAATTGAATTATGAAAATGTATTTGGATAGAAACGTTTGAGATAATTAATTTGTAAATATTTTAAAAGATATTTTCCAATAGAAGGGTCTCTGGTTCAAATTGTGATCAGATCATATCCAATAATATCCAATGTATAATTATATCGTAGTAGTTAATATCGTAGTATAAGATAAGATTTAATATAAATATATAAATAACTGTTGTGCAGGACAATAGATAGCCCTTAAAATTAACATTTTTGTATTCATAATCTTATACAATAGCTACAGCCGAGTAATAAAGGGCTTAGTGAATATAACGGTTAAAGAAACTGAAGCCTATTCTAAATAGACTGGGTGAATGCCCTAAGGAGTATAGAAAGTAAAGGAATAAAAAAGGAATAAAAATAAATTAAAATTAAAGGTTGAATCACTCACTTATCACATTGTTATTGGTAGTGGACTGTACATAAATATATTAATAAATAAATGCAAGACATTTTAAATATCTGTATATTTTTTTTTTTTGAAATTCACTTTTAATAATTGGTAAATTACTCATTTTACACATTTTAAATAAAACCAACCAGTTACTTTGGAATATCATTTGTATGCCTAATAGTTTAAAAACGCATGGCTCATTTATGGCCTTCAAATTTAACGTTGTTTTTATTTTTAAATAGATAGTTTTTAAATTATGTACATATGTAGTTGAAATCATCTTGTAATTCAATTCACTAAACTTTAGTTATTTTATCTACATGTTTATTTTAGATCATGTTAAAAACATATTTATATAACAATCATATTTAACATTATTAAAAGAAAACGTGGAGCACCTTTTCATTTTAGGTAAGCAGAGAAAAGAAAGATTTTCATGCATTAATACCTAATAAGGAAATAGGCCTTGATCAAATTCATGGTATAAAAATTTTTATACATATTAATACAGTTTTAAATTGCAGAAATAAAATAGAGAAATTTGTAAGTTCAAGGATAACATTCATAAGATATTTTAGTTGTGTATGTACTATAAGTATTTATGTATCCTGTAAACAGGTACTTAACAGATCTTAAGAATTAAAATTCCTTTTCTTCTTTAAAGGATAATATGAGACATTAAGGATTTATATTTTTGAAAGATGTCAACACCAACTTTCTTTGAAACAAAGTAATTAGGGCTTAGGCGGATACAGCAAACGCTTTAGAAGAGCCAAAGTGATTTAATAAAATGCTTTAAAGTAAAGCTTAAGTTTTAAGTTAAAATAAACCTTTAGTATTTATTCTGAATAAACTTTAGACTTCTTTTAAATGTTATAGAAAAACTGTTAAAATCGAAGTTTAGAAGAGGAAATTTTTAATATACTCTTAGAAGAAGCTATCCTAAAGGTAATATTTAAATTAGATCCGTTCAAACAACTTCTTCTCAAAAGCTGAAAATATGTGTCTCTGTTTTTTTTGGAACGCTCGAAAGCCACCCACTGAAAGTAAGAGGTATTTCTTTGGGTAGTGTGCGACTTTAACGTACTTTTTGAACCAAACTTTAGGAAAGAACCTGTGATACAAATGTTCGGTTTGTTACAGGGACGGGAATATGGAATGATTTCGGGATTGTGGGGAGATTATTTAGGAATTTAGGATTACGGAAAATATAATAGAAATTAAATTAAATTCATTGTTTTATTCGATTGATGCATAGTAATACATCAATATATATATACTTATGTGTATGTAGTTGTATATTAATATATATGTATATATTAAATAGAAAATGACAACTTAAAACAAACACAATATTGTCAAAGAAAAGTAAAAATGATTTTAATTAATTCAAGGTACACTTCAAAAATAAATTATCAAAAAACTTTTCATTAAATTCATTTTGATTAAAAAGAAACTCTCAAATCATTCCAATATAATTTAATTAATTTTCTATTTACATTCAAGTTCTGAGTTCTTTTTTAAATTTATTAATCGTTTTTCAAATAATTAAATTTCAAATAAAAAACGAGGAAGATTATAGTTGCCCTTGTCAACTTTTAGATACCCGTGCATACCCACTATGTTGTATAAAATAAACCGTAATTTACTTCCCTTATACATTTAACTCATTACCCCATAATTTTGACGTAAAAAAAAAAAAAAAAATTAACAAAAAAAAAAAAAAAATCACAAAACAAAAAACAAAATTTTCATTCATTGTCCCATAACTTTAGTTTAAAAAAAAAAAAAAAAAATTAACAAAAAAAAAAAAAAATCAAAAAAAAAAAAAAAGTTTTCATTCATTGTCCCATAACTTAAGCTTAAAAAAAAAAAAAAAAAAAAATAAAAAAAAAAAAAACAAAAAAAAAAAATTGGCCCACCCTAAAAGTCCGATGGTCCGAGTGATGTCCAACTTTGCCAAGTAACTTGCCCTATTAATTTACCTGCCCAATTTTAATTTTAACCTTGTAGCTTTATTAGATTCACAGTTATTGAATCGAAAACTTTGTATGGCAGCCCCCCGAAAATGGGGCCCTAACATTTTGAAACTTCATATAAGTGCTCGATTCATTATATAACTAACCGTGTGTAATTTTCAGCCTCGTAGTATAATTAGTTTTGAAGAAATTCATATTGGTGCAAAGAAGTTGTATGGCAGCCCTATATGGCCCTAACATTTTGAAACTTCATATAAGTGCTCGATTCATTATATAACTAACCGTGTGTAATTTTCATCCGCGTAGTATAATTAGTTTTGAAGAAATTCATATTGGTGCAAGGAAGTTGTATGGCAGCCCCCCGAAAATGGGGCCCTAACATTTTGAAACTTCATATAAGTTCCGGAGTCAATATAAAACTAACCGTGTGTAATTTTCATCCCCGTAGTATAAATAGTTTTGAAGAAATTCATATTGGTGCAAAAAAGTTGTATGGCAGCTCCCCGAAGCCTTGGTCCGATTTTAACCAAAAACAATAGGGAACCTAGAAATTGTCTAAAAATGACTTTGTGTGAATTTCAAGACTCTAGCCCTTTTAGTTTTTGAGTTATCGTGCTGACACACGGACGGACGGACGGACGGACGGACGGACGGACGGACGGACAGACACACATAGCTAGATCGACTAATTTTTCGATTCTGAGCCGATACGTACCCTTGACACTATATCTAGCTCGTCTAGATCGATGCGTTACAAACGGAGGAGCAAATCTAATATACCCGATGTTCATATATATATGCACGGGTATAATCATTTAATTCTACAAGAAGGTTTTGTTAATAAGTAAAATTTAACCTTGGAAAATCATATCTTCAAAATCATACTTATTTCAATAGACTTATTTGACTAGAAGTAATTTAAATCCAAGACTATTAAAATTTGTCAAATAAAAGACAGATTTCGGCTGAATTATGATTAAGACAAAAGTTTTTTAAAATATTTACAATATTTTATTTTTTTAAAATATTTTAAAATAATAATAACAACCTTAGGAAAATGGAGCACAGCGGGTTTCGTAAAAGGCAATGAATTCTTTTTAAATAAATGCATAGATAGAAAAAGAATTTCCTTTATTATCTACCATAATAAAATTCATAAAGAAATCACAGATATAGACGCGGGTATGGCAGCCGAAGTAAATCGTCAAGTTCCCGCTTAAAAGGCGTCGGTGGCGTTGCAATGCATAGCGCGTTACAAGAAACAGCTACTTCCATTTCTAGAATAAAAGCGCGAAGGGAAATATGAAATGAAGGGTTAAGTTAGGGATATCGAAATGGCAGAAGCGAAGGGGACGGGCTGATTAAAATACAGAAAATTGTTTGATACTTTTTGAAAATATTCGTGTAAAATTCGGCTGCAAATTTGGAGTTAGAATATTTTAATAATATAAAATTTCCTAAGTTAAATAGAACCTATAGGCTTTTATTATCTTTGGGATGAAACAAAAGACCTACCAAAATTTCGAGAACTATGCCTTATTTATCAACTTTATACTCTAGGCTTTATTTTCTCCGTTGTGCCTGTATTCAAATCTCAACAAGGCTTTTAAATAAATTATAAATTTGTCGATATTAATTTTTTAAAATTCTTAACCTTAGATTTATGCAGCTCTGAGGCTTCAAATTTGAACTTAGCCATATCTACCAGTTATCTATAATAATTAAAAAATTGAGCTTTATCAACATGTCCCAAAGACATTTATACAAAAAAAAAAGAAATTACGTGGATGTCCTTGAATAATATGAAAAATAAATTCCTTTGAACTTTAATTTTCCAAGAAATTATTAATTATTTTCAAATATTTTACCGTCAAATTAAATAAAATCTAAAAATGTATTTTCAATACAACAGATTATAATTAAAATATTAAATTTCAAAGGTAGAATTACTTTTCATTTAATTAATACGAGTATAACAGAATATGTAAAATCTGAAAAATACATAAGTAATAACAGTTTTCCCTTCCAGGATTTGCTCTCCATTTGGTACGCCTGAATAGTTGAGAAATTTAATTAGATCTAACGTTAATATTGGGTGGAAAATTTTTCTTTGAGATTTGGTCTCACACTAATTCAACATTCTGTTGCCTTATTTGTGCTGGCAATTGTTTTATATTTTTAAGTCTAGACACTATACGACATAATTAAAATGTGATTAAGACCCAATTTATACTTTTATTGGCTTATAATCAACCGGATTTCTTAGCTTTATTTCTTAGCCCTTTAACAGGACCGTTTCAGCAATTAATTAATGTCAAAAAACTGGTGAAATTCAGGAAATTTTTACAAAAACACGAAATTGTTAGGTTTTTTTAGAAATCCTTAAAAATTTATTTATTCATTTGTACGTACAATGTAATAAGTGAGTGAATCTGACTTTCCTTTCCAGTTGGTAACAGTTAAATTTATTTTGTATTGTGATGTAAACTATTACAATTTCAGTTATAAATTAAATTATTTTATTAGTATGATCTGAACAGGTTTTGAACTCAAGATGATTTAAAACTGCCCACTCTAACCACTGAGCTTCGGTCAGATATCTTAAAAATTTCTTTGAAGTCAGATATGGTTTGATGAAACCAATTTTGAACTTTGTTAACCAATTAAATAAAATATTACTTCTAACCATCCAGGATTTATCTCCTTTCTAGCCCTTTAAAACTGAAATTGATTTAATGGAAGTTATGTTAAGTTATACAAGGAAGTCGTGGCAAGCGGGTCTGGGTGAAATATCGACTTAGAAAATGTCGACTTAGCAACTGTCGATTGAGAAACTGTCGATTCCGGAAATATGAAAATATAAATATTAATATTCTGGAAATGCCATAATTCTTATTTTGTACCCAACTCTTACTTTAGTAAAAAATTTTTTGGCAGGCAACTTTATCAATCGACATTTTCTCAGTCAGTATTTTTTTACAGTCGATATTTTCACTCATTCGAAATTTTCTAAATCGACATTTAAAACAATATCGGTGGAAAGCACGTGTTAAACTTACGGTAATTGATAGTTAAGATTTATTAAAAAAATTTTTTAAAAATAAAACTTTGCAAATTTTCAAAAGTTCTTTTAAAGAGTAACAACCATTTTTTCCAGACAAAGAATATTTTATTTTATTTTTACTTGTCATTGTTACCTTCATCATTTTCTGTCAACATTTTCATCACAATTGAAAATTGAAATTCATTACAATTATGAAAAATTTTCCGTGCATACAAAAATGAATTCAATTTAGACATAAAAGTTTTTCCTCGAAAATTTCATAAACAAAAGAAAAACCTTTTTAAAAAAAATTATTTTGAGCAGAACGACTTTTTATTTTTTTAATTTTATTTTTTTACTGTTTTTTTTTTCTTTTTTTTTTTGACGGAAATGAAAATTGCAAAACCAAAAAACTGAAATAAATTTAAACAACTTTATAAACTACCAAAGATTAATTTTTTATTAAATTAAACCAATAACTCAAAATATATAAGATCTAGGATTCTTGAATTTTCACAAATTAGTTCTTTGTGCAAGGGCCATCATCACTTTTGAAATCCAGCCAGTTTGCTCAAAGGGTTTCTAGTAGCTTCTAGACAATTTCTGATTTTATATAAATATTACTCTATATACCTAATAAAGCTGCGCGTCTGAGATTTGGGAAAAAGTTTGTAACCCATTAACAACATTTGCATAATATACAGTTAGTGTGGTATAAGAGATTCGAACACTTACCACATAACTTTCTATTTGAAATTTTGCCAGACGTAACTAATCGGATGATATAATGTTTATATTACGTTGACAAAGTCAAGTCTACACTCTTTCTCGTTATGCCCTTGCATACTAATAGGGTTATGGCTATATTAAAATTACTCCTTCATTTCTAACGCATCGATCTAAACGAGCTAGATATAGTGGTAAAGGTATGTATCGAATTAGCATCGACATGTAAATCAATTCCGCAAAATGTGTGTGTCTGTTCGTCCGTTGATGTGTCAGCACTAACTCAGAAACTAAAAGAGATAGGGTCTTAGACAATTTCTAGAGTCAATATTTTTTTTGGTTCAAATTAGACTGAGGCTTCGGGGAGGCTGCCATACAACTTTTTTGACCAGCTTTGAAGCTAACAAGAACAAGCTTCTATATGAAGTTACAAAATGTTGAGGCTTCATTTTCGCGGAGCTGCAATACAAAGTTATCAATTGTGTAAGTGTGAATCTAATGAAGCTACGAGGTTAAAATTAAAACTGGGTAGACAAAGTAATAGACCAAGTTACATAGCAAATTTGGACATCACTCGGGCCAACTTTTAGGGTGAGCCAATTTGTTTTTTAATATTTTAATTGACAAAGTTGGACATTGCTCGGATCATAATTACTTTTAAAATGCTTATAAATATAATAATCAAATTTGAAAGGATTATCGTGCAAATAAACTACTCATAGTATCCTCAATTAAATATTTGAAGTTTAAAAATTTTAAATTAAAGATTCAAGAGTCTAAAATTTAATTCCAATTAAGGTTATAAATTAAAAAATTTGAAATCATGAACTTTTTAGTTGTGCTCCTCATTTTTTAAAGTTTAGGGAACTATTCGGAATATATTTTACGTTTTTTTTTTATGGTTATGATATAAAGTTTGTCTTTTAATTTTATTATATAATAAATATAATAATGTATATTTATTACATGTACTTTAAATTTCCAAAAAAAGTTAAACATTAAAACTAACTAATAACTATACGTATAGTAAGTGAAAAAATTGTTATTAAATAATACTTTATTGGATTTTTAAAATAAGTTTAAGAAGTTTGTTTACAATTAATTTCTGTAATAAAATGGATGATTAATTTTATATATAAAAGTTAAATGGTAAAAGAAATGGCAGAATTAAAAATCATTTATGGCTCATTAACTTTGATTTGGTTTGAATAACTTTTTAAATTATTAGAATATATTATATAAGTTGTATTGAGTTAATACGATTAGATTAATATTTATTAAAAAGTTCTTAAATTTTTATTTATTTAAGTTTTAGGAAATTTAATATTACCCGTTCTAAATTTTATCATTTTCAGGGCGTTTACAACCACAACCAATCAAACATTCCAATAAAGGGTTACAAATTTTTTGGTTTTTTTTAGAAATTTAGGGTATTCTTTCGCAGAGGGGTTGTGAGCTATCAAGATGACGTCATAACATAATTGTACTTTATATCTCAAATTTTCCGAATATATAAATTATTAGTGGCAATGCCGCCACCTAGTGGTCTAAAAATGCATTACAAAATTTTCCTAAGATTTTGCAGTATTTTATTTAAAATATTATATTTTTCCTGTTAGAAAATAAACTGGAACCATTTTTATATACATACATATATGACATCGGGTTACGGGTATATTAGATTTGCTCCTCCGTTTGTAACGCATCGATCTAGACGAGCTAGATATAGTGTCAAGGGTGCGTATCGGCTCAGAATCGAAAAATGAGTCGATCTAGCTATGTGTGTCTGTTCGTCCGTCCGTATGTGTGTCAGCACGATAACTCAAAAACTAAAAGAGCTACAATTTTGAAATTTTCACAAAATATTTTCCAATCAATTTCTAGGTTCCCTATTTTTTTTTGGTTAAGATCGGACCAAAACTTCGGGTAGCTCACGAACAACTAACTTTTTTAACTCCAATATTTTCATATAAAAATTTGAAATTTTGCTAGGCATCTTGTATTTAACATGAAATTATATGAATTTTGTTTTTTTGTTTTTTTTTTTTTTTGTAGATAACGATTTCGAGTTACGATTTCATATGATTTAAATGATGCGTAGTTTATTTAAGATAAGCAAAAAAGAACACAAAGATTTTTTTAAGTAAATGGCTTATTGATTTTGATAGATGATTCATTATGAATATGATGATTATTATCTATCATGATGATCATTATATGAATATGATCATATGAAGTTGATTTTGCTTAAGTTTAATAAATTCGTGAATTAAAAATTAATTATAAGAGATAGAATTGAAAAATTAGAGCTAGAGTTTTGAAATTCACACAAAACATTTTTTGGACATTTTTGAGGTTCCCTATTCTTTTTGGTTAAGGCCAGACCAAGGTTTCGGGGAGCTGCCACACAACTTATTTAAATCAATATGAATTTCTTCAAAAGTAATTATACCAGGAAGATGAAAATTACACACGGTTAGTTTTATAATGAATCAAGAACTTATATGAAGTTTCAAAATGTTACGACTTCATTTTCGGGGGCTGCCATACAACTTCTTTGCACCGATATGAATTTCTTGGAAACTGATTATACTACGAGGATGAAAATTACACACTGTTAGTTATATAATGAATCGAGCACTTATATGAAGTTTCAAAATGTTACGGCCCTGTTTTCGGGCAACTGCCATACAAAGTTGTCAATTCGATAACTGTGAATCTAATGAAGCTACAAGGCTAAAATCAAAACTGGGCAGATAAAGTAATAGGGCAAGTTAGTTGGCAAAGTTGGACATCACTCGGACCAACTTTTAGGGTGGGCAATTTTTTTTTTTTTTATGGGATAATAGTGGGTATGCACGGGTATCTAAAAGTTGACAAGGGCAACTATAATCTTCCTCGTTTTAATATACATCTTGTTTCTTATGAATCGGTGCTACCGTTTTTGAGATATTGCAGTTTCAAGTGGAATTAAAAAAAAAAATTGCATATTTCTGAATTTCTAGGGTCCTTTCTAGTTATATTTAATCATTTATTAAAAAATTTTGTGAATATTTTTGAGTCATAAATCCCTTCGGGACAACTGTCACTTCCCTTTTTATATATACTACTTTTTTCTACTTTTTTCAAAAGAACTTGCTGAAAATGTTCCAACTACTTTCACTTCGTCCAACAATTTATATTAAAAACTATTACACTAATTATTTTAAAGAAAGTAATCCATTAATGGAATTTTAGCTTATTTTTTTTTAAACAACTCTAAATCCAATGTTTTGGATTATATTTAAAGTTCTGGATATTTTACAAAATGTGGCTTAAGTTTGGATCTGTTATATTAAAACGTAGTTTCTATTATTCAAAAAATTCATATTATATTTTATATAATAGTAATGATTTAACAAAATACATAAATAAATAAAAAACCATTAGTTCACTTAATCTAAATAATATCTATTTAATATTATACTAAATGACAAAATAGAATTTCTTTAATTTAAGAAGCCTATTTAACTTTTACTTAGTCACGAATCTCATTTTCAATACAAATCTTTTCATGATTAAATTGTTAATTCTTTTACAAATACAATAACTAGCTATATAATATACATATATATATAAATTTATAATATAAATAAATGATAAATATATATACACGAATATAATTAGGATCATCATCATCATCCTAATCCTTATAATAATTAGAAAAATAAAACAATTTTTTATGTATAGTTGTGTATCAGTTCTAATTAATCACGCATATGTATCAACCTAACCAATATTGTATTTATACAGATGTCACATTTTGTAGAAAGTTACAGCAAATATCTTAATAATAATAGCTAGTTTAAGTTTAGTTAAGGTTGTGATTAATGCTTTAATGTATAAATAATTAAATTAAATTTATTAATGTATTGGTATATGCTTTAGTTTTTGTTTGCAACACTTTTAAATAAACTAAAATATTGTTTTAATATATTTCGCTAGATGGGGTCGGATGAAGTTTATAATGAAAGTATTTCTCACTGCTTGTACCAAAATTTGGATCTTTTCTTACTATGTATTTGAATAAACATTTTTAAAAATAAGCTGAAATTTCTTCAAATTTAGTCCTTTGAAATTAAGAAAAGTCTATTATAGAAAAATATAATATTGGAGCTTTATTTTTTGTATTTTATTTGAAAAACATTTTCACAGGTATTTAGAATACAGGGTTTCAAAAATAGGTAAATTTCAACTTTCGAGTCATTGTACAATTTTTCTTAAATCATTCATATTAATATCTACCAAAATTTCAACTTTTTTGTTTAAGCGATTCAAAAGATATGAGGCGTCTAAGATATTTCACATATTTCATATTTTTAGTTTCACATAACCGCAAATTTTAGTACCGTATGGCTACTCCTTATCAATATGGTATTAAACCCGAAACCAAGTGTCTTTTACCGTTTTCAGATTGAAATTATTTATAACAGTTTAAATTCTCTTTATTTAAACTCTTTTTATAACAGTTTAAATTTGAAGGGATTTTCGAAATTTAGGGGCTGTAGCTCCGGAACGGTCGGGGCTATTGGTAAAAGTTTTTCCTTTATTTAATTTACGTTGTCAATCCATAGTTAAAATTTCGTATCTTTATTTTAAACGGTTTAGTAATGTTGTAAGTATAGGGCCAGACAAACGAATGGACGGGCCGAGTAGGCATATTTTTTGAAAATTGTTTGAAAATTTGCTAAACGGAATTTCAATTGGAAAAGAAAATTCTGGAAATTTTTGTTGTATATGATATTTTAGTAGATGTTCTTTACTCGGGATTCACACAATACTTTTAAGTTTGAAATCAATAACTAGGAAAACTAGTAACCGGAACATAATTGAACGTTTTGAAACGTAACTTTAACTAAGGTGGAAAAATGAAGATCTACAGATATTTGAACAAATATAATTTTAATATACGTGTATGTTACTTTAATCCTTTCCATTTTCTTGACGAATAGCACCGGGAGGAGTTTAATATATTTTTTTTATATTTTGAGAGGGTTAATGGAAAGAATAACTATACGAGGTGCATCTTGGCAGTATTGGACCTTAACCAACTAAAAAAACCAGAACTTTTTAAAATCAAACTTGAAATGGATCTAAAAGAATATGCACAATTTCTATTTTTTGAAGATTCGGATAAGAATTTCCTTGGATTCCACATTCAATTTTCTTTGGGGTAGGAATTGTGAATCGTATATTATATTGGATAAGGGAAAATATTATGGGGAATACTATGAAGCTATTATTTGAATTATATTGAAAATTTTCATATAATACATTGCATTTAAGAAAAAAATGCTTTTTATATTTTATTAATTTTATTACAAGAAGTTTAAATTGAATTAATAATATGAAACTCATATTTTCATAAGTTTCTTGTACTTTTTCATTGTATTTTTTTTTTATATTCGCCTTTTTGTTTTTGTAATGTAAATAATGAATTTCATTCAGGATGGAAAAAGGATATCATCAAGGTATACATATTTTTTTCTTAAACTTTTTTTTTTACAAAAATTTTCAATATAAAAAGAAAATGTTGGAGAAAATGTTTTTCAAAATTAATTGAAATTTGTTACATAAATATTTCTAGTTAAAACAATATATATAATATGCATTAAAAAATATTATATAATATTTTAAATATTTACATATTTAGTTTTGTACAAAATATTGTAAAATTTAAAAAAAAATTTTTTTAAAGTTTTTCCTATTGGTTAAAGTAAAATGTATTTTAAAAAAAAATTATGCAGCTAAAATTGTAGAACTTGTATAATAATATTTTGAAGCTCTTACAATTATATTACTTCCCCACACTCGAATTACTATAGACTTTTCTCTATATTATTTTATAATTGCTAAATAACAATATTTTCTAGCATTTATTATATTTTAGAAATGGTAATTTTAATCCTCATTTATATTATATTTTACTGGGTTCATATATATCACATTTAACAGTGGTTAGAGTACCCAACTGTTATTCGAAACACTTTTGTTCGCTAATCCAAGTTAAATTAAATTTAAATTTTTATTAGATTTTTGAATCTATTAAGTTAACATACAGACATTACAAATGTGCAAACAGCCATTGAAAAATTCCGAAAAAATAGAAAGTCACAAATGTCGAATGATTTGAGACATCTGGACTTAACTCTGCTTAACTCTGGTCGAAATAAATACACCTATTACTCTAAACCAATTACCAAATGAAGCTTCTTTAACTCGTTTTAAATCTAAAAAAAGAAGACCTTAGCAAAAAAGGGCACAAAATTTCATGATAAACAACCATATACTTAGATTGCATATTTTCAGGCGTTCCGTTGTTAAACTTTTAAATTCGAATAATTTTACTTACGGAAAGTACAGCTAACTTATACTAATAAAATATCATTTATTATAAATTTAATAAATTTAGTAACTGCTTCTACTTCATTGAGATATATGGATTTGAAAAATAATATTGCTCTTTAATCTATTTCAGACTAAATAATAGCATTAATAACCTAAAAAAATACAAAATTTATAATGACTATGAATATCATAATACTCAAAAAATGAGGAAAAAAATTGACATACCTACATTAATTAATTTTTTTTTTAATTTGACATAACTACTGAAACATTTTAATTTTAATAAAATATTTAATGGCATTAAGTGTTTCTCATGCAGTGGTCGAGGTCATAAAATATCAAATCATCTACCACATCATTTTTCTCTTTTTTTCTACCTTTCAGGATAATTATTATCATAGTATCGGGTTTTTTTATTAACGATTAAAAAAAAAGGAATGTTAAATGACCAAAGCATTATATTTAATTAAAAAAAATAAATTTAAACTTAGAATTGCTTTTATTATTGTCCTTCACTAAAAAAAATTTTAATTCAAACGATGTGTATTTATTTTAATAAGTCAAAATGTCACTTTTATATGGACTTATAGTTTAGTTTGTGAAGTTTGTCAGTTAAATGTTCAAATGAAAGACAACTGAAATCAAATGTCACAATAATATTATATAATCATCAAAAAAAATTCTTCATAATATTTTGGTTTAAAATAACAGTTGTGGTCATTTGTTAAAGTAATTTTTTTTTATTTGATTAAATTTACAAATACTTAACCATGAATCATTCAGAACTAGGATTACGGAGTCAGGAACATCAAAACTTACAATTTTAACTCCAACTCTGATTTCTAATATTTTTTACCTCTACAATTGATTCCGACTCCGACTCTTATAATAATATAACAAGTTTTAAATAATTTTAGTTTAGTTTAAACTTAATACTTATTTATCAAAGAGATAACTTTAAAATCTTTGGGAACCTGTAAAACTTCTCTTAAATGTTCAATATATTTAATTTTATTACATTGTAAAACTTTTTTAAGTAACAAGAGTGATATTTTAAAAAAAAATATATTGTTTTGAGTAGGTTTTTAATTGAATATCAATAAAAATTTTTCGCAGTCAGCTTTTTTTGTACACACCTCCTCTTCATCTCCAACTTAATAATAATGAAGAAATATTTTTAATAAAAATAAAAAAATATTTTATCGTTTCAATTACAAATCAAATAAATTCCCACTAAAATATACTTAAAATTTTTTAATTATAAATCGTTTCAAATTTTATGACCAGTACTGTATTAAATATGACATAATAATTTAATTTATTTAAAACGAAATATTTTGAAATATACGAATAAAATGAAACGCGAATAGATGAACAACGCTTCTGAGCAAAAACATATTTCTTTTTTTTGAGCAGAGACACTTTCAATGACTTCAGACCTTAAGATCGTACAGAAATGAACTTGTCTATTTGTCAACTTTAGTTCAACAGCTAGAAACTTTTTTTTATTTTAATGCACTTAAACTTTATATTGTTATGTTACGTACTGTAATATCCTGTAGAAATACATGTATCAACTTAGTTCTAAGGGTATACTGAATGAAGTCACATTACGTTTGTGAAGCTCTAAAAAAGCAGGAGAAGATATAGACTCAAGTTTAGGAATCGAGTCAGAATCGAAAAGTAAATTGATATAGTTATGCGTATCTGTCCGTTTGTTCGCACGATATTTCAAAAACTAAATTGAGCTCTAGTATTATAAAATTTTCACAAATTCATTCATTAATTAAACCGTCTTTGCATTGAACACTGAATTAGTTTACTCAGGGTAGTTTAGAGCAGGAGATTCAAATATCTTCCATACAGCTTCCTTGTTTTTTATGAAATAATTCCGAACCTACAGGAATTAAGTCTGAAACTTTGTCAACAGTAATTGAGTTAATATTTTTTCATGTTCGTTTTGGTATCCTATAGTTGACATAGTCTACTAACCTGTAGTCTAATCGTTAGACATCTGTTCAAATTTCTGTAGAACAAAAACAAAATTTAAAGTTACAAAAAGTGAATTAAAAGTTTTTTTTTACCTTAAACTTTACCGTTATTTTGATAAAAGAGTAAATTTTTGATTAAAAATTAAATGTCAGGAAGGTATATATATATTTATATATATGTAAGTATTAACTATATGAATCAGAGTTAATAATATTTTATAGAATTTTTAAAGCAGTGACACAAAGGATTAAATTAACGAGATTCAGCTTTTTTTGTGCTACAATTATGATTTTTTTTAGACGTTATAATGTTTTTATACCCGTATGACTATAAAGTCCAAGGGTATATTAAATTTGCCATTACGTTTGTGACGCAGACAAGGAGGGGCGCTAGCTATAGACTCAAGTGTATGGATCGGATCAGAATCGAAAAACAAATCGATTTAGCTATGTATGTCCGTCCGTCCGTCCGTGTGTCCGTCCGTCATCACGATAAGTCAAAAAGTAAAGGAGCTAAAATTATGAAATTTTCAAAATTAGTTTTTATGCAAAAAACGGAATCGAGTTTTCAATTCAACCATTTTGGTCCACGGGTTCGAGTACCTGCCATACAACTTCTAATTTTATATGAGCATTACTCTATACCTATGGAAGCTGCGTGTCTGAAATTTTGCCAAAAGTAGTTTAGTATAATGTCCAAAGTTACTGCAAAATTTGGTTGGTCTACTGCAGAGGGTTCGAGTAGCTGCCATACAACTCCTTCTTTTATATGAGCTTTACACTACACCTGATGAAGCTGGGTGTCTGAAATTTTGCAAAAAATAGTTCAGTGTAATGGCCAAAGTTACTGCAAAATTTAGTTGGTCTACTGCAAAGGGTTCGAATAGCTCCCATACAACTCCTTCTTTTATATGAGCATTACTCTACACCTAATAAAGCTGAATGTTTGAAATTTTGCCAAAAGTAATTAACCGGATGATATAATGTATATGTTACGGTCATACGGGTATCCCAGAGTTGACACAGTCTACTCTACTACACTCTTCCTCGTTTTTTTTTAATTTCATTTGAAAATATTTATGCTATGATTACTAAGCAAATTTTGCCATTTTTTTTTGCAAATTGATATAAAACTTTTATCATTATAATTTATTACAATATAAAATTCATTTTTAACCTTTTTGGTTTACCGTTAAACTTTATTTAAAAATCAAAACATAACAAAAGAATTTTAACTTAAGTCAAGTTTTGAGTTTTTGAGTTTTTGACTCAAATCATAAATTCTGCGGATGGAACATTGTTGGGGGGGTTTTTATAAAAGAGTTTTTATTTTTTTTTTTAATAAAAAGTTGATCATTTGACTTTTAGTCAACTATGTTGGAAAAATATTGATAGGTTAAATTTGGATTTCTAACAGATTGTAATAGGATAGAAACATATTGGAATTTATTAAAAACGAGGATGATTATAGTTGCCCTTGTCAACATTTAGATACCCGTGCATACCCACTACGATCTATAAAATAAAATAAACCGTTATTTAATTCCTTTATGTTATTTTTATAATTTTATTATGTAATAATAACTTATTACATAATATTACAAAAAAAATATAATAAAATAAATAAATAAAGTAAATATTAAAAAAAAAAAATTTAACTCATCATACCCCATAAGTTTTGTTTAAAAAAAACCATGAAAAAAAAAACAAAAATTGGCCCACTCTAAAATTTGGTCCGAGTATTGACTAACTTTGCCTAGTAACTAGCATTATTACTTTACCTGCACAAGTTTAGTTTTAACCTCGTAGCTTCATTAGATTAACAGTTATCGAATTGACAACTAACATAACCATAAAATTTTGAAACTTCATATAAGTGCTTAATTCATTTTAAACTAACCGTGTGTAATTTTCATCCTAGAAATTGTCAAAAATGACTTTGTGTGAATTTCAAAATTCTAGCTCTTTTAGTTTTTGAGTTATGGTGTTGTCACACGGACGGACGAACGGACACACATAGCTAGATCGATTTACTTTTCAATGCTGATCCGATATGTACCCCTGACACTATATCTAGCTCGTCTAGATCAATGCGTTACAAACGGAGGAGCAATATTAATATACCCGATCTATAATTGTATGCACGGGTATAATAAAACTCTAAACTCTATTCGAGATTCCATATTATTTTGAATTCAATAATTTTAAACACAATGTTATTCAAGATTTTTCATATAAATGCTTTTGGTTATATAAAGCGCGGACCATTTTAAAAAATGTTTTACATTAATCATTATTAGTATTATTATATATTAATCAATCATGACATTTTGCTTTAGTCAAATTTTATTGATTATTACTGATGTATTCCTATTGCCTTAGACCTTCACAAAATTATGAAAAAGAATTATGAAGCTAGAGCTCTTAAGATATATTGATTGCAGGGATTTATTTGTTTAAGAGATCGATGTTTAACCGGTCATATCATAGCGAACCTTTACAAGAATCTAAAATACCAATTTGTACTCGAGTTTAGAATTAATTAAACAACGGTGAGTCGATGTAACTTGATACCCTCAATATCATTTGATGAAATAAGAACTGCAATACATAAGCTAAAAGATAATAAAGCCCCTGGAGAAGATGGTATAACAGCTGAACTGTTAAAAAAGGGAGGTGAATTTCTGCATCGTCAAATGCATAAACTAATATGCAAAATCTGGGATGAAGAACATATGCCAAACAAATGGAGAACAGGGCTGTTATGTCCCATTCATAAAAAAGGCGACAAAACTGAATGTACAAATTATAGGGGAATATCATTATTAAATACTGCATATAAAGTATTATCAAATATAATTTTCGAAAGATTAAAACCATATGCAGAGGAAGTTATAGGAGAGTACCAGTGTGGATTCCGGAGCGAAAGATCAACAATTGATCAAGTATTTATATTGAAACAAACAATGGAAAAATGTTATGAGTACAATAAAGACATACACTTCTTGTTTGTTGATTTTAAACAAGCGTTTGATAGTGTAAGTAGGGATCAAGTTCTTGCTTCCTTGTTAAGACAGGGAGTACCCAAAAAACTTGCCAACGTAGCTATGATGACAATGAGCGAATCTAAAGCTAAAATAATGATACAATCAAAAATATCGACAGAATTTTATATTAAGTCGGGTGTAAGACAAGGCGACGCTCTCTCTGCCATGCTGTTTAACATGGTATTGAATTATGCAGTTGAGAAACTCGATAAGGGAGGAAACATATTTATAAAGTCTCATCAAATAATTGCTTATGCTGACGATATAGCAATCGTATCAAGAAGTTATAGAGATATGACTGAGGCGTTTATTGTGCTCGAAAGTGAAGCAAAAAAAGTTGGTTTAGCTATCAATGAAAATAAAACAAAATATATGAAAATGTCGCGAAATGAAAGTAGAAGATACCCACAGAATATTACCATTGGGGAATACAATTTCGAAGGTATTAAGAGTTTCTCATATCTCGGAGTAATAGTCAGAAATGACAACAGTATGCATCATAACGTACAAGATAGAATTAATGCAGGAAACAAATGCTACTACGTACATAAAAAGCTAATACAATCTAAATTAATAACCAGACAATCAAAATTAATAATTTATAAAACTATCATACGACCAGTGATAACATATGGCTGTGAAGTATGGAGTCTGACGAGACATGATGAAAATAGCTTAAGAGTATTTGAAAGAAAAATACTGCGTAGAATTTTTGGCGCAAAAAGACTCGAAAGTGGAGAATATGAAAGAAGAACTAATTCTGAACTCTCCGAGTTAATAGAAGGAAAAGACATAGTAAAATATGCAAAAGCGCAGCGCCTAAGATGGGCAGGCCATGTTGCTCGAATGAAGGAAAACCGTGCTCAATATAAAATTATGTATGCAATCCCTGAAGGAACAAGAGCAAGGGGACGACCAAGAAATAGATGGGCTGATAATATTGATAACGATGCTAGAATTCTTAATGTCCGAAATTGGAGATCAGGAGCACAAAATAGAGAACAATGGCGAGCAGTTGTAAAGCAGGCCAAAGCTCACCCCGAGCTGTAGAGCCATATGATGATGATGATGAGTCGATGTAACCGACTTATTCATAACAAAACCGAACGGATCAAGCTTGTATAAAATTTCTAGATTCTAACTTTATCAAATTCTCTAGCTATCCGAACCACTACTTTAATTCCCCCCAAATTCCAGCAACACAAGAGAAATGAACACTCTTGTACTAAATTTTAAAGTTACATCATTATTGATTTTGGAAATATGCTCTTTTGATTTTGTTACTATCAAAAATGCTTTAGGGATCCGAACCCATGATTCGATTTCGAATATTTGAAATCCCGCCTTTCTTTCGTAATTAGTAATCTACCTTAAAATTCAGACAGCATTATTACTATTTGAGTTATCGGACGTACAGACAAATGCAGTTTGCTAAACCCACTAAAGTGGTAACGCTAATCATAAATATATACACTTTTCCATATCTAGCTTGCCCTATTTCTTTTTTTCAAACCATCGAACTTAAGGTTAATATACCTCTATGCATACTTTAGGTGTTGGGTATCATAATATTTTAACAATAACTTCTTTATTTATTATGTAAAATAATAAAATAAAAGAATGTTAAAATATAAAGTAATTACGTATGGGTGTCCCAACCTTTCATATTTTGATTACCATTGTGAATTAAGCCAATAATCACAAATACAACATAGAGATTATTATTAGATACTAGCTAATACCCGGTGCGCGTTGCTGCGCCTCTCAATGGAGGTTTAATTGAAGTTGATGTTACTGCAAAAAGTTAACACAAAAATTGCACTCGGTTTACACATGTAAATTTTAAAATGAATGAAAGCAATCTTTTTAAAACCATTTTTCTAGGATTGTTCTAGTAATTTTTGAAACTTTCTGTAATTTAAAGCAGTACAAACTACTTTCCAAATTTTGACGTAATTTACTTCCAAAAAATTTTTTTTGAAAAATCGTAGGACCGACTGTTAGCAGACTCAACTCTATTTTCAAGTTGTTTCACACATATAAAATTTGAGGTAAACCGGTCAAATCGTTCCTAATTTAGAGTTAAGTAACGCAAAAATCTATTAAAAACCACTGTGCCCCACTGGGTTAACGGAACTACACTTTCTCTTTGGGCAAAGCAGTATTACGCAAAAATGGACGTAATTTGCTTCCAAATCACTCAACAAAATTTTTTGAGGCTTTCTTTTTAGTCAAAGCAGTACTTCGCAAATTTTGACAATAATATCTTCCAAAATTATTTTGACCAACCGTCGGGCCGACATGGGTTAACAAATTCCACATCTGTTAATAGTGTCAACTCAATTCTCACAGGGGAGCACGTATACAAAATTTGAAGAAAATCGGTCAACCCGTTTTTAATTTAGAGTTAGGTATTGAAAAAACCTATAAAAAGCTGTTGGGCCCTAATGGGTTAATGCAAGTCAAAAAAATTTTTTTGTGGATTTTCTTTTTAGCCAAAGCAGAATTATCATAAAATCGGACAAAATTTGAAGCCAAATTTTTTTTTGACCACCTGTCGGCCCGACATGGGTTAATAAATTCCAAAACTGTTAATAGTGTCTACTCAATTCTCAAGGAGCATCATGTATACAAAATTTGAAATCAATTGCTCAAACCGTTTCGAATTTAGAGTAAAGTATTGAAAAAACCTATAAAAAGCTGTTGGGCCGCAATGGGTTAATGGAACTCAACAAAATTTTTTTTGGGGCTTTCTTTAAAGCCAAAGCAGAATTTCGTAAAATCGGACAAAATTTGGACCCAAAATTTTTTTTGACCACCCGTCGGCCCGACATGGGTTAACAAATTCCAAAACTGTTAATAATGTCTACTCAATTCTCAAAGAGCATCACGCATACAAAATTTTAAGTCAATCGGTCAAACCGTTTCGAATTTAGAGTAAAGTATTGAAAAAACCTATAAAAAGCTGTTGGGCCGCAATGGGTTAATGGAACTCAACAAAATTTTTTTTGGGGCTTTCTTTAAAGCCAAAGCACAATTTCGTAAAATCGGACAAAATTTGGACCCAAAATTTTTTTTGACCACCCGTCGGCCCGACATGGGTTAACAAATTCCAAAACTGTTAATAATGTCTACTCAATTCTCAAAGAGCATCACGTATACAAAATTTGAAGTCAATCGGTCAAACCGTTTCGAATTTAGAGTAAAGTATTGAAAAAACCTATAAAAAGCTGTTGGGCCGCAATGGGTTAATGGAACTCAACAAAATTTTTTTTGGGGCTTTCTTTAAAGCCAAAGCACAATTTCGTAAAATCGGACAAAATTTGGACCCAACATTTTTTTTGACCACCCGTCGGCCCGACATGGGTTAACAAATTCCAAAACTGTTAATAGCGTCTACTCAATTCTCAAAGAGCATCACGTATACAAAATTTGAAGTCAATCGGTCAAACCGTTTTCATTTTAGAACAAAGAAGTTTAAATACTTGCACCACAGCCCCAACTTGGCGGTCCGTTAGAGCAAAATTTTTGGGCCACGATTTCCTTCCGCACCCAAAAACCCCTATATACAAATTTTCATGAAAATCGGCTGGGCAGTTTAGGAGCCAACTCGTTACATACAAAGAAACAAACAAACAAACAAACAAACAAATAAACAAACTTTCATTTTTATATATATAGATTGTATGTGATCCATTTAAATTGATAGTATGTGCGCATATTCATATGGGGTGTACATAATAATCAAACTATAATTTAGTTTTCAAGAAAAAATCTTTTTACTGGAAAATGAGAATCGTGACTAAATAATTTCTAAATAGTTTTTTTTTTTAAATTAATTTGATTTTTAAATTTGATATCAACGTGATTTTAATATAACTTTCATAACTACTAATAATAAAGTTAGACAATTATCGCTATCTTAGATTCAATGTGTGATTGTTATGGATTGTTATAGATCTTGGGAGTACACACCCTCTTATAAACTTTTTTCCATAATTAAAACTAATTTCTAATTTAAACATCCCCTAACTATTATTGGAATGTAATGAACATGCTGGAGCGGTCCTTTAATTACTGAAAGGGTCGTTCAAATCAAATATTAATCTCTAAGTATCTTATTAGTCATCCATTGCACTGGAATTTTGGAAGGACCCCATATCATAAAATATTTCATTGAATCCCATTAATTGAGGTTAGAAAATCTTCCTTTATTGTTATGACTATTAAAAATTAACATTTGAGGATATTAAAATACAGAGTGTCTAGAACTCAATAAATTGTTCTGGAGGGGAGGATTTAATTCTGACAATTGCTGTTTTAAATACTTTCAAAGTAATTTCGTAAACTCTTTAAGAAAATAACAACATCTACTGTCCCTGAAGTACCTATAAGCACAATAACGAAATTGTTCTTTAAATTGCTTCCTCACTATGCCACAGTGTTCTTTTAAACCCAAGTACGTTTCTATAGTGTATATTATATACAGACTACGTATAACCAGATTTATATCTGGTTATACAATATTAAGTGTCTAATGGATTTTCTTTTTTTTTTTACCAATTTACACCAGAGACAAGGTAATTATGTTCCCTGCCTTTGTTGTATCAATTTTGATTTTCAAGGAAAGCATGTTTTGCACGTTCTATTATTCAAAAAATAAAAGCTGTATTCAAGTATAATTTTTATAACATTACAAAATGATGTGAGCGGGTAAAAAGAAGGAAATAATTCAAAAGAACAACAATACAAAATTGTCTGGATTCCGACTATTCTTTTTATTTTCAATAATTTTTACTTTTTATTCTTTCATTCATCTTCATCATAGTGATTTATGAATCAAACAAAGACAGAAGGTTCATCCTTGATTACTAGTACCTATAATATTGTAAGCAAACAATAATAATGGAAAATAATAAAGTAAAATATTTGGGTCTAGGATATTTTAGTCGATTTTCAATAATGGTTTTCGATTTGAACAAAATATCTACTAAAAACATGCCAACTTGGAGAATGTCCACCTAAAAAGAAAAGCTGTCTTATATATTTAACAAAAAAGCATTAAAAAAAGTGGGTCGATCCCACTGAAACTCTGAAAAGTACAGGTAATTCCAAACTGCTTTTTAAATTTTTTGCTTATCTAATATATTGATATCAAAGCTGGCGGTCTCAAACCCACGCTAAACATATTAATAAACCCCAGCGGTTTATACATTTTGACATTTTTCACTTCGAAATTTGGGAGCTGACATTTTGAGAATCAACGTATTTCGGAAACCAATTCTTTCAAGTCAACTATTGAGATTTGATTTTTGAGACTCAAGTCCTAATAGTCAAGTTTTGGAGTCTACTTTTCGGAGTCGACTTTTGAAAGTCGAAATTTTGGGAATTGATATTGAAAAGCATCATAAACTTCGGATTTCAAATTTTGCAAAAAACAATTAAAATCAAATAGAAATTAAACAATTGATGTCTAGGAATCTGAGGTAATAAAAACGGAAAGAAGAGAAGAAGTCGAAAAAAAAATGATTTATAGGAAATATTCCAAAAAAAATATTATTATGTTGACGTTGTACAAAACAAAACTTTTTTCTTATTCCCAAATCAACACAAAAAAATAATGGAAATCAATTTCAATGTTAGTCTGAATGTTTATAACATAGATAGACTGATAAATTCAATTTGGTTGTATTTCTGGTTGTAGTGAATGTGTATTATTAAACAGTTTTACAGTTTGAAATTCTATTTTAAGACTTACCACTAACAGCTTATTTTTGTTCACTTTCGGTGCTCTCATCAACAGACTTTCCTTGATTCATACAATTGTCAACTTTCTGAATTCCACTTAACACATGAATAGCCGATGCCACAACAACACAAAGTTCTTTCTCCATGTACTGCGCAACAGTTTTAAGACTATCGCCAATTTTCCTTGCTTCTCTTATATCACAACATAAACCAAATTAAAGTGAAGTTTGCCTAAGCAAAATGAAGGAATTTTTTAGGATAACTCTGAGGGACTGTGGGTATTGCGAAAAACCTTTTTAAACTAACCCTGTTAACCTAACTCAGATCATTTAACTAACTCGACTTCAAAGTAAAGCTTAAGACAATGTCTAGTATACGAAAAAAATAATTGCTCTATCAGGTTCAGCTGATATTTGCAATATCATTTCACCTTGGACATTTTTCAACTTTGATCTTACTTTAATAATGAAACGTTGTATTTTGTTGAGCGAACCCAATTAACTTCAAGTAAAGAGGATTAAATAGTGTAAAAAAAATTCGAGACATACTGTCGAACGCATAACACTGAGATTGAACTAAATTCTGATGCTAAGACGCATTATAGTATAAAAACCAAATATTATCAAGTTCAAATCACAAACGTGGAGTTTCTTAAACTCTCGTACAGGTTATCAAATATTCCTGATAAGAATTATGAAAAATTAAAATTTTGGGATTTTCAAAATTTTTCACCCCCAGATTGTTTTTGGGAATGAGCTTTTTTTCAGTAAAATTGAGAAGCACATTAAAGCAAAGCCCCATATCTAGTGATAGTCAATTTTGAATGCGTTCAGGACATTCCTTCCTTCCTTGCCTTCGGTAGTAAGCAATTTGAATATTAAATCTTCAGTCAAATAAATACAGTATTTTCCAAGTAAAATTTCTAGTATGATTACTTTGATTAAAAATTTGCTGTGAAAAGGAATTATTTCCCGGACTTTGCTTTTTTTGCATGCAAAGTTTTGTAAGTAGACTTACTCCGATCTTATTGCAATCCCTTCAATTACCATAAGAAAGAAACGCACGCTATTCACCTAGTTAAGATCGTCAACAACCCACTGTGTAGAATAGGAGTTAATCCCTATATCCTTCAAATTTGAAATATGACTGTGAAATAATAAATGTATCTGATAAATAAGAAATATAAACAAAGTATGAAAAAAAACCAAGGATTTTTAAAAAAGCACATTTTCGAAATTATATTGTTAGATATTTACTTGGAAATAGTTGCTATTTCCTTATAAAAATTTGTACCGTATTGCAACCCTCAACATTTGCCTTTTAAAAATTTTTTGAAAATGTGCTAAAAATGAATAAAATAAATGATAAAAAGTGTGGTTATGTTTTATTTTAATTTTATTTATTTTTATGTTTGTTTTTACATGTGTTATTGAATTTAGAATTTTGGAAATTTTGATATGACCTTGTTGAATAGAAGATTATTCAATGTTATAATAGATAATTACCATAGAGATTTTATTTTTTAATTCGCAGAATTTCATATTAAAAGATTATTTGATATAATATTATAGAAGATTAAGTATTTAATATATTTATTTATTTATATATATATTACAGGATATATATGTTTGTGCAGTGATAATATATAAAATTTTAATATTATGTAGATAATGTAACGCAAAATATATATAATATGTATTAGGGAAGAAAATAGGAATTAAAAATCTTAATGATTTCAAATGGTAAATTAAGGAAAATTGATTTATTTCTAAATCAAAAAAATTCAGGAGTAAATCAAAATCATTAGATTCTGAAAATTTTGGTGTGAAAATAATAATTCCAAAAAAAAACTTATTTTAACCCTTCAAATTGGTAAAAATACCTAAGAATGGTAAAAAAATTTTGTAAATTACGTCCAATTTTGGGATGTGGGTGATACTTCTTTGAATTGGAAGAAAGTTAAAAAAAATTTTCTATCGATTTCCCATAACCTATTGCGAAACAAAAACTTTAAAATTTTTTTTCTAAAACAGTTTGAATAATTAACTTTAAATTTCCGATAAGTTGTGCTCCATGAAGGTGGAGTTGAAAATGGTGGGATTCTGAAGAATAATGTCAAGTGAATTAATATTTCTGCGAATTATTAATAATTATGAAAAGTTTCTAGTGAAATTCCTAGAAAAATCATTTTAAAATAATTGCTTTAATAAATTTTAAATTTAATATTTACCCCCAAATGTAATTTTTGTGTTACTTTTTTCAAAAACATCAATTTAAATTAAACCTGTATTAAGAGGCGTAACAACGCGCACCGGATATTAGCCAGTATTTTTAAAAATAACCATATTATAATAATTTATATTTTTGAAAAAGAGAACCGATTTTCTTTAACCTTGAATACTAAAAGAATTTTCTTCTCCAAGAAAACTTTTATTCAAAAGAAAAAGGAAGAAAACAATTTAATAACCTTTTCTATTAAATATATAATAATCTTTACCTTCAACCATAAAATCAATGAAAACTCGTGATAAATATGAACTTGTTTCCGTTTTTTGACCTTAAAGCAAATATCTACGGTAAATATCCTGCAAAGAAAGGTGAATTATTGAAATAAACTAAAGAAAAATATTGTGAGATTAAAGGAACTGATGAAATTTGCAGAAGCTTTTCATATTCGATAAAATTGCAAAAGTTTTTTTTTCTATCGCTATTTCTATTTAATAGTTAAGAGTGCGTTCTTATAATGAGGCCCCGCTGAAAAAAATTATTTAAAAGGCAACTCCTACCAGGATTTATCGATTGCCATTATCCTAACTGTAGTTGATTCAGTGGTTGGATTTTTGCAAAACTGATACATACAAAAAATCCTTAAGTCATTATCAAATGTGCGAATTACAACAATATGTCATTGATATTTTTACATATATTCAAATTGAAACATTCTTCAATTTTATGTCAAAAGTAGCCAAATTTATTGGTGACTGCCCAAAGATAACATGCTTCTTTTATTTTATTATTTCTTCAAAGATCGTTAGGAGGTTTTGTCAGGGATCGGAAAATAATGGATGTCTTTAATATTAAACACTTAAAACTATATTTCAAAAATTTTCAATTTTATTAAATTTACATTTCTTAAATTAAAATTTGAATATTGAAAAAATTCCCCCTCTCTTTTCATAATAAATCTTAACAAACTTGTTTGTCCCTAAAAGTATGCAATTTTATCATTTAATTTTAATTTGAACAGATGCATATCACGAAAGCCTTTGTAGCCAAGGGTATCACCGATGTTATTAAAACTTGTTGTATTAATATTATTATTTTACATTTTTTTTTATTTTTGAAAAGAAATAAATTAAAGTCAAAAATTGTCCATGCTTATGTAAATATGTTATTACAAAATAATCATAGTGTGTATTCAACTAAAGATTGAAGTTAATTCTACATATGATTTTCCAGACTTAATTAACAAATACATTGACAAACATAAAAAAAAATCTTAATTTATGGATAAATAAACTTCGGGACTATAAAAGAGTTGCAAAGCAAACTAAAAATTAATCAGAAAGAAAAATAAATAAAAATAATATAAAATTGTGCACACGCGACTATCTTCTGTACATAATTAGGCACGCACCAATGTTGTCACATTGTGAAAATGATTAAATAAAAAAACAAACTAAAAGAATACAGGGAGATTTCCAGATTACAGATAAATCATACATTTTAAATGTAAATATAATAAGATTTAATATGTAAAATCCAGATGTTTTGTTAGATTAAATATTATTTTTTAGTTTCTATTAGCATGTAATATCGTCTTAATTTATTTTCATTTTACTTAATTAACTTACTGTTTGTATTTGAATAAAATTATTAGTCTTTTATAAACTAAAGTTGTATTTTTATTAAATCTAACCATATCTTACGTAAATAGTCAGTATTAATCATAACGGAATTTGTACAAAATCTCTAAAATCCTAAAAGTTAAGATCCTTAAATTCAAAAACCCCAAAATGATAATATTTATATTTAAAGAAGTAGAATAATGAAACAGAGTTAACGGTATCTACATTAGTTACATCAGGCATGCTGATGATGCAACCCTCTTGGCAGATAATTTAAGAGATTAACAACATTTAATAGATCAAGTATATTATTGGTATATGATCATAAGTAGATGTAAAATACGATGCCATAAACTACTGTTGAAGTTACAGCCAACCATTTTGCATTTAATAAGTTTCCACTACAAATATTTTGGGTGTTAGCTGAATAAACAATAGACTTGTGAACAAGAATAGGTAAGATTGTGGCGAGAAGAAAGCATTTATTAAGTATAAAAGGTTGTTTTGCTGCAGAGATTTAAATGTCGATTTTCAACTACTTTTCCAGTATATGGTTTATTGGATTTCGTAGTATACTTGACTATGAAATGCAATATATGGTCTGTTTTTCTAAATTTGAGAAAATTTTCGGATTTTTTCCTTACCATTGGAGACTTTTATAAATATTGTATTTGGGGCCTTTTAATATGAAATAAGTCCCTAAGGGGAAAAAAATCCCCAATAGTATTTTATATAGGATATATGACAAATAGATTTAGTGGATTGTGCGGAAATTTAAAATTTTTCTATAACACATTTAGTTATTGAAGAGTCAGACGTCCCATGACGTCCTTCTTTAATTCCATGGGATTTTTTACTTATTAATTTGGTTCAAAAGTTCAATAAAAGGGAGTTGAATTCAAAATCGGGTTTAAACATCTTTTAGAAAATATTTATTATATTATGGATGTACGAGATACTAAGTTAGGAGGCATTTAAGAGAATATGATTTTGAATCAAACTTTAGATCTGATATAGATCCCTTCTATATCAGAATTTCGCAAGTGCCCAAATTTGAGGACTTTTTTCCTTTCTTTTACGGACTTGTATAAAATTGGGTTTTTCGGGACTTATTTCATTTTAGTTTTGGGAGCTTTTTTAGTTCAGCCACATATAACTAGGAGAGTTGTTTTCTGATTAAATATAAAGTCAGGGTCATTACAGCATTTTACACAATATTTATTTAAAAAAATATATAGACGCAAGTGAGTAAGGTTTCAAAGATTTTTACAAAATTAGAGTATAAGCTTTTTGAAACTTATATATGTATAAAGGCATGATTATTTAACTATTTATTGCTGTTCATTACATAGTCATAAAGATTTATTTATTTTTGTATTTTGTTTTCCGGGGATTCTGACATTAGTGATCTTACCTTTAGGACCTTTTTCTTGAAAACTATATATGATTGTATCTATTGAATGATTGTATGTAGATGATGTATTTAGTAGTTCATAGCAAATTATATTTACTTTGCTATAAAATGTTCTGATATGGGTTTTCTCAGTTCGACAACTTTTTCATAACTGTCTTTACCTACCTGTTAACTATTGGTTGGACACATCTATTCTATTGATATACAATAAATTATTTTACATCTACTTTTAAGTGCGTTTCAGAAATATTCTTTTACTTAAAATATCATTTTTAAATGTTTAATTGAGTCTATATTTAAATATTTGTTAATTTTAATGTACTTTTGAATTTTTGAAATTGTTGCCTTATTAAATAAACATTAAAAAAAAGTTTTACTTTGCACTCCATCCAAATAAGGAACCAGTTTTGTTTGTTTGACAATTTTTAAACAAATGTTCATAATTTTGTATTTGTACTTTAATTAAAATTAATTTTTTTCAAAATATTTTGTTATTTTAATCAGTTTTATAGACGTATGTTTGTTATTTGAATTAATTTAGAAGTTCATAAAAATAATCAAATTGAAATATAAAACAAAATTTGGAAAATTTTCATTTTAATTTAATTGAAATGAACTCTCAAAACATTTTCCATGTGACAACTCGTGTACGAATTTTAGAATCTTCGAATAAGTAGCAGGTATTCCAAAATCCACATCAGTATCACAATATCCGAAGAAATCAAAGCCCAGATTTACAAATTTTTTATTAATCGAGATGAATATTAAGCTTCAATATAAAACCTATTTTTAATCCAAATCTTATTTTGAATCTCTTCGAATTTTCATATTTTGAATCTATTTAAAATTAATAAATACAAAGTATTATTTTAAGAACCAAGTGCATAATCCAGTTCCTTAGCTTAGGCTTGAAAAGTTTTAAATTCAATAGTCTGAACTTAAATAAAACATCGCACGATTGATAATGAAACTGCTCATTGTTTTCAGTTACATCCCTAAAAGGAATTTTATCCATTTTTGAATAATTTCATCTTAAATTTGTAAAAATTTTACTGGCAATTAAAGTAATAACAGAAAAATAAGAAATTGATAAAAAATATAAATTAAAGAAGATTAATTCTAAAGATAAGTGCAAAAAGAATGTACACGTTTTACTAGAAGACTAAAATCGTTATTGATGAGTTTTTAATTAAGTCCCAAGAGATTTAAAATATATTAAGTAAAAAAAAAAAAAAAAACAGTTTCAAAATCAAAGATATTTAAAGATTTTACGCGCTGTGTGTATAGAAATTAAATACATTCTCTAAAATCAAAATAAAGATTTATCTGTAGAATTGTAAGAATATTTTTGTAAAATACCATGTTCTGATTTTAAGAAAATCCTTATAGTCTAAGAGCTCGAAACTAGTAGACCTTCGCCATTATATAAAAGCTGAAAGTTCCTCGTCGTATACTACCATACATAGTTAGGAATGATTATGGTTAGTATGTAGTTTGGGACATCGTGGCTTTGGTAGATAACAAATAGCAAACTTCAATAAGTTGTAACTGTACGTACGTTACGTTAGTATAAAAGCTAAATTTCAAATAAGTTACTTGGGTAACTATTAGAAGATATTTCATTAGTAGTTAGACTCTTTCAATAGTTCTAATCACTAATTAGACGCATTTTCTAAATATCAAAATTTGAAAATGTGACCGGCCAGGAGTGAAAACTATCGAAGCAGTCTTAAATTTGAAAAAAAATTTAATATGTATTCAAATTCTATTTAATTTTTAAGGCTTAATCCTAAAGCCTTAGACCACAACTTTTAAATAAAAGTAATAAAAATATTTTCAAAGATTATTTATATGATTTCGCGACTGATTTATCCCCTACATCCTTAAAGTTTTTAAACAAATCCATTAACATTTTGATAATAGTAGCATATCTCCAAAGTCTTTAATCTTGATTTAACCCAATGTTTTGAATTTCCACAACTTCTTCTTATTATTGAAGTCTACTTATCTTCAACTTCTTCTATCAAATATTACATTATCCTAAAAATTTTCAACATTTTATTATCCTTCTAGTTTAGATACAAATTATCAAAATGTTTAAGTAGACCTATCTTTTAGGAGGAAAGGCAAAGATTATTTTGGAATGGCTATGAATTTACTTACCCTGGTGTTTGGTTTGAACCTATGACATGAAAACATGTTTAATATATTAATTGCAATGAAAACACATTAGTAAAATCAATAATATGATTTTTTAAGATTTTAATTTATAAATAATTGCATTACAATGAAATAATATTATGCTTTTGATTAAATTCAATAAATGTGCTCCTCACAAGTATATGAATATTTCTTAAATGACAAATGATGCTTTTATTTAATTCAATCATGCGTTATATAGATCCTTCCTTGTGAGTCATAGATTCACAAATATTACGTAATAGAAAGTAAGTAAGTTTTAAAAGATACGAGTAGTATTGAGTGCTTATGAATATTAATACATACTTTGCACAAAACTTGGTAGGTAGCTAAATCTTCTCATCAGCATATCAACTCAGTATTTTTTAAAATTAATGAAGCTTTGAACCTGATTTCCATCAACACCTAAGATTAAAATATTCACAGAGTATTCATATTACAATTATTATTTAAAAAAGTGTACTTATCTAAAACTATATTGATGTCATCCAAATACAATAACTAGGATGAGGCCTGCATATTATAGCTAACATAACTAGAACTTTTACTTTAACGTTTACGGAACATCTGGCCTCTTTTGAAAACTGAGATTGAAGTCATTTTCATTTTTCAATCATTTGCAAGTTCGCCATGAATCCAAACGATTTCTATCAAAAATTTACTGTGAATCTGGTGCTCTATCAAATAATCACGAACAAAATTTCCATCAATACCAATTATTTTTTAAAAATTTTTTTTTTTGAATGTTGAGGTATTTGCGATAAGTTTGCTTTTGACAATCAGATGCTGTGGAAGATTAACATATTATCATAAGTTCCATGTTGCGGATACGACATCTTTCGTTTCTAATTTTGAACTAAATATACTTTCGTCATTAATTTTGATTGTGATCCAAATAATTTTGTTGTTGTAAATCTTAAATTTTTTATAGTTATCAAGGATTAAGACTTGCCTTGGGCTTTAATTTTCTGCGACATTTTTTGGTTAGTGATGCCGGTAACCATAAATCAGAAATAAAATTTCATCTTTCGATGTTAAATGACTCTTCTAAGTTAAATGACTTTATTGTTGAGAATCCAATTCTATCTAATTTTCTTGAATCACCTTGTGCTGTTCTGGAAAATCCTTCTGATAATGGGTGTTAGAGTCTTGATTTGTTTGCTCTCTGGAAAATATGAAAAAGAATGTGCACTTATTAGTAATAAAGTAAGAAAAAAGAATATTAGAATTGAAAGGGGAGGAAAGTAATTTGTAGTTAGAAAATGATTAGTTTGTAGATTAAAAATTAAGTTTCTCTACAGTTTATACTTAAATTGGAAGATCAAACCAACTGAAACTAGTAGAAATTAACATGGTAACATAGGCTGGCATGTAAATCTCGCATTACGAAATGTAATCATGTTCCACATAATTTTTGTATTATAAACTAATATTTGCCGACCTTCCAAAACTACAAGTTATAGATAGTTCATAAAATGGCAGCAATTTTTAACATTTTCTTCAATAGATCGATATTAGGTTTAAATATACTTTACTCAAGAAATTAGGTCAGAATTGAAAACAGTTTTGCTTTTTGAAAATCCCGATTTCAATACTTCTGAAAGGTGTGTCCTGAAAAATAAATTAATAATATATATTACATATATGAATCACATCCCTAATGGTTGTAACTCATGAATACATAAACTTCAGTTATCATTAAATATCAATTATCATTAATATACACGATAGTTGCGTTTAAATATAAAACGGAATTATATCAAGGACTAAGATAACACTTTTGCTTTTATTTTACAGAATTCGTGGGATACACCTGCTTCATAATGTACATAAGGAATGTAATTCTTTAAAAAAAAAGAGTTAGATATGTAGAATCGAATATATTGATCGGATCGGAATCGAAAGGGATGACTATCTGGCTGTGTGAACCATCCCAATGTCTACTCTTTTGTTCGAAAAACTTTATTTTTAATAAAGCTGGATGTCTGAAATATCCAAAAGTACTGTTAAGTTTTATAGCCTAAGTTAGTACAAAGACTTTTCTAGTGCTAAAAGTTTAATATCTCAGGTTTGATCTACTCTTCAGTATAATCTTCCCCCTTCCTCGTTTTCACATTATATTTCATATTTGTTTAAATAAAAGATATGTAGCTCGACATGGTTTTTACATTAGAATGTCAAAAAATTGAGTGATCTAAATAGTAAGGGCTGGGTAAATGTGTCTACGCAAACTGAATAAGTATACGGACAAGTAATTGTCAATTGAATAGAAAAGGACCAACATCCTAAATCTTTAACATAAGTATTAATAAATTGTTAAAGCTAGAAATACGAAATTAAATCTTTAAGGAATCACAATTCTGGTATTTGTTTATGAACGGATTACTAAGAGTTGGTATTACTATAATTATTGGAATTGCCAATCAGGATTTAAGTAAATTTCAGTATAATTAAATTAAAATAAACCATTATCAAATAAATTATATTTTAATAGTTTTTTAATGAGTTTACTTTTATGAGTGTATTAATTTTATATTTAATATTTCATATCATATAAATTTAATTTTATTTAATCTTATTTAAATTTCATTTAATATATTTTGATATTATTGAGTGAAATTAAAAATAAATTAAAACTAATTTCAATTATAATAAAAACTTTCGAAGAAATTAATTTGTATCAATTAATTCTTTAGTAATTTTAATATAAAGTGGAATTTTATATAATTAATTTCAAATTAATAGATTTAATATAATCTTTTTCACATTAATATATAAGTTATTATTAAATTCTTGTTTAAAATAAAATTTATTTTAAATCCTGTTTCTATGAAGCACTATTTGGAGGATTTGATAATAATTATTTTTTCTAGAAAATGTCGTTTTATTAAATTGAGGTTATGTCAACCGTTAAGAACAATCTGTTTATGATTCAAACTAATAAACATTTTGAATTAAAATGATTAAATAAGAAGGAAGAGTGTAGTAGAGTAGACTGTGCCAACTCTGAAATACCCGTATGACCGTAATATTGACATTATATCATCCGGTTAATTTCTTTTGATAAAATATCAAGCATAACTTATTAGGATTTCAGTATTACAGAAGAAAATATATGTTGAACTCTCATCAAACCTCCTTCATTACACCAATTATATTTTATTCAGTCGTCAGACATTAAAGTTAACTGCTATTGACAAAATATCAGTCATACAACTGCTTTATTAGGTATAGAGTAATTCTCAAATCAAAAAAGAAGTTATATGGCAGGTCCTTGAACCTGTTGAGCAAACTGACTGGATTTCCGTCGCGATGACGGCTATTGCATAAAACCGAATTAAGTAAAAATTTCAAAATCCCAGCTCCTTTATTTTTCGTGCGGACGGATGGATAAACAAACTGACATACATAACTAGATCAATTTTTCGATTGCGATCCAATACATACCTTTGAGTCTATATCTACCACATTCCTTCTCTGCGTCACAAACATAAAGGCAAATTTAGTATACCCTCCCGACCTATAATCATATGGGTATATAAAGATGAATGAAAATTTCCAGTAAAATTTGTTTTAAGGCGTTCTACAGTTGTTTACCAAAGAAAAATGTGGAGTAAGTTTCAAAAGGTAATTTTTGAAATTGTTGTTTAGTATTCGACACATTATTTAGTATTGTTTAGTATAGTATGTTGGGACTATTTGATTTCTTTGAGTTCCTAAAACTGAAAAAGACCTTGATTCTGTGTCACTTTTAAATTGTTTGAGAAGAATGATGAACTTTTCTGCAAAATATTCCCGAATAAGCTGCCCGAGCTAACTTTGATTTTCAATACTCAAATCCCTGTTTTGAATGAATGTTGCGAACTGGATTGAACCTACATTATAAAATGAACTATCTGGACATTGAGTCCTTGTTGCCAACCCCTTTTTGAAATTCTAGTAAAAAGATGAGCATTGATATCGTAAATCGGCAATAAAACAATTTTATTGCATATTCAGAAAATTAGGAGGGACATTACTCGATACCTAGATAAAGAAGGATTGGGTATATCAAATTTAAAGACTTGGCTTAAAATCTTCAAAGAAGTTAAACTGTATACAGAGTGTTTCTTAATTAAGTGCACTGCTATATACCACTGCATACATACTTTTGAGTAGTTAAAAAAAAATTAAAAAACATGTGGTATTTTCACGAAAAATGGTTAAAAATTTCAACGTGTTTTAAATGTAAAACCTAGCTTCTAAGCTTTGAAATGGAAAATAGGATTTCCATAATGGAAAATAGGAGAGACCGAACTTAGTCCCCATGCAAAAAATGTTCCTACTCATTAGTACCTATGCAGTGGTATATAGCAGTACCACCTAATTAGGATGCACCCTGTATATAAATTTAATAATAATTATAATTTCCGTATTCAAGTAAACCTTCAAATAAAATATTTATTCGACCTTGATAATTGTATCGACCCTGATTTATTTTCATTTACTCTGACTAAATATGTGAGGTTAATTTGCATTTTCAATATAGATCTCATAGACGCAATTAGTATGCCTATACATAAGATTTAAATATATTTGTAAATATATTATGCACAACATAATATTAAATTTAAAAATATTTTTTTAATAATAAAAGATGATTTATTTTAATCCTATTTTAATATTTTCTGGAAATAAATTTTATTAATTCAAATTTAATTTAGAGCAGTGGCGACTCGTAACATTTTATAGCGGGCGTTCAGACAAAATACACAAGTTAAAAAAATTAAATTAAAAATTTAGAAATATTGGTTATTGTACTTACGGTAAAATTATTTATAAATTAGGTCAATTCTTCTCGATTTTAATAAAAAAATTTCTATAATTTTGTCATAAAATGACTTTTCCAACTGTAATTTACGTAATAATTCCTTTTCAATGGATAGTATTGCCAACTCAGAAAGCCTATTCTGTCCCATAGTGTTACGTGAATAAGTTTTGATTCTTTTTAATGTTGAAAAAGATCTTTCCACTGATGATGTCGTAATTGGTAAAGCTAAAAATAACTCACATAATTTTACTATTTCAGGAAAAACGGAATTTAAATCTTCAACAAATAATTTTTTATAAATTTGCTGTATTGTTTTCTCGTAAAAATCACTGTGCTTATAAAATACAAATAGCTCATTTTTAAGACTAAGAAAATCAAAAAAATCACCGTATGAAGTTTTGAGCGCATTTTGTAAATTTAAAGGAAATTTTTTTGAGTACTCTTTAAAATGTTTTGAGTCTAGTAGGCCGACGAACATTAATTCTTTTAGATCTGCAAATCTAGTATTTATTTGCTCTACAATGCAATCTATAATTTCATAAAAACAAATTCTGTATTCCGTTTTTTCTTCAATGCCATGTCGAGCTCTAAATGATGAAACAATGGCTTCTAATTTATTTGTTTCTTCAAAAAACATATCAAAATTTTCTCGTAAATTAAATATATTTTGTTTGGTCTCTTCAAGAAATTTAATGCAATATGCCAAATCCAATGCTTTAGATTCAAGAACATTGTATAAAGCATCGGAAAAGCAAAAAATTTGGGCAAATATCAATACCAAAAGCTGAGATTCAAAATCATTTAAAAATTGCAAATATCCTTGAGATAAATTAATTGTATTTGCGTCCCAAAACGTGACTTCATCTTCGTAATTAATTATTTTTTCAAAATATTTTATTAAATCATCCCTGTAATTTTTAATAACTTCTATTAATTTGGAATTGTATCTCCATCTAGTAGGGGCTACTTTTGGAAATCTTTTTTTTAACATTTTATCTAATAAAGCACATCTTTTTGAAGATTGGGAAAAAAAACTGGCCATACCCGACAATCTCTCAAAAAATCTTCGACATTTTCGATTATATTTAAGAACATCTTGCAATACTAAAGAAAATCGATGAGCCGCACAGTGTATAAATTTTGCATTTGGAAAAACCTGTTTCACTCTAACTTGAGTTCCCGACAAATGACCAGCCATTACTGCTGCCAAAATAAAAATCTTTCTTCAATATTACCGTGACATGTGCAATATCGTATCATTGTAGAAAGCTGCGATTTATTGCTAATATCAGATGTTTCGTCCATTAATATAGATACAAAATTGACTTTATTTATTTCACTCCTAATAGAATTTAAAATAAGTGTACTAATCGCATTTATAATGTCATTTTGTATAGCACTGGAAGTTCCACGAAAAACTGTTGAATCTTCCAAATGAGTTGCTAACACTGAATCATATTTTGCTAAATAATTTAGAGTTTCCTTAAAATTTCCACAATTTATAGAATCCTCAGATTCATTATGCCCTCTAAAAGGAAGTTCCTGTTGTCCTAATAAGCAAACCGTGTCAATAAGTCTTTTCATAATAGTGCGATTTTTTTTAACCTGCTCATTATGTTTATTGAAACTAATTTGCTTTTGCTTATCTAAAAGAAGATCTATACTCGTTTTTCCAAACATTTTGAAAGTATACAAGCAATCAATATGAGAATATGATTTTAAATGTTTAGCGTAACTATCACTTAAGTGATTTAAATCAGAAAATCCAATGAAATTCCAAATATTTTTATCTTTTTCTGTACGGAATAACAAGCATGGCCAACAGAACAATTTACTTAATTTATTACAACCTGTAATAAATTCGTATCTTTGATATGTTTCAACATGAAAATTTCTTATTGTTTCTTTTTTTCCAGATTTAAATTTCGATTTTAGATTTGGTAATAAGGGAGTTGGTCTTATCATATTTTTAATATCATTTTTTTCACTGACACTTCTTTGTGAAAATGATATTTTTAAAATTTTTTCAATTATGCAATTATTGCTGCAATCACTATTTTCACTAATATCTGTCATTATTCACTTTAAAAATTTTTCACTTATAAAAAATAGGTTTACTATTTATTTTAAAAATATTATGAATATTATACCAATTATTATAAATATTTCACACAATTAACAATGCTCATATTTTTAAATTCATGATTAAAGAATAGTAGATAAACTACAACGAAATTCGAAAATAAGGGTTTTGACTTTTGTACCTACCTACAAAAAAAAAAATAAAACTTAAAAAAGAATATTATAATCAATCATCATATCATCATAATTCTTTGTTACATGAAAATGATTGAAAAAATTATTGATAAAATAGAAATAAGAAATAGAAACAGAGACAGATTTTTTAGAAATAGCGGCAAAGAGATTAGAGATGTACTCTTACTCTCTTGTCTCTATGAAAAATTTACGTTCAAAATGAATTTGAACGAAATAGCCGTCTAAAAACTATAGAGATGTTTTTTTGTTTTGATTTTATTTTGCTTTGCAATTTTTTTTTTGTATATTAAAATTGCGTTCATATTGAAAATGAACGATTCGCTTAGGCAAAACAAAAAGTAAAACAAAATCAAAACAAAAAAAAATAGAGATTTTGTTTTGCATTGCAATTTTTTTTTGTATATTAAAATTGCGTTCATATTGCAAATGCACGAGTCGGTTTTGCCGTTGTCAACAAGAAAGAAAACAAAATAATATACGTGTGTTCTGCGACAATGTTAACCAAAAATAATATTGAACGATAATAATATAAAAAAATATGTTACGAAAAGAAAAAGTACATTGTTAAAATAAATTGTTTATGTTTTCTATGGATTTTTTTGGATTATTTTAAGGATTTTTCTAAGGCGTTCATGCACGAAATGAACAATAAGACGAGTCGCCACTGATTAGAGTAGGTATTAATAATATTAATATTTATTTTGAATAATTTTATATAATTTATTTAAAATATTTTTGGAAAAATAAATGTTTTACTGAATTACTTGAAGGCAAGTTAATAGTTATTTGATTTATTTTTTTATAATATAATAAATAATCTTTAGTTTGAAATGTTTTAAAATAATATAAATTAAAAATATTTAATAATAAAAGATTATAATAATGACCAGATTATATGAAATGTTGTTTTATTAATAATAAATTCTAAAAAAAAATGAAATTAACTAAATTTTAGGAATTTCATTTGAAAACTCTTAATTCTGATGGGAAAACAATGTTTAATAAAATATCGTTAATGATTTTTCAGCCTGTTTATTAGTAAATAAAAACCATTTTATAAAAAATTTTATAAACCATAACGACCTCCATCTAAATTATATTTACCTATTTGTTTATTAATTTATATTTCATAATTTTCTAATTAATAATAATATAATAATTACTTATATGTCAGTAATTAATCTCACGTGGAGTTAATATCGTAAAAAAAATAAAAAAACTAATGTTGGAAAGGAAATTGCATATTTTTAGGCAAAACTTTTTGGAATCAGATTAATAAAACTAAATTAATTAATTTAATTATAATATATGCATTCTTTTTGACTTAATTTTAAAAACCTATCAATTTATATTAATTAATTAATTATTTCAATTTTAAAAAGTTTGAGATGAGCATGTAATGAAAAATAACTTAAAAAAAATTTACAAAAATCGAAATTGAGGAATAATGAAAACTCTATATCTGACCGATAGCTTAGTCGTTTGATTGGTGGCTTTTCAATCGAAAAGTCTCGGGTTCAAATCCAAATCAGGTAATTTCTAACAAAAAACTTTAATTAGTTATTGATATCGTAAAAGTTTATATCATAATACAAAATAAATTTAACTGCCACAGCTGAAAAGGAATGTCAGATTCATTCTATTTTAATTCACTTATTTAATGTGTAAAAATAAATAAATAAAAACTCCATGTATTCCATATTTCGATATGCTGAAAAATTTATTAAATTTCTTTTTCCCAAATAAAAAAAAGAGTCCTGACATATTTTCGTATTTTCAAATAAAATTATTTGAAATAAATTTAAAAAGCATAAGTAAAAGTTTTTATTTTTATTTTCAAATACAGGAATCAAAACTTTTCAATTATAGAATAACTTGAATTATTTTTATTTTATTAACTGAAGGAGATTAATATTGAAAAAGAAAAAACAAAATACAAAATAAATATTAAAATTGTGGAAATTTTGAAAAAACAAAAAAGTTTTTTTTCCAATTTATTTAAAAATTTTGAAAAAACAAATGAAAGAAATAAAATATTGCTCTATACACATTATATTGCGGTAAAATCTTAAGACCTGACAAAACTTTAAAAAAAATATTAAAACCAAGCTATTAAAAAAAATTTTTTTCTGAGGGATGAAAAATTCTTAAAAAGGTTTCTGGAATATTGACTCCTCCGTAGTATGGACTAGGGTATCTACGGCTGGAGAACAGTCCAAATACTATTAAAACATTTATCATTTGTTATACCACCTTTTTGAATAGTTTGCATCAAGTAAATACTCTATTTATTCCTCACTGTTCGATTTTTTTTATTATTTATAATAAAGGTAAATGTTAAATACATGTACAAATAAAAAAATGCTGTCCGAATTTTTACTAAACTTCTACACCTTTTAAATTTAGAAAATTTAGTTTTACATAGACATCACAAAAAAAAAAGAAATTTATCTGAAAACTTTTTCTGTAGCATCATCTGTTACAGAACTACAGCCTCCTAAAGTCCGGAAAAACGGTAAATGACAAAGGATTTTATAATCCTTATAAATATTTGTAACTATATATTTAGTTTTATCATAAACATTTTTTTAAACAAAACAGAAGTTTTTTCGTCCTATGTTCAGTCTGAAATACTCCTCAGTAGAGCCGGACTGAAAATTTAACCCAGATAACTTCTAAAGATTCTTTCAGTTTTTTGAATTTTTTGATTAAAAAGCATTTTTTCTTAGTTGGTATTTTTAAGAAAAAATTTATAAAAAATTTATTTTTATAAACGTACAGCGTTGCCATAAAATACTTCAATTTACTGTTGTGCGGTAATGTTAACAGTTTTACAAAATTTTTTATAGTTTTATATTTCGACATTATATCATATGTGCCCTATTTCATAAAAATTGACAATCCGACAATTTACAGGTGAAAAGTTGTAAAACCTACAATTTAATCAAAATTTTAAAAATAAAATTGTTAGATTTTGACAACTTCTTGTCAAATATTCGCCGGTTAATATTTATGAAAGGGGCCCCGGTTAGAAATTCATTGGAATAAGTTGAAAGGTATCTCTTTAAACTGTTTAAGCTTGAGGCCTGAAATTTTGGGACATGTTAGATCCTTAGAAATAAGTATGAGGCAATTTAGAGAATTGTTTTTGTCATCCTTCAGTTTCAATTTAGGAGTTGAAAGTGTCAAAAACTGATAATTCGGAATTCTTAAACAAAATTTTTATTAAATCTATATACATAAAAGGGAATGTTTGTTTGTATGTTTGTTTGTTTGTTTGTTTGTTTGTATGTAGCGAATAGACTCCTAAACTGCCCAGCCGATTTTTATGAAAATTTGTATATAGGGGTTTTTGGGTACGGAAAGAAATCGTGGCCCAAAAATTTTGCTCTAACGGACCGCCAAGTTGGGGCTGTGGTGCAAGTATTTAAACTTCTTTGTTCTAAAATGAAAACGGTTTGACCGATTGACTTCAAATTTTGTATACGTGATGCTCTTTGAGAATTGAGTAGACACTATTAACAGTTTTGGAATTTGTTAAACCATGTCGGGCCGACGGGTGGTCAAAAAAAATTTTGGGTCCAAACTTTGTCCGATTTTATGAAATTCTGCTTTGGTTTAAAAGAAAGCCCCAAAAAAATTTTTGTTGAGTTCCATTAACCCATTGCGGCCCAACAGCTTTTTATAGGTTTTTCCAATACTTTACTGTAACTTCGACACGGTTTGACCGATTGACTTCAAATTTTGTATACGTGATGCTCTTTGAGAATTGAGTAGACACTATTAACAGTTTTGGAATTTGTTAACCCATGTCGGGCCGACGGGTGGTCAAAAAAAATTTTGGGTCCAAATTTTGTCCGATTTTACGAAATTCTGCTTTGGCTTAAAAGAAAGCCCCAAAAAAAATTTTGTTGAGTTCCATTAACAAATTGCGGCCCAACAGCTTTTTATAGCTTTTTTCAATACTTTACTCTAAATTCGAAACGGTTTGACCGATTGACTTCAAATTTTGTATACGTGATTCTCCTTGAGAATTGAGTTGACACTATTAACAGTTTTGGAATTTGTTAATCCATGTCGGGCCGACGGGTGGTCAAAAAAAATTTTGGATCCAAATTTTGTCCGATCTTACGAAATTCTGCTTTACCGTTAAAGAAATCCCCAAAAAAAATTTTGTTGAGTTCCATTAACCCATTGCGGCCCAAAAGCTTTTTATAGGTTTTTTCAATACTTTACTCTAAATTCGAAACGGTTCGACCAATTGACTTCAAATTTTGTATACGTGATGCTCCTTGAGAATTGAGTTGACACTATTAACAGTTTTGGAATTTATTAACCCATGGTGGGCCGACGGGGTGTCAAAAAAAAAATGTTGGGTCCGAATTTTGTCCGATTTTATGAAATTCTGCTTTGGCTAAAAAGAAAACCCAGAAAAAAATTTTATTGACTTGCATTAACCCATTGGGGCCAACAGCTTTTTATAGGTTTTTTCAATACTTAACTCTAAATTAAAAACGGTTTGACCGATTTTCTTTAAATTTTGTATACGTGCTCCCCTGTGAGAATAGAGTTGACACTATTAACAGATATGGAATTTGTTAACCCATGTCGGCCCGACGGCTGGTCAAAATAATTTTGGAAGCTAATATTGTCAAAATTTGCGAAGTACTGCTTTGGCTAAAAAGAAAGCCCCAAAAAAATTTTGTTGAGTGATTTGGAAGCAAATTACGTCCAATTTTGCGCAATACTGCTTTGCCCAAAGAGAAAGTGTAGTTCCGTTAACCCAGTGGGGCACAGTGGCTTTTAATAGATTTTTGCGTTACTTAACTCTAAAATAGAAACGATTTGACCGGTTTAACTCAAATTTTATATGTGTGAAGCAACTTGAAAATGGAGTTGAGTCTGTTAACAGTCGGCCTTGCGATTTTTCAAAAAAAATTTTTGGAAGTAAATTACGTCAAAATTTGGAAAGTAGTTCGTACTGCTTTGAATTACAGAAAGTTTCAAAAATTACTAGAATAATCCTAGAAAAATCGTTTTAAAAAGATTGCTTTCACACATTTCAAAATTTACATGTGAATTAAAGTTTACGTGTGAAGTTTTGTGTTAACTTTTTGCAGTAACATCAAATTCAATTAAACCTCCATTGAGAGGCGCAGCAACGCGCACCGGGTATTAGCTAGTATTATATAAAAATGACAAACTTAACATCATATCAACTTACAACTTTATATCAATCTATGCAATGAAGAAGAGCTTTTAGAATTAGTTTCTCTAACTTGCGTTATATAATTTCATAAGCCCTATACATTTGGTTTTTTAATTTAGATTTTCTCCAAAACTTAGTATGGAAAATGTCGTGTTTTGAAAATGTGCGTCTTTGAAAGCCCTTTAATTATAAACTAAATTTTATAAAGCTCAAAATTCTAAAAATATTTTGTCCTATTGTTATTAGACAGGAAGTCCTGTTAGAAACTTCAATTGTGAATCGTTGAATTGGAAGAAAAGCGAAAAATTATATAAAATTTAATAGAAATCAAAACTATGATTTATTAAATAAATTAAAATTTTTATTTAATTGACATTTTAAAAAAGGTTTAAATCGTTCATTTAGTAAAATCGTTTTATTTTTTTGTGATTATTTTTTTTTGGTTGAAATTTAGGTTTAATAAATATTTTGGTTTAATAAATTCTTTAAAAAAGATCTGATTTTGTAATTAAATATTAAATATAAAATGCCTATTGTTTTATAGCTTTATTTTTTATTAATTTAATATTTTATTAAAATGAAATATATAGGATTTGCATAAATTAAAAATCAATTATAAAAGTCAAAATTAATTGTCTAAAATTATTTGAAAATTTTGATATTTGAATAATTATTCAATAAATTAATTAAAATAATTTAAAGGTTTGTAATACTGTAAAAGTTATGGCTTTTGATATATTAAACTGAAAACTGGTTAAAAATATTGATAATTTACATATTGTTTCAAGGTAAGGCTCGTTAATTATTAATTATATCAGTTGAATCAGTAAATCAAGGCTATCAAAAAGTATAGCTATTGCAGGCATAATGGCATTGGTCATTGGTTAACATTTAGAAATAATTAATCGGATATTTCTTTTGTATTAAATACTAATATATGAATTTTTTAATTAAAAAAGTTATGAAAGTAGGTAAGCTGGTCCGAATTACTTACTATACTCTTTATACAAAGTTAACCTTCAAATGTTTTTAGAAAATTATTTTGCGGGGTGTAAGAGTTTTAATATGTAGCCCCTCAGTTAATTAGTAAAATCTTTAACATTAAGGCCACTGAGAGTTCACTATTTATGGACTTAAAATAAAGCAGATTGACTACTAAATAATACGCCTTAGAAATCTACTATGAATGGGATTCGTATTATGCATTAAGCCCATCTATTTCATTTTTGTGAAACATTCGATTTCAGTTTGGTTTTCACAATGTATTTGATTTCAAAGAGATATATTTTGTACTACACCTGGGCTAAAGAATCTACTAAAGAATCTACCTCTTCCATAATAGCCTCGCCAAGTCGCAACTGGGATTGCATAAATAAAATAGTGAACCTTTTAAAGCACCACGAGATATGGAAATACATATAAAGAAGAAAAATTAGATTGTAAATAAGCAAATAAATAATTAAGAATTTAGTAATTAATTAGCATTAGTTGGATTTATTTAGATTAATCAATTTAGATTTAACTTTGTAACTTTTAAGTATTTTGAGATGGCCCACATGCATAAAATGCAACCGGCCTATACTGTAATAAAGATGTACTTTATATTTATATAATACATTAAAGTAATGATAATAATAATAATAATATTAATTTTTGAAATTTTGAAATTATTAAAAAATTTCACTACTACGTTATTCACTACCATGTGTTTGAATTTTATAAGTTGGTAAAAGTGTTCGGATCGTTGATTAAAATTAAATAGCATTTCAGCTACATATTTAAAAGGTAACTTTAATAGGAAACTCCATTAGTCTGTTTGTAAATAATAAATTACTATTTTTACTTAAATATTTTTTAAATCTAGATTTTTATGTAATACAAAAACTTTGACATAAAATATTTCATCTGACAACACTGTTTCTGTTAATTACGAACTCTTTTTCAAGAATTTCAAAATGTTATGTTTAAAGAGTCAGTAGTTTTAAAGTAATAGAGTTAGAACCTCTTTAATAGAATAGAGTTAGAACTTGTGATTAGACTGGGTTCTAGAAATGTAAATAAAATTTTCTCATTATCATTTTAAAAAAGACTACCATATTTAAAAAAAAAAAACAAGTTATACGAATCAGAGAAGATAAAAACTTTTTTACCCGTTGGTAATACTGTTTTTGAAATTGTAAAGGGAAATTAAGCTTAAAGAAAGTCTTAAAATTAAAATGAATTATGAACATGTATTTTATTCCTAATTTTATTTGAGTATTCTGTTTAAAATTTATTTATATTTCTTTTTTTATTCTTCCAAAATTCTAAAGTTTAAATTTAATTTAATTTATAATCAGTTTATTTATTTGACATTTAAAATAATATTCTTATATATTTTGAATAACATTTATATTTTAAACTTTGTTTAAATTTAATATGGTATTAAATCAATTTACAATTTAAACTCATTTTATATATTTTTACTGGGTGTCCGATGTGCAATCTTATGTATTTTTTAATATTTTAATAGATTATTAGATTTCTATATTATCTTATTTCGAGATAGATATTATATTACGAATATCGGTACACTTCTACCCATTATCGACATAACGGTATTGTAACTATTGAAAAATTAATTTAGTCTAGTAAAGTACCAAACCTTAAAAGTCTTAAAATCTATAGAAAAAAGATTTTCCAGAAATAAAACGCCTTAGAAATCTACTATGAATGGGATTCGTATTATGCATTAAGCCCATCTATTTCATTATACCCGTGCATGTATATGACATCGGGTATATTAGATTTGCTCCTCCGTTTGTAACGCATCGATCTAGACGAGCTAGATATAGTGTCAAGGGTACGTATCGGCTCAGAATCGAAAAATTAGTCGATCTAGCTATGTGTGTCTGTCCGTCCGTCCGTCCGTCCGTCCGTCCGTGTGTCAGCACGATAACTCAAAAACTAAAAGGGCTAGAGTCTTGAAATTCACACAAAGTCATTTTTAGACAATTTCTAGGTTCCCTATTGTTTTTGGTTAAAATCGGACCAAGGCTTCGGGGAGCTGCCATACAACTTTTTTGCACCAATATGAATTTCTTCAAAACTATTTATACTACGGGGACGAAAATTACACACGGTTAGTTTTATAATGACTCCGGCACTTATATGAAGTTTCAAAATGTTAGGGCCCCATTTTCGGGGGGCTGCCATACAACTTCCTTGCACCAATATGAATTTCTTCAAAACTAATTATACTACGCGGATGAAAATTACACACGATTAGTTATATAATGAATCGAGCACTTATATGAAGTTCCAAAATGTTAGGGCCCCATTTACGGGGGGCTGCCATACAACTTCTTTGCACCAATATGAATTTCTTCAAAACTAATTATACTACGAGGCTGAAAATTACACACGGTTAGTTATATAATGAATCGAGCACTTATATGAAGTTTCAAAATGTTAAGGCCCCATTTTCGGGGGGCTGCCATACAAAGTTTTCGATTCAATAACTTTGAATCTAATGAAGCTACAAGGTTAAAATTAAAATTGGGCAGATAAATTAATAGGGCAAGTTACTTGGCAAAGTTGGACATCACTCGGACCATCGGACTTTTAGGGTGGGCCAATTTTTATTTTTTTTTTTGTTTTTTTTTTTTTATTTTTTTTTTTTTTTTTTAAGCTAAAGTTATGGGACAATGAATGAAAATTTTTTTTTTTTTCTTTGTATTGTTTTTTTTTTTGTTAATTTTTTTTTTTTTTTTTTAAAACTAAAGTTATGGGACAATGAATGAAAATTTTGTTTTTTGTTTTGTGATTTTTTTTTTTTTTGTTAGTTTTTTTTTTTTTTACGTCAAAATTATGGGGTAATGAGTTAAATGTTTAAGGGATGTAAATTATGGTTTATTTTATACACCATAGTGGGTATGCACGGGTATCTAAAAGTTGACAAGGGCAACTATAATCTTCCTCGTTTTTGTGAAACATTCGATTTCAGTTTGGTTTTCACAATGTATTTGATTTCAAAGAGATATATTTTGTACTACACCTGGGCCCTATTTCATAAAACTATTAGTCTAATACTAATAAAATAATAATTATTAGAACTAATAAATATGGAGTAATACTTTTTTGTTTCATAAAACTTTTCTGCAACTAATAAAATTTTACTAATAAATTATTAATGCAAATCATAAATTATTAGTATAGACTCGTCACTAATAATTATTATTTGAATGTTCAATTATTTGGTTTATATTTAATGCAAGACTTCTCCTTATTATAAAATAATCTTCCAAATCACTCTCACTATCAGAGCTTAACATGATTTTCAAATTTATACTGAATTATGTTTAAGTTGTAACCAAAATAAAATTTTCTTGATTAATGTAAAGTATGTATAATAATGCGTAATTTTTTTTTTTAAATTTTATTATTTATTTATTTTGTACAAAATATTTAAGATTATTTACTAAAAAAAAATAAGTTTATGGCATACAATATAAAGTTTAACCTCTATTATATATAAATATCCTAATATTTAAAAGACTAATAATGAATTTATTGGTCTTTCTAAACTAATAAAAATTTACTAATAATTATTAGTGTAGTGACAAATAATTATTAGTCTAATAGTTTTATGAAACAGAAACGCGCTTTGCAGTAATAAAATTCTCTAATATACTTTTTTTACATTAAAAAGAAGGATTTTTAATTTGATTGCAAGTATTTTTTTTTTAATGCAAGTTTTCGTTTTTGATTGCAAGTATTTTTTTTTTAATGCAAGTTTTCGTTTTTGATAGCAAGTATTTTTTTTTCAAATGCAAGTTTTCATTTTTGATAGCAAGTATTTTTTTCTCAAATGCCAATTTTTTTTTTTTTTTTGTCATAACAAGTATTTAAGTGCAAAAATTGTCCTGACTCCAAAAATAAAAAAAAATAAATAGCTTTATTGTATTGCGGGCAGAACTGTTTCGTTATTATATCTCATTCAGGTAGCATTTTCATGCAATAAAATTGTATGTGAATGTATAATTAATAAAATATTAATTTGTATAATTGGAAATAGAGAAGTAGCTGCCAAATAATTAGAATTTAAATTTGATAAGAATTAATTAAGCAAAATGTGTATATTAATTTAATATTTTTTTTTTTTTAATAATTGAATATTAGTTATTTTATTATGAATAAAATATAATTTTTATTATTTTAAATATTTTTTGTGAATTAATTTTACTAAAAGATTAAGTTAAGTCAACTAAATGAGTTAAAATCCTAAAAGCTAAAAAAATCTACAGTCTGCTAGAAAGATTCTTGAAGAATTATTCTAAATAAATTCCGTCTAAAAAAATTACGTAAATGCAAAAATTTGCATTTGAGACAAAAATACTTGCTATCAAAAACGAAAACTTGCATTAAAAAAAAAATACTTGCAATCAAAAAAGAAAACTTGCATTCAAAAAAAAAATACTTTCAATCGAAAAAAAATACTTGCAATAAAATTAGAAATCCTTCTTTTTAATGTAAAATAGGTATAATTATTAGTGTAGGACTAATAAAATATTAGCCTTTATGAAACAGAATTTTACTAATAACTAATAAAATATTAGTAAATTCACTAATAATATTAGACTAATAGTTTAATGAAATGGGGCCCTGGTAATTATTAAAATTAAATAAACACTTATAATAGAAAATAAGTTTTATCTGGGCTCTGGATGATTCTAACATGTATCCAAATTGGACCCATGGCATAGTGGTTAAAATGCCAACCTTTCAAATAGAAGTTCTCGATTTCAAACCCTGCTTAGTTTATATCTTTTTAATTTACTTTTGAGGCACTCTATATTTTTAAAATTTAACATAGAGTTATGTTTCATTACCTTTTCATTGTAGAGTACTTTTATATATCTTATAGAAATATTAGTACTTTTCAAATTCATTTAAGTTTAAGAAGATTATACTTTTATTTAATATCTCAAAAAAAAAGTACAATTGTAAAATGAAACAAAAAAAGTCTTTCATAAAATTAATTATCCATTGAAATACATATATGATAATGATTTATGTGTTTATATGTACATTTACAAGATTAACTCTTTTATTTTCTGGATTCTACTTGTTTTAAATGTTGTATCACGTAGAAAGTAATATTTTAATAATCATTAAAATATTACTTTCTAGGTGATTTTTGGTAATGAAACGTTGTATAAGTTTTGTTATACAACTGTCGAAAAAATTGAATAATTATCAGCTATTTATTTTTGACAGGTCATCTGGTGGAAAACGGTGCAAAGAGAATGAGACATATCTGAAAATTAGGAGAATTTCGAAATAATTGGAAAGGCTATTTAGAAGCTTATATTCTTTAAAACTACGACTAATCTTTACGCCTCAATGATGGTCGTCTAAGATCGTTTGGCCTCAAATAATGAAAAAAATCAAATAAATTGAAGACTATTAAAAAATTGACTACAGTTCAAACTAAGTATTAAACTCCTAAATTTTATAATTTCAAACTTTCAAAGTTCAGAACTGAATTCCAGAAGTTGTTTTATAAATTAAAATTCGACTTTGCAGTTTAAAACATTGTCAAATGTTGTTTTAAAATTAAGTTTAAACACATAATTACATATGTTTCAAAAGTAAATGGAGAATTATGGGACTTTTGACTCACTCACCGTCGCCATAATCCCACAGGATGTTTAAGTTTTATTTTTAGTCACAAGTTTCCGTAGATCTTTTGACTTCCGAAGAACTATATTATCTTTAAAACTTTTCAGAGAAATCTGAGAATTTTGAAAGTCAAAATTTAAAGATGAAGGAAATTAGGTTATTTATTTAAAATTTTTGAGGATCACCCCAGAAATTAATGAGACAAGATTTTTCAAAAATATTATTAACTAAAATTTTTGCAATGTACAAGAAATGTATATTCATACATGTATATGCGATTATACCTAAATTTATCCATAAGATATTATATGAGATTATATGGCTAGAATATTAAATCACTCAACATCATCTTGCATTCGTTTTTATTCAATTTTTGTGTCTTTTCATTCAATTAAAAATCCATGCCAAATAATATGTATGAACATGTATGTTTGATAGAAGTCATATGACGAAATTATGCCTATATAGTATTTAATCCATACGTCCGTATGCTAACAAAACTTTTACACCGTTTGAAATTACATACTGATGGATGTAGGAAGACAAATAATTTCCTGAAATAACTTCTATAGCCCCCATAAAATCTGGGAAACCATATATTTAAACTGTTATAACAAGATATATTTACAATTAGTTTAAGACAGCTCCTTTTATAAGCTTCATAAATATTTATATATTTATATAAAGGGTTGCCATACGGTATTTAAATTAAACGTTATATAAAACTCAAATTCTGAAATTCTTGTACGGCATAAGTTATAAACTTGAAATGTTGGGAGAAATTAAATCTTTAGAAATTAGTATTCGTCATTTAAAAAGTTTTTTTGTGACACCCACCGTTTCATAGCTGTGAGGTGTCAAAAATTAAAATTTTGGTATTTTTAAGCACCTGTTACTTAAATATACATTCAAATATTTTTTTTTTGTAATATAATGTTATTTTAACATGTGTTAAAGGTTTTTCTTAATCTTAAAGAGATCCCTGCAAATTGAAAAAAAGTGTTTTTTAATTAATTTTTAACCAGTTCTGCTTATATAACACAATTCTAACGAAGGATCGAAATTTAGCCGTATGCCACAATTTGATTCCTTTAACCAGAAAAGTTTGGGCAGCGGAAGAAGGTTTTGATTCTTGGGAATCAGCATAAGTTTGCACAGAAAAAATTTCGAAGCCTTCCCGATTTAAGAGCTATAAGGACTTCAAAATTAAAAAAATTTATTTTCAAAAACCATTAACTTTGATTTCTGGGTATATACGTTCAAATTGATGCTCTAATATTGTTATTAGAATCAATTTTTATATATTGCACCTAAAAGTATGCAAAATTTGTAATTTTTCCGTTTTTGATCAATCTGTTAATTCAGATTTCAACTATCCTACTTAACTGAAGCTAAAATGTGAATAGAAATTATTAATTAATTCTTATGCTGTATCTTATATTTGGCAGCTATTTATTACATATTATATAGAGATTCAAAACTTTTAAAGTTACAGGAAATTTAAATCTATTAAGCAAAAATTTTCTATGTACGTATATTATCTAAATGCTTGTCTACTAACTTTAAATTCTACAGAATTTTAATAATTTACTTTTTCATAATTGAATTATGTCATATTTTTCCAATAATTTGTTGTTTTTTGTTTGGCAGGTATGAAAATTAAAATAAATGATAATTACCATTCAGTAAAAGTTCTCCAAGGTAATAGTCATTATTTATCTCTTTCATTCATTTTTTTTATCATTTTCTCTCGCTCTCTCTATCTAATTTACATTTTATAGTCTTTTTGCTGGTTTTATAATTTTTGGTATGATCCGTTAAATGTAATGAATGACAGTAAAATTAAAAAGAAATTACACCTACACCTGTGTAACCTGTGGTTAAATAAAAAAACAAACATCAGCCCAAATTTTATAATAAATACACACGAAAGGTTATTAAATAAATGGCTACTAAATGATAGCAAAAGTAAGTGGTCTGTGACAGGAGGTTTCTTAAAAAAATGACAGAATTAAGTGAAAATTCAGTGTTTAAATATTTTGGTAGAAAAGTTTTAAGGCAAAAAACTTTCAATACCTCATTATAATAATAACCCGAAAGGAAAGAATAAAATAACACAAAAATTTTGAAAAAATGGGAAAACTTTTATTTTGGTATATTATTCTGCCTTCAGAAAACTTTTGGTTATGTCTGTTTGTTATTTTCCAGATAATTTATTACAACAATTTTTCAGGACCAGAAATAAAAATTGATTTTTTATTTCATACCTTGAGTTTGTTTATATTTCGATTACATTATTAGTTGTAAATAGATATCTGTAGTATATGTTGTGTTGATAAAGTTTAAATGGACGAACGTATGTTTAATATCAAGAACAATATAATTATTCAATTTATATTGAATACTAATTAAATTATTTTCAGGATTCTGCATTCACTATAATTGTTTTTTAACACCAAGAATCTTTTAGTTAATAGTTAATACAGTAAAACTAATTTAATTAGATAAAATTCTTAAAAGTCATTAATGAGTCAAAAGTAGATATTCTAAAAATATTTTAATTTAATTGATTGTCTATGATAATTTAATAATAATATAGTTATTGATATTAAAATCATTGGAGAGAAGATGGCGAAGAAAAAGGATTAAAAAACAAAAGAAGAATAAAATAATAAAAAATCACATTAAGTCTAGCCCTTTTAATTAATTTCAACCTAACAATGAATATTCATGTTGCTAATGATACTGATGATACTGAAAATTAAAATAATGATGTATCCTTTTTACTTTGTATATTTGACAATTAAATTTATATCCTTAAGTAAATTTTGTATTATCCTTTCAACGGTTTCGTATATTTAAGCTAAGAAAGGACAATGAATAAAAATGTTGAAGTGTGAATCAATTTAATCAGTTAAATTTGATTCAGGACCCATCCGGACTCTTATAAATCTAATCCAAGGCAAATAAGAGTCTTTCAAACGTTTTGTAAGAAATAGGCCTAGGCATGTGATTTAATTATTTTATAGCGTTTAAATACTAAAACAACTAAATGTAAAATAAGGAGCCAGATGCGAAATAAAAATATATATATTTATATGTATATAACTTAGACTGATTAATAATCCGTCGCCTGATTATTATTTAATCCTGTATTTAGGTACATGTTGATTAATCGAAAATAAAATTTTAGATTGAAAATCCAATTTAAAAATTTGTTCCAATTGTTATCTTAAAAATTAGGCGAAAAACTCAAGATGAAATACATGTCAAAATGGCACATTGCATAAAGTCCCATGTTTAGGGCTGTCATTGGGATTTTTCTCTTGACTTCAATGCGACAACAAATTTCTTCGGACCGACACCAGCAAAGATCGAATTTAAGATTCAGGATCAAGATTTTTATAGTATATGCGAAATAATTTTCAAAAACTATACAAATTAATCCATCTGACGAATGATGTGTTGCTAAAAACGCCGCCTTTCATGCGGAATGTCTCATGTTCAACCCCCAATCAGATCATATCTAATAAAGACATCGTAAAATTGTAAAATTTTATCGTAATAATTTATATCGTAATATAAAGTTAAACTTAAAAAAATATATATATAAATAACTCTTGTTTAAAACAATAGATGGCGTACAAAATTTGTGTATTCATAATCTTCTACAATAACAGCCTAGTAATTAATGGCTTAGTGAATATAACGATTAAAGGAATTGAATCCTCTAGTCTAAATAGATTTGGTGAATGCCTTATTATCCTTAAAGGAGTGGAAGAACAAAAAAAAGTACAAATTGATCTTGAATGAAATGCTCATGGAATCTTCAAGTCACTTTTTAACTAAAGCGAGTTACATAGTATCGGACTTTTTTAAAAATTAATACTTGGCCGCCTAATTTCTATGAGGGGCTAAAAGTACCGAGATATTCGTTTTATTTTATTATTGCAATCCTTTTCTTGAAATAAAATAATATAAAATTGAAAAATAATAATATTTCAAGAAAGTTGAAATCAAAGGAAGAAAAAGTGTCAAAATTGTTAAAAAGAAAAGAGAATGGGAAAACGACTTAATTATTTAATGAGATTAATTCTTTTGATATTATTGTTCAATTATTTCCTTTTTAGTTTCTGTAATTTTTTTTAATTGATTTTCAAAAGTGAAAATTTTAATTGATTTATTACACATTTCTTTTAATTTAATTTAGTTTTATTTCATACATTTCTGTAAAATAGAAAATGGTGAGGCGTAGGTAATTTGGAAAGTTTTAAGCATAATTTTGTATGATAAATCAAGAATCTTGAATCAATTATTTGATTTTTTACACCTTATTTTTGACTGTTTAAAATATTCAACTAAGTTATAATAAGTCCGTACTGTTTTCTGGATTTCTCTGATACTTTAAAACATTCGTTATAAATGAGTAACTTTCCATTGAAAATAATATTGTATCAATTCCTAATTGTTGAGGATTTTTAATGTAGAGACAGCGCTCTTATCAGAAGGATTAGTCTTTTGAGATTAGTCTTCCCAAATAAAATTAAATATTAAGCTAGTCGAAACTAATAATACCGGGATCGTCAATTGCCTTCAGATCAGCAATCTTTTAAGAAGTGTGATCCCCTTATCTTTTAAATTATTACATTTCCTTGTTTTATGGAACACATATCTATTCAAAAATTTGTAAATATCATTCAAAATAATAACCTATTAACCTAGGAAAAAGAGTCTTCCATTTAATATAACAATCGAAATAGTCATTAACATGATGGGATACTTATGTTTTAAATATTTTTCATGGTAAGATTTATATGAATGAAGTTTCTTTGAAGAAATATTTGGATATATGAAGCCGTGATGTTGACAGTCGTGATCTCGAACGTCATTCTAAAATTATAAACCAATGCGCACCTACCCGTGTTTTCAGCACCCAATTGTTTTTGGTTAAAATCGGACCAAGGCTTCGGGGGGCTGCCATACAACTTTTTTGCACCAAAATGAATTTCTTCAAAACCAATTATACTAGGAGGATAAAAATTACACAGGGTTAGTTATATAACAAACCAAGCACCTATATGAAATTTCAAAATGTTACTCCTTCATTTTCGACGAGCTGCCTTACAAAGTTGTCAATTCGATAAAAGTGCATCTAATAAAGCTAAGATGTTGAAATTAGAACTCGGTTATGACTTCATATTGCAGGAAGATAATGCACCAATCCATAAGTCCTGCATTATGAAAACATTTTTAACAGGAATTAATCAAAATATACTGGAGTGGCCACCACAGAGCTCCGATTTAAATTTTATTGAAAATGTATGGAGCAAACTAAAGCTTAATTCCTCAAAACATTGGAAAATCAAAATAAGAAGCATGTAAAGATGAACTAGTTTCTACGGAGGCAATTATGACTGAGATGTTGAAAAATTTGATAGATTCAATACCTAGATGTTTACATTTCTGTAAAGTAGCGGTATTTTCTGTAAAAGGTGGCAATTTAAAATATTAGGTTCTTCTTAAATACAATATTATTTATCAATAAGTTTAAATTCTTCTCAGATTTTTTAGCTTTGTTAACATGTCGAAATAATTATGAAATAAAATCAATTTGACTAAATAATTATGAAACTGACTGAATGTAGTTTGTTTAAAATTCAATTGCTTATATTTTAATTTACATCTAGTATAATAAACTATTTCAAAAAGAATTGATTTCTTTCTTCTGAAATAATATCACTAATAAAATTTTGATAAAATTGTATATTAGTGAAAAGTGTTAAAAATCCATTTGAACAGATTTTTGTTCTATCGATTCCAACATTTATAATTCCAATTAAATAATAACGATCTCCAGATCCAATATTTTGTTTAACAATAAATCCACCACCACTATCACCTTGACAAGCTGTTGAGTTGTTTTCATTAGTAGCACAAAATTTATCACCAATTATTTGTGATCTTAATTGTGGTCTTACAAGTTTTTTGCATTCATCATTTGTTATAGTTGATAAATCAGCTTGTAATAAATTATTGCTAAGATAGTGATCTTGAGAATTGAAACCCCAACCCATAATTGATCCTTTTATACCATTTTTTATATTATAGTTATTATATCGTGTAAAATCAATACATGCAGGTCTAATGTAAGATGTATAATTTAGGTTTTCCTTAAGAATTAAAATAGCAATGTCATTTAAAATATCTGTAGATTGATAACTGAAATAAATTAAAAATTTAAATATATATTGATAAATACAATCAGAATATTGTTTAATTTACTTACTTTTTTGTAACATGAATTTCTTTTATTCCGATATAATAACTATTTTCTTCTTTGGCATTATATTCTCTTAAGTTCTTTCCCGCTCCAACAATATAATTGAATGTTTCATAAATTCTTTCATTTCTTTCATCATAAAAACAATGTGCTGCTGATATAACAATATTCGAATGAATAATGGTTCCACCACAAATATGTTCAAATTTATTCGAATCTCCAAGATGATCAGCAAAAATGCCAACATGCCATGGTGCTGATTTTATATCAAACTCATTACCTACAAATATTCTCGGACTTAAATCTATAGAATTTTTATGAATTTCTCCACATATTTGATCACAACCATTATCTGGTGCACTGTTAAACCAGTTATTTATATTACAATTTTTTAAATAATCAATTTCAACTGGTTTTTTATATTGATAACCAATTCGACATCTATCGACAATAAAATCGGCTTCTTCTTCGCAATCTATTACTATTCTTGAATTGGTAGTATTACGATTTGTCCTGTAATTCCAATTTGGATTGTCATTAAAACATACGATTTCAATTTTTGGATCATTATTACGTGGCACAATACAAGATCCAACATAATTTGGCCGTCGCCTATATCAATTTATTTAATTTTTTTGTTTTTGAAAAAAATTACTCATTAAAATGTTTTAGTTACTTATTTATAGTTACATTAAGTACTTACTTATTTCTTACATTTTGAAAGTAATCTAAAAATCCTGGTTCAAATTGTAGGTTTTCTACACAAACTGGTTTTTGATATTCATTAAATATTATATAATCATCATGAGGCATTTCAATTACACAATATATTCTAAACTCTGATGGGGTAATCATACAATCATTATCCACAATTTTGTAATCCTTGTATAATGTTTTGTTAGTATAAGTTCGTATGAAAAATTCCTGTGTAAAATCATATTTAAAATCATATGTTGAATAATTTCCAAGATATTTGGTTAATGTTATAATTTCCCTCTCAAATAATATCATCCCTGGAATTTTATTAATTTTATCTTTAGATGGTATTTTTCGAATTATTTCAGCATACCATGGTGGATATGATTTTTGATCATCTTTCAATAATTTGAGTTCATTTGGAGGTTCAATACATTTTGGTGAACAATTCATTAATTCATCGGACCATTCACCATTTTTATAATTGCATTCTAATATTTGTTGAGAAATTTTATCTTTCTGATAATAGCCCTTTTCACAATGAATGTATACTGTTCTGACACCGGACAGACTTCCAAAACAACTGATAGAATTTCCATTATTAAGTTCACAAAATGGTTTAATTCCAAAATTGAATAAATAATAATTGTCACAATCTTCTGTAAATATCGGAATTGGAAGAAAAATTGTTAATAATGCGAAAATAAATAAAATCATTTTTTGTAACAAATTATTTATCACTAGAATTATTAAATTTTTTTTTTTTAATTACAGCGAACAACGATTAAAATGTGTAATAAGATTGCAATGAAATAGCTTTACATACTAAGGTTTGAATTAACATTTAAGTAATAAAAATAAATATTCATTATGAATTCTAAACTTCTATAATTTTACATCATTGAGCTTTGTGGTTATTTTATATTCTATTGACAACCAGTTTTAGAAATTGTTTGTGTTTTTTTGTTTAACCCTATAGGCGTTTCGGTTATTTTTACATTTTTTCGAACCTTGTTTAAAGTGTTTAGTGATTCGCCGTTACGTTTGCGTCGCTCAAAAGGAGACTTTATCGTATTAAAATCTAAAAGAAGTTGGCTTAGCTAAGTGTATATGTAATGTATTAAGACTTAAAAATTAATTTTATACCTTATTTTTAAATACCAAGTTTAGGTATCTCCATTGGAAAGTTAATTTTGAAGCTTCATCATTAGATTTCAACACATTTTAACAAGTTTTTCTTAACTGTCATTGACTTATGCTTTAACGATCTATAGTTAATATTATAGAATTCGTAATTTGTTTTAATCATAAGCAAAGCTTATGCTATAAATTTAATTTTAACTTACTCTAAAGTCAAAACTGAATATAGGATAATGTGTATTTTTTAAATGTGCATTTTTAAAATCCTTGGTTGTTTTTATTACTTTTGATACCCGTATGACTATAGGTGAAAGGTTAAAATAAAGTTGCCATTACGTTTATAACGCAGAGAAAAGGGCTGTAAATATTATTGACTCAATGGTATTGCTGGGATCAGAATCGATAAGAGTAAATCGATCTAGCTATGAATGTACGTCCGTCCATCTCTCAGCATTATAACCTTAAGGGACCAGAATTCTGAAATTTTCACAAATTCGATTTTACTTAATAACCGTCAACGCTATTGAAATTCAGTCAGTTTTTACAATATAAATTTTTTTTTAATATGAGCATTACTCGATACCTAATACAGCTGGGTGTTTGAAATTTTGCCAAAAGTAGTTTAGTTTTATGGCCAAAGTTTGTGCAAAATTTGGTAGATCTACTGTACCGGATTCCAGTAGCTGCTATACACAAATTTTTTTTATAATATGAAAATAACTTAATCAATCTAAATCTTTGACAATCTAAAATGTTGTCAAAGTTATTAACTTTAATGGCCAACGTCTGAATAAAGTTTAGTTGGTATAATGGAAGAGGTTCGAAGAGCTGCTTTAATATGCTTAATTTCTAGATGGAATTAAACAACTTGGATTTTATCAAAAATTTAGCTTTATTTCTTATACAAATGGGCGATAATATCGTCTATTGAGTCCAATTACCTTGGGTGTTATTAAACCACGCGGATTTTAATTCAGAAAAATTTTATTGAAATTCTAAAATTTCATTGAATATTCATTGAAATTCTAAAATTCATTATTATTAAGCTTTGTTTTTATATTTTACATTCAACGAGTATTGATAACCAGTTTTACGCACACTCATACATATTTGTTTTGTTTTTTATTTAACCCTCAACGCGCTTAGATTTTTTTTCTTTTATTATATTCCAATAACGTTATTTTAATTATTAAATTGCAAAATATCTCTGAATTCTTAGTTTCTTTATAAGTAAGAAGCGATGTTTTATCACATAATTTAGGAAATACAGCAGAAAATCTAAATTCTAACTATTTTCTTAGAGTTATTATAAATATTAATTTCAGAATTCCGTTATATAAATTATAATAATTCTTAATTAATGTTATAATTTATTACAATTTAAAAAAAAAAGATTAATAATAGTTATTAATTAAAAACGAGGAAGAGTGTGGTAGAGTAGACTGTGTCAACTCTGGGATACCCGTATGGCCGTTATATAAACATTATATCATTATTATTTAAATATTAATTACTTTTGGCAAAATTTCAAACATACCAGCTTTATTAGGTGTAGTGTAATGCTCATATAAAAGAAGGAGTTGTATGGCAGCTACTCGAACCCTTTGCAGTAGACCAACCAAATTTTGCAGTAACTTTGGCGTTTACACTAAACTATTTTTGGCAAAATTTCAGACACCCAGCTTCATTTGGTGTAGTGTAATCCTCATAAAAAAGAAGGAGTTGTATGGCAGCTACTCGAACCCTTTGCAGTAGACCAACCAAATTATGTAGTAACTTTGGCCATTACACTACACTATTTTTGGCAAAATTTGAGACACCCAACTTTGATAGGTATAGAGCAATACCCATATAAACTAAGAAGTTGTATGGCAGCTACTCGAACCCACTGCAGTAGACCAACCAAATTTTGCAGTAACTTTGACCATAAAACTAAACTACTTTTGACCAAATTTCAGACACGCAGGTGTAATAGGAACAGAGTAATACTTATATAAAAACAGAAGTTGTATGGCAGCTACCCGAACCAATGGACCAAAATGGCTGGATTTAAATAGCGATGACGGCTATTGCAAAAAAACGAATTTGCGAAAATTTCAAGATCCAGGCTCTTTTAGTTTTTGAGTTATCGTGCGGACGGATAGACGGACGGACATACATAGCTAAATCGATTTATTTTTCGATTCTGATCCGATCCATACACTTGAGTCTATATCTACCCCCCTCCTTCTCTGCGTCACAAACGTAATGGCAAATTTATTATACCCTTTGACTATATAGTCATACGGGTATAATGATGTGAAGCGGTAAGAGTTTATAAACAATGATAATTAAATTAATAGTTATAGCTTCATTTATAAAAAAAAACTGATGTTTAAATTAATGTAACTTTCGTGATAAAATTTTCCAGAATTCTGTATATTTCTTCAGATAATTCACTTTGCTTCCATAGTTACAAAATTTATTTTTAAAATACGATTTTTTAAATACTTTTTTGAATAAATTTAATTTTAAGTTACTGACCATATTTTGTTAGTAATAAGAGTGGGTAGAAGCAGGCATTTAAGTTAAATATTATAATATTTAAAATAATTATCCCAAGTACCACGTGTTACATGAATTTAGGCATAAAACTTTAAGGTCTTAAAAGGAAGGGAAAGCAGAGAGGGAAAGGAGGAGAAAGTTTATAAAAAATGATTCTCAAAATATTTACTCTTAAGATAAAAATTTAAATGAGAAAATTGAAAAAAAATACCTATTGTAAAGTGATTTACTGAGTAAGAGGGACAAAAGAAAATGAAAAGCGTAGAAAGAGAAGAAACATTAAAATAATCATTTTTTGTTTTAATTTCTTCTTCTTTCTTTTGTGAAAAATTTTTGACCTTGAATAAACTGGCATTCACAAAGATAATTATTCTGGGACAAGGTAAGATATTTCACCTTCCTGTTTATTTTTTAATGTTCTCTTCATCAAAACTTCAACAAAAGACACGGAACCTACCAACAAAAACACAAGCATATTAATTTCTGAAAACAAAGTAAAATTCTAAATTTTTTGGACAATTTAATAAAATCTAATGGATCTAGAAATCCAAACTAATTAGTTGTGAATAGATTTTAGTTATTTACTTAAATTCCCTATATTCCTAGTCCCTTCCCTTACCTTAAGGACGTCTGTAAGAAATGTACTTTCGTCAGTAGTTCCATAGTTGTACAAAAGAATTAAAAAATCCAACAAAAAGGAACCATGGAAGCAGAAATGAGAATACGAAATTCTGAGGAATCAGGCAAACGTAAATAAAATGGGTAGAAAGTGTTTACTGCTATGAGTAATTCATTAAACTTCGGCTAAATAAATGATTGCATTGATAGAGAACTTATGCCTTTTTTCTTTGTTTTTTTTTAATTCATAAACTAGGAATACGATCTTTTGTACTTTAGTTATTTGTGATTCTATGGGATAGGAAAGCGATGGAAAAAACTGAGGATAACTGGGTGTTAAATGATAAATTCGTGAAGAATTCGTTAAGATTCTTCTTAAATATGAGGAAATTATAAATTGCAAACTATTGGAAGTAATTTCATTATGACTTGTAGGTATGTGAAAGCTAACTATAGCAGTTACAAATTCATGAATTGCAAGCCAAGCTCAACTGTAGAACATTTCGCATGACACAATTTATTATAATTTTTTTCTTCTCTTTTATGGCTGTCCACCAAACTACACAATTAGTTATCATTTCTGTTATAACACACATGTATATCCACATAATTATTTTCGGCGATAGACCCTAACTTTTATCAACTGAATTTCTGCAGCCTCATATGGCTCTTATCGCTTTTTCTTTCTTTACGCTCACATGTTTGTTCCATCTGAGCTTCTCGTCGAGGCTTGTACATAGGCATTTGACATTTTCAGAAAATTTCAATAGGTCATTAATTATTATCAGTGCTTGCGGGTATCCTACTCCAGTTTAAGCTCTTTTAAAATAATAAATTAGGCAAATGTAGAGTTGCATGAACAACTTATTGCAAATTATATGCTTATAGAGTAGCACTGGAATATCACTGGATTATTTAAATTTAATCCTGCTTTTAAACCTTATTTTAACGAATCTAAGAATACGTGACATAAGAAAGGAAAATTTTTTTTTGTTGTGTTCTAGATACTAATCTTAATCTTATTTATCTTACGCATATTATTCAATTATGTTCTTAGAGAGAGTTTCACAGTCTCAACAATCTCTTACTAAATGAAGACTATCAAATTTTTTTAAGTCAAAAATGCAATCTCATATTGAAATTTTCCTTTTTAAGTTATGAAGATTTAGGCAAGTAAAGCTCTATTCTTGGCACCGTTTTACGGTTCTTTTAATTGTGAACAAATAAGCCTTTTCCATTCTTCTGAATGGAATTCCAAATTTGTAATTGTTTTTTGTTTTATTCCTTAGAAAAAATAAAAAAGAAAAAAAAAACATCGAATTAAAAAAATAAAAAAATGGAAATTTTCTTGGGATCCTGCAATAAGGAGAAGCTAAAAATGTTCACCATAACACTTAACTTGTCACTCAAAAATCAATTTATATTAATTAACTTGAAGGAAATAGTGTGGGTGTGTATGATATATTAAAAGTAGGTATTTCTGAATATTGTTTTTCTTTGTAATTTTTTTTTTGTATTTGTGAAATTTTTTAAATATTAAAACTTCGTCGTTATCAATAGGAATTGAAAGGTAATGGAAATCAAATGGGGTTTTCTTTTATCTTGGCTAAGGTTCATTCAATTCAATTGCAATTTGGTACCATATTTGAGATATTTCATGGATACATATTTAAAAAGTATGTAAGGATCGCCTTTAAATTAAATTGTAAAGTATCATAAGAATTGTTATTGCATAATTCGATTATGTGATTCGAACATAATTTCAACTTCTTATTGGCACAGTGGTTAGAATACCGAAATTTCATTCGAGGGGCTCGCATCCTAATCATATTTTTTTTTCTGATTTTCAACTCGACTCTTCTAGCATTCGCCATTTGAATTCGCAAAGTTCCAATGAATTTTTTATTTCTTAACTTCTTTCGATACCTGTTAAAACAAACTATCTTATGAATTCTTTATCTTATTTATATTAAGGACAACTGGTAATAAAATGATCGTTTGATTAAATTGAACAAAATAAAATACAAATATGAAATAAAACAAGTTCATATTACTTAAATTGAAATAAACAAGGTAAATAATTCGGTGCAGAGTCAGAACTCCCATGATCATAAGTCCTTTAGTGGGACGTAGGCGGGTCTTATAGTGGGTCTCAGCTTGGTGGGTTATAACTCCCTCATACAGTTCTCAGCTGTGAGGTTATTAGTGATATTAAAAAAAGTATTAATTTTAATTATATAACATCAGTGACGTGTACACATTTTGGGGTTGGATTCGAAATCAGAGTATTTCCTTTTTGCAAAATTAAGAAAACAACAATAATTGTACATTTAACCTACATTTTGAAAGGCTATTTTGAAAAAAGGGAAATCCTGATTCTCCTAAGGGACTTATGACCCTGGGAGTTCTGATCCTGCAACAAATAATTCATTACTAAAATTGTGCATCACTCTACATAGTTTTTGTGCATCACTCATAATGTTGATAGTGGCGCAATCATGATGACTTATTATAGATTTTACACTTAAATTTAACATTAGCTGGCCATAAAAACACTTAAAAGAAAAAATAATATACATAATGTAATGTATTATGTACAATTTCCGAATAACAAACTCTAAAATTTCAAATAATCGAATTAACAAACATTTTTACGTACTTGTGATTCCTGATTTAAATAGACAAAATTAATGGACCATTTAATATCAGAATGTCTTTTATGTGTAATCACATTCATTGACCATAAAGCTAACTTTTGTTTAACAACTTCTTTTTCACGAAATAAAACTTTGTCTATTCAAATATGTATTATTATATTTTTTACTGTTATTGTTGTTGCTGTTGTCTTGTTTGTGTTTACTTATATCTTTTAAAAGTTTTTACCACCATCAACATTAATACAATTCTCCACCAAAGCAATTATCAACATCATCATCATCAACATTATGTCGTAGTATTTCAATTCGATTCCATTTCCATAAAAAGCTTTTAAATATTTATTTAAGTCATATAAGATTTTTCTGATATACATTAGTTAAGCTTTAAAAGTGATAGACAGATATGACTTCTTCCTATGTATTTAAATGTACTAGGAAATTCGAAATGTAGTGAAAATTCTACCAAATTATAAGCTGATTGTAAATCATTGAAAATTATAATTCATGTTCGTATATGCGTATAGGCAAATAATGAAAATTAACATCAAACTAGACAAGCAAATTGTTGAAATAGGCGTTCCACATGATGTACAATTCAATACCTTACTTTACATTCAATCTTTTTAAAATATCCGATTTTCTTGAGGTGAATTGTTAAAAGGTGTTTAGAATCTATGCGTCACAATAGAATTTGTGTGTTCATTTTTGAAGCTATCTTTACCAGATTTCGAATAAGTGTCGAGATTCCAGGCGAAAAATTGGCTATATGTTCCATTCTTCTATTTTAAAATTCTAATAGATCTGAGGCTTTTGTTTAAAAAATCCCATTTCACCCATTAAATAACGTTTTCTCCTTGTCACTGCAATTCTTCCTTAAATGAGAAGCTTACATTTCTTCGAAGGATTTACCGTTTTTTTTTTAATCAACCAATTATAATAAAATTTAAATAGAAAGCTAGAAGATGTACAGTAGCAATTGACATAATGTAAATTAATTTATACGACTTATTCAAATTTTAAACAGGAGCATGACTTCGAAGTCTGTAACTTCCCTATAAGACTATAACTAATTGTCAAAATATTTATTTTCAATAGAAACAACCTTAATATGCAATGCTTAATTTGAATCGATTTGAGGGCTGTATGAAAAAAGTCTCGGAGAAAAAACAAAAACAAATTTTGGAGACTTCTTAGAAGAAGTAAGGGAAAGAAAGGGAAAACTGCCATTCCCGAAATGCACTCAAAAATGTGTTGCTTTCCCTACATTTAGTCAACTCTGAAATCCCTCCTAGCTTTCTGCGATAGATGTGAGCAACGAAGCATTTTACTTTCGTTGGGGACTCATATAAAAATTTTTTTTTTGTGGAAACCTTTTGCATATGAAAAAAAGTCTACAAAATTGGAAACTTTTTCCAACGAACAAACCAACGAACAAACCAATTTGAATGTGGTTAAAAAATCTTTTATGATGGGAAAATTGAGACATGATATGAGACATTGCCTTCAAATTTGTATCAAAAAAATTTGAAGTAGGTGGTGGGTACCATAGATATTATTTATTTAATTTCATTACGTGTTTTGTGAGTAAATTGTTCTTATATTTGTTTTATTAAATGTACTTAACAATTTCCTGAAACACTTTAACTGGAAACATGCTTTTAGAAAGAAAATAAAAACAAAATATCTAAGTATCTAAGTACTTTGAATAAAATGTCAATATAAATTTAATTAAAATTCTACAAAAATAAGTAATTGGAATTATTAAAAATAATGATTTTGATTTTAAGAAAATATTAGCAATTTTTAATATCTAACTATCGGGATTCTATTGTCTTTTCGATAGAATGATATATTAAATTTTGAAGATATTTTAAAAATTATTCATTGAAGCTGAATTGTTCCTGGCATTAAATAATTTTTACTCAGAAACTATATAAAATTTAATTAAACAAGAATTTTAAGAAATTAAAATTTTTAATCAATATTTTGAAATTTATGTTAAAATACCAATTTGTTATACTGGACTATCAAATACTAAATAAGATAAGAAAAGGTGCACCATATTTGACACTTTTTCAGTACTAAGTTGATTGGAAAATGTGAGAGAGTGCAGAAGTTCTCTTGTTTACCTATTGAGCACTACTGAGTTCCAGAAATAAGTAATATAATATTATGTGAATAAAAAAAATTGCATATCATACTGCGTTTTATCAATAAATTTGAATAGGAGAAATCGCAAGATGGGTGCAAAAAATACGAAACCTCGGTGAATAAGGTGTTTTTTCCTAGAAGATGCTTTAATTCACCCTGTAAATTATAAGTATTTCAAAGAAAAAATCTACGTCGCTGTTAGTTCAAAAATTTTTCAAATGTGCTTATAATATTGTATTTTGTCCCCCGACCCCAACTCCGGATGTTGATAAAACTTCTACGTCAGTTGAAAAAAAAAAATTAAATTTAAACTATGGAGATACATCGCAAACAAATTTATTTCATGGAAGAACTTTGACCATAGAACTATAGCTCTCAAATTTCGAAAAAGACCTATATTTAAATTGTTATAACAAAAGTTCTATAAAAAATTTCTTCAATTTGAGAGCGACAATAGATAGGAGTTTTTATTAGCTTTATAAATATTATGTTACACATATACGGTACTTTTACCGTTACTCAATTTTACGAATTGCGAAACATATTTTTGCAAAACTCTTGACCCGTTATATTTTCCAGTAGGTTTAAGTTAGGAACTTCATATTTTGAGATAGCTTAGGTTTTAAAAATTGTGAAAAAGTCTTAAAAGGAGATTTTTTAATATTCTGTTAAGGAGCTGTAAGAGGTCAATAAATGTAAGTTTTTGAATGCCTGCTTGAATATCTGCCCAAGTTTTTTTTAAAAACCCTTGGGGTTTTTCATCACCTTTTTAATACTATAAAAATTCTTCTTTACAAATAACATATACATACTCATATACATACTTATTAACTCCTATACAAAAACTTATATATAATATATATTTACTAAACAAAGGGATTTTCTTTAAAATTATGTTTTTTTTTTAATATTACCCTTAAATAATTTTTCATAATCTTAATTTTTCTTTTATTTATATTTTATTTATATAATTTTCCATTTTCATAATTTTTATAAACACAACAATAGAAAATTATTTTAAGAACAAGAGTATAATTTAGTTTTCTATTTTACGTTGTGTGTAAGGGTAAAAAAATAAAAAAGTACTTTTCAAAATAAGCAAGAGTTACCAAAAGTACTTAAAAAAATAATCATAAACTTAAAATATTATTATAATCTCTACACACCATTGTTCATATATATTTTTACTACAAATGTGTTTACACTAAAAGAAATATAGTCAAGAAAGAGCAGAAGGAAAAGTGCAAAATTAAAAAAGACAGGCTATTATATATGTGTATAATATATATATATATATATATTGCAATTACATATGATTTTAAAAATGTTAAAAATAATCCAACGTTATTATGATTTTAATGTAACAGGGAAAGTACAAATGTAGCAGGTTTTGGAAATGACAACAACTAAAAAACCGGATATTTCCGAGTATATATATATATATATATATACATATATAATTATATAACGAAGAAAAAATTAGAAAAACTTGTTGATAATTTCTTTTTCACTCTCTCTTGATCGCATTTTTTTACGTCTATGTAATCTTAAAGTTTTTCTTTTAAGCTTTAAGTCATATTGTATTAATAATAAAATTTTTTTATGTAAATATTTATGTATTTTGTATTTATGTATATATATATTGTACATGTACAAATAAACAGTAAATTTATTGTATATACTTTTAGTAAAATACAAATGTTACATTTAGCCAGTGAACGTAAAAGCTTTGAACCACCATTTCTTCCAAATTTCTTTATTTACTTTAATTTTTTTACCCGTACGTGCAAATAAGGGCACGGGTATATTAAAATTGCTCCTCCGTTTATAACACATCGATGTAGACGAGCTAGATATAATGTCAAAGGTACGTATCGGATCAGCATCGAAATCTATCGATCTAGCTTTGTGTGTCTGCCCGTCCCTTTGTCAGTGTGTGAGCACAATCATTTTAAAACTAAAAGAGTTAGAGTTTTGAAATTCACACAAAGTAATTTTTAGACAATTTCTAGGTTCCCCATTGTTTTTGAATAACATCGGACCAAGACTTCAGGAATCTGCCATAAAACTTCTTTGCACCAATATGAATTTCTTCAAAACTAGTTATCACACGGTTAGTTACACAATAGAACAAGCTCCTATACGTAATTGTGAATTTAATGAAACTACGACATTACAATTAAAACTGAGCAAGTAAAGTAATAAGCAAGTTACTTGAAGAAATGGGGCTTTAGTCGGGCAAACTTTTAGGGTTAGGCCAAATTTTCTTTTTGTTTTTTTAAATATTTTTCGTTTTTATGGATTTTTTTTTAATCCAAAATTTTTAATAATATTGTTTTTAAATTAAAAGCATATGGGAATTAAATAACGGTTTATCTTATTTTATTTATCATAGTGGGTATGTACGGGTATCTAAAAGTTGACAAGGGCAACTATAATCTTCCTCGTTTTTTATATATTCAAGCATTTATTCAAGTATATATTCAAGTATATTGTGCTTATATACTTATATATTATTATCTACATGTTATTTTAGTGTTTTTATATACATAGTGTGTGTATGTGTTCTGAAATGTAAATACTATGTGTGGGGTCAACATTTTTCGTTGTTTTATTATAAATTTTTTCTTGCTATTTTATTTAGAATTTATTTTTTTAGATTAATTTTCTTTTTTTTTATTTACTTTTTAATATTTTTTTAACTTTCCATTTACTGTTTCTTTGTTTTTTTGTTGTTTTTATATTTCTTTAATCCTTTTGAAGGAAAAATTTTAGTTTACAGTTATAAGATGCTTTAAGAATAAAATAAAATATTAATTCAATGGGGAATGAAAATTTCTAAGAGAAGCTGTAAAAATAATAAAATCAGAATCAAGGTGACCAAACCCTCTTCTACTTTTGAGAACTTTGTACTAAAATTTTTAATTAAGATACAGTTTTTAAAATGTCCTTGTTTTTTTACGAATCCTTTATGAAATATCCTTTATGAAATAAAATGTGATGGTAAAAGCTGTGGTATATTTAAAAAACAGACACCTGAGTGTACTTATCTAATTCCTCAGTATCTTATTTTTATTTAAAAATTGGAATTAAACCATACCTTGACATTTTAAGTGATATTTCAATACTTATGTTAATTTTATAAAAAAAAAAATCATGTAAGAAAAGTTAAAAATTTATACTTACAAATGCATGTTTAAAAAACTAAGTAAAATGTTAAGTAAGCCAAAGCATCTAGTTAACGCTATATGTGATCGGATTGTTTAATATTGGAAGTGGCTTAACCACTTTCGCTACTTTTAGCAAGTTTTACAAAAGAAAATTATGTATTAATACTATTAATTACGGATATTTTTTTATCCCCCTTTAAGCAGTCCACATTATTTTAAAGCCTTTAGTTAAGAAATTTATTTAAAAAAAATATTCGGTTGTACTTCAGAGTTTAAATATTCAACTCCTGATATATTCTTCTTGCGTTACCATTAAAATCCTGTATGCTTTTTGAGTGTATTTCAATTTCCTGTATTTCATTTCCATTTCTTTAATTAGCCTGTAGTTTCATTTGCCTGCGTTTTCATTAGTCTGTTTATTTTTTTTTAATTAATATATATTTTCAATAATAAAGAAGTATGCAACGGAATACCGCCTCAAACCTTCAGAATCTCTCCTAATTCAGAATCTCACATATACATATATATAAATATTCTATAAAAGGCTTATAAGTATGCTTTTGCCAAAAAATAAAAATTAAAACAGACCAGAAATAAACTATGGGCAAGTAATATACAGGTAAATAACAAACTCCCATTTTCCCAAATATTTTTTTGATAAAACGAGATTTTGAGATTGAGCATCCGTACCCGACTTTAAAAAAGACTTTTACATTTACAATTTAAGACTTCAAAAACATTTAACTAAATTTAATGAATAAAATGGCCTTTTTAACTAACATGTACTTCCCTTTTATTTTTAAACGCCGGTTACCTTAACAGTAAAAAGAATATTTTATTGCAAAATTTCTCTAGAATTTGGAATTTCAAAATGTACTCGCGCTAAAGCGAAAATGTTAATAAGTTTCCAAATATTTCATTTCTCATTTTTTATATGTTTAACTATTTTCTAGAATAAGATGGAAAATTCATAATAATTATAAGCATTAGAAATTTTTGAAAAACAAGGTGGGAAACTAAAGAAAATTTATTTCTACTGTTTTTCATATAACTGATAATAATTATCTTCCTTTCTGAACTTTAATATAGATGTTGTTCCATTTCGTTTTTGTTTTGTTTTCTTGTGATAATTTTATAAAGGATTAGCTAAAAAATTATTAAAAATATACTGACGTAGGGAGTAATAAAATAGATACAGAAATGTCTTATTACCCTTTTTTTGACAAGGATTAAAAAAAAAAAACTGAAGCGCAAAAACATGAGAAGTCGAGAAATTTCGCACTTACGAATTAGGACTCCTTTTAAAAAATGTCAGAAATCCAGCGTTTATACGACTTTTTTCAATCCAAATTTATCGGAAATCGTTTCCAAAAAAGTTTCTACGTAGTTGTTACTAGTTTCGCTAATTTGATATAGCAAATATTTAGTATATACTAATTTTAAGAATTGCATATTAAAAATTCCAAGAAAAAAGTTTTTATATTTTGTGCGAAATTTTTTTTAAAGTTGTGAATATTAAAAAAATTTTTTATGATTTTTAACCCCGTTTAGTTGCTAATTTTAATAAATTAAAACTATTTTTAGAAATACGTATCTTTTATTTGAATTTTAATTATTTCTCACTAGTTTTTTGTTAAAATTTAGTAATAAAGTGGTTTCTGAAAATTTTATTTCTCTTGCTTTCTTACAAAACAAATTTTTAACATGGTAAAATGTTTGGTTATAAAATATAAATAATAAAGAATTTCCGTGGTTTTTCTTTAGCCGCACAATGTTTTGGATTATGAACTACAGAAAATTAATCCGAATTTTAAATTAAACGATAGAAAGAATTATTTTTTGAAAAAATAATAAATTTTTATATTGCAACTGCTGAAAAACTTCAGAAGAAAACTCTTCATCTTAAATTATATATTAATATAAACATAACCAACAAAATTTTAAATTGCCTAGATGTTTTGTATGTTGATAGTTATGAGTTGTATTTAAAAAAATAACTTCTAATGAACTTAAAAAAACAATTTTAATTAAAATATATGATAAAAAATATAAGTTTCGGATGCATAGAATATTAGAAAAACTTTTTTTTTTTTTGAAAATTAAATTTCCTACAAACTGTTGTACTATACTGTCGTCCTAAGAAAGGCAGTCGTTTCTACATTTTCTTGGCTTTAGGTAATTTAAATTTTAGTATTTTATATTCGCGCATCGATATGTTGAATTATTTTTGAATTTTTGAAAAACAAATATGTTAAATAAAGAAAAACTATTTTTTTGAACTTACACGAGATAAGATAGTATTAGGCGTATACAGTAACAAATACTAGATTTATTAAGTTATTAAAGCGTAGAATAGATGCATCTTAGAAGTAGGTGCAAAATATTAGTTATTAGTTTAAGTGAATTTGCAACGAAGTATGTGACATTTTTTCTTAGTACAAAGTTATGAGACATTTATCTGATGTCGAATATACCATTAACCCCAAAATTAGCTTTTGGTGCTTACGACTCTTTTTCAAAGCACGGCAGTATAAATGTTACATAGTACATAGCTATATATAATGATATATTTTTTAACTCTTACTAAAGTAGCCCTTAAAGTATATTAGCTATTTTGTAACTAAGTACTATTCAACAAGGATGTTATCATTTATTAATTTAATTTTGAAATATTTAGTAGATTTTATTACTTTTAAACTCAAACTCATATGATGTTTTTTTTTTATTAAAATTACTTTAATCTAGATTTTAATCAAATTTTATATAAAAGTTAATTTAAAAAACTTATAATTTTTTTAAATACTTAAAATTCTCTTCCCATATCCGGAAATGGATACATCTTAAAATAATTCTATTTAAAATGCTAAGAAATGAAAATGAAATATTAAATTAAATTGGTTAAACCAAATCGGAAATTACAGTTTATTCATTCGGCCATTTAGAAAATTGTAATTTAAATTTACTTTAATTTAAAATTGGGCATTTTAAAGAAAAATTGGGCATTTTAAAGATAATTTTAAAAAGATTTAAAAATTTTAAATTTTGATATAAATTTTTAATTTAATAACTTTAAAGGCCATTTTTAATCAATTTTACAGAAGTAGGCATAACTTATATTAAATAAATAATCTTATTTTTTAAATTGATATTTAAAATAAATAAAACTTGTATTAAAAGCTAACATTTTTCAAATAAAATTTATATTCTAAGGCACTTAATAATGATCAAATAAAAAAAAAATAAAGCTTTGTAACGTGGGTAGTGAAAAATTACTTTTTTATAACTTGTTGATTTTAAATATTAGTCATACCCAACACTTTTAAAGTTAGATTGTTTAAAATTAACTATAATATAATTTATACTTATAATAAATATTTTTTTAATTAATAAAATTTTAAATTACAGTTGTGGTTAAAACATTTTAAAAAGTGATTCCGCATTTCAACAAAATGAAATATATATTAACATTGTATTAAAATTGAGTTTAAAATTCAATTCCATTCACTAAAATCTTATAAAAATTCATAAAAAATTGTTTTGAGGAGGCTTAATTTAGCACAATAATTTTCTATTGAAACTATGAAGTAACAATCATGTACAAGATGCAAGAATCGTCGACAAAATTTCGTTTGAAATATTGAATGCGTTTTAAATCTAATTAATTAAGACAGTCAATTATGTTAGTAAAATTATTCAATGGTCAATCACAGTTACAAGAACTTCAAGAAGATATGTTCTAAAGAACCTTATATTGAATACTATTTTTAAACCCAACTACATAAAAACAGTTCGTAACATATTAATCGAGGAAATATATCTTATTATATACTTTTATATGAACTTGCCTGTGTCTATGGGTTTATTTTTTATTCTGCAAGTTACTGATACATTACATTTATAACCTCCCCATTTAAAAGTATTTTAAGATAAAAGTTAATTCCTGGATCAAGATTAACTAAAAGAAGAACTGCCTCTCATTTCAGCAATTTACTTTTAAAACATTTTTAAATGCAAAAGATTTACCATAAATTTTTAGCAAAATTTTCAATATTTTAAGCTTAAAAGTTTTCAAACATCAAAAGAACTGTTTCGTATACCAGCAATTTACTGTAATATTAAAACAGTAACAAATTCCCAAAATCTACCTTCAATTTTTTATTTTCTACATTTTAGGGGGCTAGTACTACTTTAATATATATTGGAAAAAATATTGGTTTTTATTTTATTTTATTTGTAAACCAAATAAACCAATCCTTAAACCATTTAAAACTTTTACAAAACTTAGATTGAATTTAAAATTCTTGATTTTATTTTATAACCCCTACCCATTTTTATTGTTTATAAAATCAATAATTGATAATGATTTAATTTATATAAAAATTAAAATTTTAATTTAAATACAAACAACCTTAGGCCAGTTTAAATTAAATAAAATTTTAACAAAATTTTAAAAGGAAACTCTAATAAAATAAAAATATATTATAAGTGCAAATAAATGGATCTTTCCGGTTAATAGCAATGTTTTTACGTCATAGCATTTTTCTATTTAAAGTTAAATAATTTTGGATAATTTTTCATTTTAATTACAAACTAATATAAATATAGAAATAAAAGTTTCTCTGGTGTTGTATTGTATATTGGTCTCCAAACTTCATTAATTATAATAAACTAAGAATGTTGGAATAGATATACTGCATTGAACAATTCGATATTTACAAAGATTGAAAAATATTTCTACATATTTATAACAAATGAAAAATCTATTTCTTTCCGCAAATAAATCAATGCCCTTTCTCATAACTACTCCATTGAAATTTATAATAAAGATCTCGGTCTAATATCTAATTTTAAAGAGAGTACCTAGTGATTTTGATTAAATCGCCCGACTTTAAATAAGACCCAAAAAATAATCATAAAATTTACATATTCTATACAAATAATTCAACTAGAGATTGAAATTTTTAATCCAAAAAATGCTGAAATAAAAATTAAAACAAACCTTTATTAATTTTAATTTATAATCCACCGTTTTTCGCTTACAATATTTTTGTTGTTTTCCAAATGCTTGATAAAATTCAAAATTAGTTTTGAATAATTTAAAAATCAAAACAAATTCTTAAAACACTTATTTTCTTTAATTTCTTTAAATAACACTTATACTTCCTCCATTGATATGTGTACATACATGTTCATGTATATTGTGGTTTTTAATTCAAATATCTATTTTTTAATTTTTAAATCAAATTTTTTTACAACATTGTTATATAAAAATATGTATATACTACAAAAACATAAATGTTAAGAACCTACAATTAGTTACACGTTTTCAAATTCGATATTGCCAACCTCTATCACCTTTTGTTTCTTTCAATATAGGCACCATTTCAATGTTTTATAAATAAAAATAAATAATAAAAACAATATTATTATTAAAATTAAAAAAGGATCTAAAGGACAGAAAAGAAAATAAATATTAGATTAGCACTTTTATTGCATACTTAAAAAAAAATATCAATTAATGTAAAATAAACAATTATTCTATGCTTTCAATTAATTTGGAAATTTTTTACCAATTTTCAATTTGAATAACTTTTATCACTATTTGAAACATTTATATTTATATAATAAATTTAATTGAATTTAATTTTTTTTAAATAATTGCCTCATATTTTTTATTTGTCGAGAGCAAATTTTTTTTTGAATTAAACTGTTTACCAATTATTAAAAAATAACGGTTCTAGAAATTAAAGTTATCCTCAAATAATGTTGGGAGTCCTTAAACAAATAAATAAAAAATAAATAAAGGATTTCCTATACCAATATAAACAAATGCAAAATATAAACAAATAATTTAATTAAATAATATAACTCGCAGATATAGAATACCATATAAGTAAAATATAAAATATTAAAATATAAACAAAAAATAGAATTGTAAATATTGAAAATCTGAGACGTTTCTACATGTTATAAGGCCTAGTACTATCTCATGTTTAAATTGTATGTGGAATTCAATAAGACCAATTCTAATAACACGAATATATTATGACCTCCTGTTCCAACATGTACCTATGGTATAGACAGGCTTATTAGCCTAACAGTTGAACAGTTAGCGCTTAAAAAAAAAAAAAAAAAAAAAAAAAAAAAAAAACCTAGTTAAAAATGTACAAACAGGAAGTAAAATTAAAACCTCAAAAATTTATTTCTGATTAGCTTTAAAATAAACCAGACTTTTAAATCAAAAAAACTTATTATTTACCTAAAAGTATGCAATATAAATAAAGGACTTGTCGTTGTTATTTTGATAATTTCATATCCAAACCATAAAAGAAAAATCCTAAATAAAAATAAATAAAATTAAAATTAAAAAACTATCAATGAACTAAATAATAACAATAAAAACCGTTAAAGAACTGTTAAAATATATTATTTCGTTAATTTGTTTTAATTAATTAAAATTGTTTCATATTCCATCCTCATTTGTATTTGATTTAATTTTTAATTACAACTAACTAACACACACACTCACTTAAAAATTAAAGTTACAAAAAAATAAATTAAAAAAAAATTTACGAAACAGTTATTCTGAATTTTTATTTTTTTTGTTAATTTTAAATTTTTCTCGCGTACCTGTTATAAAGCGTTACCAATAACGGTGGTAGTTTTCGTCAAACTGAACTTCTGATCTGCAAATATTGAATTTGTTTTAACAGAAAACATTAGCAACATCTGTCGCAGAAATAACAGAAGCAGCAACAATATAAAAACCAGTTTTAAATAATATTTAAAAATAACATTTTAACAATCACTTAAAGTGTCATTAATTTCTTAATTTTTTCATTAATTTATTAAATCATCATTTTACATTAGTAGTAGTAAAAATAACATTTGTTGTTGTGTCTACTGTCTTTTTTGTTTTTTTTTTTCAATTTTATCTGTTGAACATCTGTTATAAATATTGATATTGTATATGTTAACTGTATAACCTTTTTGGAATGGTATGGTATAGACTGTAGACTGTTATAGTGTAAATAGTTTTGTTTTTGTTATTTTGTTCATTTTATTTTTTGTTTGTGTTAAAATGTTGTTATTAATAAAAATTTCAGCAACATTTTTATGTAATTCACGTATTGTTTGTGTAGGTGTTTCTGAATTTGCTGGAAATTCAGTTGTTTACTATTATTTCAACATGTTGTTTTTTCGAAGAACATTTTCAATACAATATTTTGCAATTTTATGGTCTTATTGCCGTGTTTGTTTTATTGTTTGTGGACTCTGTATAATGTTGCCAGCAATATGTTTAGAATAATGTTTTATTTTTGTTATATTTACTGCAATACTTTGTTGGGATTAAATTGTTTATAATTTTTTTCTTGACCTATCTTTATCTGATAATTGTTAAGACTTAAGTTGAAGTATATTTTTTTTTTGATTTCTCAAAGAGCTTTTCTGTAAAAAATTCTGTTAAATTTTTTAGAATTTCCTAGAAAAATTTACATATAAGGAAAATGTTAGAAAAATTTTCATATAATAAGAAAGAAAATATATATATGATTTATATATACTGTTTTACAGTAATATAAAACAATTTTTCATAAACATTTAACATTTTTTCATCCAAATTAAACATTTTTTGATATGATAAATATAATGAAATGTTAAATTTGGATGAAAAAATGTTGATAGTTTAAGAAATTTATTGAATGTTTTAATGAAATCGTTATAGGAGTTTATAATTCTATTGTGTTTTATTAAGCCCGACAAGTTACAAGTAGTAAAAGATGAAACTGAATATGGTTTTTATAAGTATTTTAACCGATAGTTTTAAAGACACTTTTGAAGAGGTTAAACAAATGTTAGTCGTGTATCATTTTCATTAATAATTTATATATTGAAAAGGCATGTGTATAATAGTAGACAACGTTTAAATTGTACCTACTATGAGACTATTTTTATACCCGTGCATACATATATGGACATCGGGTATATTAAAATTACTCCTCCGTTTGTAACGCATCGAAATATAAGAGCTAGATATAGTGTCAAGGGTACGTATCGAATCAGCATCGAAAAGTGAATCGATCTAGCTATGTGTGTTCGTCCGTCCGTCCGTCCGTCCGTCAGCACGATAACTCAAAAACTAAAAGGGCTAGAGTCTTGAAATTCACACCAAGTCATTTTTAGACAATTTCTAGGTTCCCTATTGTTTTTGGTTAAAATCGGACCAAGGCTTCGGGGAGCTGCCATACAACTTTTTTGCACCAATATGAATTTCTTCAAAACTATTTATACTACGGGGATGAAAATTACACACGGTTAGTTTTATAATGACTCCGGCACTTATATGAAGTTTCAAAATGTTAGGGCCCCATTTTCGGGGGGCTGCCATACAACTTCCTTGCACCAATATGAATTTCTTCAAAACTAATTATACTACGCGGATGAAAATTTCACACGGTTAGTTATATAATGAATCGAGCACTTATATGAAGTTTCAAAATGTTTGGGCCCCATTTACGGGGAGCTGCCATACAACTTTTTTGCACCAATATGAATTTCTTCAAAACTATTTATACTACGGGGATGAAAATTACACACGGTTAGTTTTATAATGACTCCGGCACTTATATGAAGTTTCAAAATGTTAGGGCCCCATTTTCGGGGGGCTGCCATACAACTTCCTTGCACCAATATGAATTTCTTCAAAACTAATTATACTACGCGGATGAAAATTACACACGGTTAGTTATATAATGAATCGAGCACTTATATGAAGTTTCAAAATGTTAGGGCCCCATTTTCGGGGGGCTGCCATACAAAGTTTTCGATTCAATAACTGTGAATCTAATAAAGCTACAAGGTTAAAATTAAAATTGGGCAGGTAAATTAATAGGGCAAGTTACTTGGCAAAGTTGGACATCACTCGCACCATCGGACTTTTAGGGTGGGCCAATTTTTTTTTTTGTTTTTTTTTCTTTTTTGTTTTTTTTTTTTTTTTATTTTTTTTTAAGCTAAAGTTATGGGACAATGAATGAAAATTTTGTTTTTTTTTTTTTGTGATTTTTTTTTTTTTGTTAATTTTTTTTTTTTTTTTTACGTCAAAATTATGGGGTAATGAGTTAAATGTATAAGGGAAGTAAATTACGGTTTATTTTATACACCATAGTGGGTATGCACGGGTATCTAAAAGTTGACAAGGGCAACTATAATCTTCCTCGTTTTTAACAATATTTAACTCATTATGGGGAACATTTTATAGTATTGCTTATAATTTGCTTTTATTATTGCATTTTATAGTATTGCTTAGTATTGCTTATAATTGCTATTATAAAAATATTAAAGTATTTCTAGAAAGATTATAAAATTTCGAAATTATTTTTTCTATAGAAAATAATGAACCTTCATTTTATTCTGGAGCTTTATTTTATATACTTACCTTTGTATATGAAAGGTTTTCAAGTAGGAAGAATCATAGAACTGTACATATTATATAGCTTTCTAATATTTTTTTAAAATTCATCATTTTAGTTATTTAGTATTAAATACTCGTAGGTCATAATCAGAAAAATGTATCCACGTATTCCATTATCCTCTTTATATCTTAAATAAATTATTTAAACATTTAACGGATCCATGATGCTAATTCTTCAGTCATGACAAAGGAATGGATCTATATAAAAGATTATCAACAGAGAGAGTTCGATGGTTAATTTTTTGACGAATGAATAAATAGTAATACTAATGTTTGCATTTGATGGCAGTGAGCTGGTGATTTTACTTTCATGGGAACGGAATCCAAAATTTGAAAAGGCAGATTTGAAATTTTCCCAGCAGTATTTTAATTTACTTTCTTTAACTTTTATTTTCTTATGATATAATGAACGTAAAACTAATATTCTAATAAACATTTTAAAATAGTCCATAGTTTTGAATTAACTCGAAAGATAACAAAAAATGGGATCGAACTTTTAAACCAACAAAAAAAAAAAATTACAATCAGATAAAATGGTATTTTGGGTAGTGAACTTGTGTTGTTATTAAAGTTTCTCAGATTGCTTATTTACAGTATGGGATGATCCTTACAAAAGAAAATAAAATAAAGATATGAAAGAGAATATATTCTATTAAGCTCTATTAAAGTTTATATATATATACTAGCTAATACCCGGTGCGCGTTGCTGCGCCTCTCAATGGAGGTTTAATTGAAGTTGATGTTACTGCAAAAAGTTAACACAAAAATTATACACGGTTATCACATGTAAATTTTAAAATGTATGAAAGCAATCTTTTAAAACGATTTTCTAGGATTATTCTAGTAATTTTTGAAACTTTCTGTAATTCAAAGCAGTACAAACTACTTTCCAAAATTTGACGTAATTTACTTCCAAAAAAATTTTTTTGACCAAACGTAGGACCGACTATTAACAGACTCAACTCCATTTTCAAGTTGCTTCACCCATAAAAAAATCGGTCAAATCGTTTCTAATTTAGAACAAAGTATTGAAAAAACCTATAAAAAGCTGTTGGGCCGCAATGGGTTAATGCAACTCAACAAAACTTTTTTAGGGCTTTCTTTTAAGCCAAAGCAGAATTTCGTAAATTCGGACAATATTTGGACCCAAAATTTTTTTTGACCACCCGTCGGCTCGAAATGGGTTAACAAATTCCAAAACTGTTAATAGTGTCAACTCAGTTCTCACAGGGGAGCACGTATACAAAATTTTAAGAAAATCGGTTAAACCGTTTCTGATTTTGAGTTAAGTATTGAAAAAACCTATAAAAAGCTGTTGGGCCGCAATGGGTTAATGGAACTCAACAAAATTTTTTTGGGGCTTTTTTTTTAGTTAAAGCAGAATTTCATAAAATCGGACAAAATTTGGACCCAAAATTTTTTTTGACCACCCGTCAGCCCGACATGGGTTAACAAATTCCAAAACTGTTAATAGTGTCTACTCAATTCTCAAAGAGCATGACGTATACAAAATTTGAAGTCAATCGGTCAAACCGTTTTCATTTTAGAACAAAGAAGTTTAAATACTTGCACCACAGCCCCAACTTGGCGGTCCGTCAGAGCAAAATTTTTGGGCCACGATTTCTTTCCGTACCCAAAAACTTCTATATACAAATTTTCATGAAAATCGGCTGGGCAGTTTAGGAGCCAACTCGCTACATACAAACAAACAAATAAACAAACTTTCGCTTTTATATATATAGATTATTATTTGTCAATATGGTACAAAAATAATAAATACTATTATGTCAATAACTTGATGATGAAGATTGTATAATAGTAAATTTAGATATGGTATTGGCAGGAGTCGTAAAATAATACCACACGAAATAAAGGCTCAAAGGGATTTTTTTTCTTTCAAAGACAAGATCTTAGGGTCTTATTTCTCAAATGTCACGGAAAATAAGACCGCAAAATATGAGAAATAAAATCTTGCAATTTTAGTTGTCTTTTTAACCTTTGACTTTATAAGAAATAAAGACCCAGAGTGTTAAAATAAGAATTCCCTTTTCCAATAATATTTAAAAATATATTTTATTTTATTTTATTTTATTTTATTTTATTTTGAACCAAAACAAGGTTTTTACAAAAAAAATTCTTATAGCTAAAACTTAAAATTAACATGAAATTTGATTACAAAACATAAATTTAAATACATAAAAATCAAAAGTTTATTTATTTATTTTTTTTTTGTAGATTGTAAAAAATGCATACATAGCGAAAACACAGTTAAAATGAATTTACAAAGTAAAAAAAAAAACAAAAATAACTAAATTATAGAATTATAAAATTATATAAATATATAATACATAGTTGAGATTCTGGAGTAATTATAGAGTTAGATTCAAAAATAGGATTACTCTACCAACTCTAAGATCCTTCTTTTTGCACAATCGTAGCTATTTCTTTTTGAGATTGTGAATATTAATTGTATCTTATTACACAAATAATATTAATATTCTGAAAAAGTGGGTACCCTGCTTTCTTATACCATTCCAAAATAAGACTTTTGGTGTTATTTCATATTAAATGACTTCGGACTTTTATTGCACCTTACTTTTTAAAATTAAATTGAAAGAGAAATATACTGACTTCGAAATTCTTAAAAATGAAAATTAAATTTAGATTCTTTAAAGTATTTTTGAAGTAGATACTATTAAAAAAATTTTTTTTTCAAATTTGTGTCTATGTATATTCTAAACTAAACTAAGTATCCACTCTTAACTAAGATTCATCATTAAATATCCAATACTTCTAATAAATACCATATGCTTCGAAAAATTATTTTATATTATTTTTTATTTTAAAAGTTTCAGATACGAATGGCAATAATAATTAAGAAATTTGTCTCTTGTGATAGTCTATTAAAAGTTAATTTAAGAAGATTTAATATCTATAATTAAATTAAATAAAGGAAATTATTCTTGTGTCCATACATATAAATTCACATATAACTAATACATAGAAGATATTCTTTTTAAAAATAAATTCTATTTAAAACATACTATAATAGGATTATAAATTAAGTTTTAAATGGTTGCTGAAAGCAGGAAGGTATGTAGGGAGACCTTCAATATTTGTTAAAAATATTATAAAGAAATGAAATATAAAAATTTATTAATAATTTAAAAAAAAATAAAATAAAAATAGGTAGGTATTGAACTATTTGTAGTATTGAATGTATAGTGCTTCTTTATCCATAACGGAACTTCCTTCCCATCATGTTTAGTGAAAGCTTGCAGGGTAAAGATTTTCATAGGGTTGGATTGTTACTCACTCCTCTTCTTTTCGTTTAACCTTTAGACTTCTACTATAAATGTACTGAAGTTGTTTTGTTTTGAGATTAGGAAGGAAAACTAGGGGAATGTGGATTTTGAATTTTAGAATATCTGGATTAAATGGGACCTTTAAGAAGAGTAGAAAATTGATTATGCTTAAGAGTGCGATTATGTTGGACCTGCGCTAAGTGATAAGCGCATAGCCTAGAAAACTTTAAATATGATTTAAATAGATGTGTTTGTATTGCAGCATCGTTTTGATCATCGAAAAATAATATAAATTTTCTACGCTATGCTCTTATCGACGCTCTTATCACTTATTTCTCTTTCATCTTTTTGATTGATAACTTTTTTTTGTATCCATAAGCTTTTGGGGTGGTAAATAAAAACAGGATATGTTTTCCTTACTAATTGAAATTTGATTATTACCTTATAATTTCCCATTACATGTACATTATCGAATATATGTCGGATCGACTAAATAAGTAGGTATTCTTATTTATTTTAAATATCAATCATCCATTGAACTAATTAGTATGGAAAAAGAAAAGCCTTTCAAAGTTGAAATATTATTTTAATTAAGATTTAAATGGATTTTATCCTCCAAAATTTTAATTCTCAGTCGTGATTCCACAATACCATTGAGTTTTTGAAATCCCTATCAACATAGTTTCGAATTTTTTATGAATGGTCCAATTGTACATTTTGGTTATAATACGTCACAGTTAACACCATCCGATGCACCTCGTGACAATAATCTAAGATAATTCCAATGTTATCCATTAACATTCGATGATCTGATAAGAAACTAGAAGCAAACAAATAGCATAGCTCTTGCATCAAATACTTCAGGATGCCATTTGAAACATTTAAAAAAATTTAGAGCTTCATTTATTCCTATTTTTATTCGATAAAAGATATTTTGAGACTTCTAGCTTTTAATTGCTTCTTTAAGTCGTTTTTTTACTGTATTAAATACCGAAGGTTATTCCAAGGTTATAAATTTGTATAATTTCAAATATTCAAGAAAATAATCAATTTTTTCAATATGCAAATTATGTACACCTAGGGAATATTATTGCAAAAGAGATTCCCCAAGAACTTTCTCACAAATGGAAACTTTATGAAGTTCTTTATATTTTTTTATCAAAGATTCTACTTAATTAGATTTTATATAATCAAAATTTATTTTTGTTTATTTCATAAGTTAACTGTTCTTAATTATTATACAATTGTTAATTTAATTTCAATAACTAACCGATTTACAGTTTGGAATTATCCCTTTCCCGGAATATGTTATTCCAGGGAGATATTAGATTTTGTAAAAGACTTTAAGAATGAAAGACTGGTTAAATGAAAACGTAAAACAGATTAATTTTTCAATATTTTTAATGTATATGTAATGGCTTAAAATTGTATTATTGTTATGTAGTCAAAGATACATTGTATCTTTGTACAATTTATTTATAAAGAAATATTAAAAAAAATAAAGAGCTAAAACGAACAAGCATTCAGCTAAAATCGTATTTTATATTTACTTAATGTCTTCAACTTGTCAAAATTGACAACCAAATTTCAAAAAAACATAAGAAAAGCCAAAATCGATAAAGTTTTTCATTTTAAATATTTTTTTAAAACATATCCTTGTACCCCAACTTCTATAATTGGATTTGCCTTTAATGTTTCGAATTGTCTCCTAAAAATATGCAAAAAAATAAAGGATTCCCTTTTTAACGATTGTTAACTGTTCAATAAAAGTTTTTCCAAACACATATGCTTATACTTATATATTTACAATATTTAAAATAATTAATTATATATTCTCAAACACATATTCATCTATTCATATTAGGAAGTTTAAGGAATCTCTTAAAATAAATTGATTTGAATAGAATTTTCTATACAAAAAGAATTCATAATCCTTTTTGATTTTTTTTTACGTGTTAACTGTTCAACTGTCTTAGGTTTAAAGCCTGTCTTTATGTGCATGTTAGAACAGGGGGGATAATATTATATTCTTATTATTACTAGAATTGATTCCCCATACAATTTAAACAATTTAAACACTAGACCTTCTAACATGTAGAAACATCTTATATTTTCAATAGACACAATTTTATTTTATTTATATTTTTATAATTTTGTATTTGAGTTTTTCTATATCTGTCAGTTATATTATTCAATTAAATTATTTGTTTATATTTTGCATTTGTATATATTGTTCATATGAAAAGTTAACACTCTAACCGCTGTTCCACCCAACCATTAAAAAACAACCAAAACAAACGAAAAGGATTTAATAAATAAAGAAATAGATTTTATCTTTAGCTATGAATTTAAAATTCAAAAGGATAACAACTTTTCCCACGATGTCATCATGTATGTACACACATATTAATGATTAAGGATTGCCTTGACCAAAAAATTCAAGAGATCAAAATTTAAAATATATATTACATATATATAGTAACTTATAGATATATAACTAAATATGTTATAGATATATAAAAATTTAGTTGAGATTTACTATACATAAATAACAAGAGAGATTGATATATTAAAATATGATAAAATATGAGAAGGTACTATGAGAGATGTTTCATGCGATATTGAGAGCGAAATAGATAAGAGTTAAAAGAATTTTTTTTTCTCAATTTTGAAATATTATCAAATACACACAAACATATTGTAATATCTTACACGTATACTTTTGATTGTTAAAGAGATTAAATCATTGAATCATACATATATAATAAAATTGGAATTATGTAAAGCTTTAATTTGAAAAAATGAAAGCTTTAATATTTTCTGTAAAAATGTATTTTTTTTTAAATGTGTTTGTTTTAATTTTTTATGTGTGTCTGTCATAGAATGTCAAATATTACAAAAAAAAACGAACTGAAGATTTATAACACACATCTAAAGTGCTTGAGAAAATTACAAAACAGAACAAAGAACTGTGAAAAAGTTTGTTCTCTTCCGAGAATTTTGAAGATTTTTCATCTTGAAAATGAAAGAACCTTTGGCTTTATTCTGTTTTTGTTTATTCCCATATTAAAAAAAAAATCTTATCAACATTTTTATATTCTTTTATATTTCTCCCTTCAGAATGGTTAACAAACATAGTAACATACTTTACATTATTTAAAATTAGAGTTACCATACGTATGATATTTTTAAGATTTTAATAATGAATGTTAATAAATTTAAGATGTTTGGAATTGAAAATTTTTATGAATGGGATTCTAGACTTTTGAAAGATTTTAAAAAATTGTTCAGTAAAATTAAGACACTGATACTGTTACTTGAAAAAATATTTGTACCAGTAATAATACTGGTACTAGAAGCTACCATTATTTTACCAGTACCAACCAGTTCATTACCAGTACTGACCGATACTTAGCCAAAACTATAAGTATTAACCAGTAGTACCAACCTGTACTAATAAGAATATTTTTAAAACTATTTTGTTGTTAATAGAATTTAATTAGCACTTATTAAATAAGAAACTATTATATTTTAATATGAGCATTACTCAATACCTATTGAAGTTGGGTGTCTGAAATTTTGCCAAAAATAGTTTAGAGTAATGGCTAAATTTACTGCAAAATTTGGTTGGTTTACTGCAGAGGGTTTGAGTAGCTGCCATACAATTCCTTCTTTTATATGAGCATTACTTTACACCTAATAAAGCTGAATGTTTGAAATTTTGCCAAAAGTAATTAACCGGATGATATAATGTATATGTAACGGTCATAAGGGTATCCCAGAGTTGCCACAGTCTACTCTACTACACTCTTCCTCGTTTTCTGGTAATATTACTGCTGCTGGTTTGTTTACTTAAGTTTACAAAGTAATCGAGATTTGAGCTTCGAGAGTACGCCGTTTATTCTTGAATATATAAAACTTATCTAACACACAAATTATTCTAAAATCTTATTTGATTGTATGTGTTGTAAACAAAATTTGGTGAACTAATAACTTCAATAATTGAATTTCGAATTCTAATAAACAACGGTAACTGTTAAAGAATTTTGTTAAAAAAAATATTTCGTTGTGCTTAATTTAATGTAGAAAAATTTCGATTTTTCAGTTAATTTTACCTATAATTAAAATACAAAAGGGCTAAGCGAATAATACCCTAAACGCTTATTTTTTTAAATGTCTGGGTAGCACATTGGATTGCCGAACTTTGATGCGAAAGACGTAGGTTCGAATGCCAGTAAAAGTGAACCATTCGTTATTGGGTTCAAATTAATGGCTTAATCAATAATTAATAATTATATATCTTTAATAAAATATACATTAATATAACAATATAAACAAATAATTTAATTGAGTAATATAACTCACAGATATAAAATACCATATTAATCAAATAGAAAATTATTACCCCAAATTTTTTCAATTTGCTTTATTAAACACTTGTTCAAACATTAATACTCAACACTGTAGATAATAATTTAAATTATTCCTCGTCCATTATTTTGTGTGTATGTATTTGTATAACTGTTATCGATAATAAACAAACTTTTGTATTTGATATTATAATTAAAATGTTCCTCCTGTTTATTTTTCACTTTAAAATTTTTGCACAATTGATAAAAAATGCAATTATTTATCTATTTATAAAGCACCCGTATTCGGTGCTTTCGACTGTTTTTTTATGTATTATTTTGTTTGTTGTGGTTGTTTTGTGTAATAACAAAGAAAAGTGAGACAGGGAGATATATTTTGCAGTGGTTACATATAATAATTGATCAAAAAAAAGTATTGTGGTTTAATTTAAATATAATACACCACAATAAAAAGCATGCAAATTTTGGAATAAAAATAAAATATTATGAATAATTTAAATGGATATTAAATAAAAGATGAATATGACAATTAATAATCAATTTATATATTTATGTATGAATGTAATATCAATTTTAATATTTTGTCGAAATTGAAAATATAAAATCGCTTCCGTTTCCATATATAACATTTATTTATTATTCTATTTTATGATATTCTGTATTTATTTTATGTACTAATATGATTAACAGATTGTTTTATTTCGAATTGTTGTTATTGCTGTTTTCTAGAATTTCGATATTTTTACATAATTATTAGTTTTAGAATATATGTGAAAAAAATGTAATTTTATGAATTTGATCAACCGCTTATATGAAATATAATAAGCGGCAGCTATTGTTTTTGGCATTACTCCTGTGCCGAGATACAAAAAAAACGTGTTTTTCTTTTATGTTCGCTTGTGCGCCAACAAATGATTGTATATGCTTGTTTGTTTACATGTGCCTAAGGCCCTAAGCGGAATGTTTTCGAATACCATATATAAGGTTTTAATGTTAATATAATGAAAAAAATCGGGTAATCGATTTCTCTAGGTTAATTTTAATATTTTTTGCAAATATTTCATAAACAGAAAAATTGCACGAAAAAATTTATTTGATAAAAGTGGTTACACAAATGAAGAGCTACAACTTTGCCATAGAAATTTTTTTGTTTTAACGAGCTGCTTAGAGTTCACTATATTAAATTAAAATAAAATTTTCTAGATTTTTGTAAGTTCAAATTTCAAACACATTTTTATATTATTTTTATGTATAAATTTTGTTATATTTGCTTTTTTTGATGACGCATTGTAAAATTGAATCTGGAAAAAAATTAACGTCTGAAATATCATAATTATCAAACGTTATATTGCTTCGATAAAAATTATTACGCGTATGTAAGGGAAAAATTTTTGAAAGAAATTCCATATTACGCTTATACTGTAATAGCACCTGGTTCTGTGATGAACGCATTTTTTTGGTTGTTACATTCTGTCTTCCTATATTCAAATTTGATTTTCTTTTGATTTCTTTTCTTCTTATTTATTTCGTAGACAAAATAAATTTTTTAGTCTAAATTATTATTTTTATGTTTTATTGTTTTATTCGTAATTTTCTGTTTATTTCCATAAAAAAAGGGTTCAAATACGTACTTTATTTAACGGAAGATAAGCACAATGTTGAACAGTTCCGGGTATACTAAAATTTAAAAAAGCTTTTATAATATTTTGTTCCAGTCATCAAAATTTAAAATAAAAATACAAATAAAATAAAAATTATTCCACAATCTGTACATCTCAAATTAAATTTAAGCATTATGACATACACACTAAAATTAAATTGTATACTACAAAATCAACATCGTTTAAAATCTCAATTTTGTCTGAGTATGTATTTGTAACTTCTATTTAGTAATGAAAAATGAAATTCAACTTAAGCATGCCAAAAATACATTTACAATAATGAAACTGTCAATATGCTTATATGTATTCTATTATAACTTTTATACAATCATATGTTTTAATACATAATATGGACATGGTTAAAGAAATGTCGCAACTTTAATAGATTCTCGTATTTCAATAGTAATAATAAAATATATTATAGTATTTATTATAATATGTTTGTATATATGTTGTTCGATTATTCAAAGATTATTTTATTCTTCTATGAAAGGATTTTATTTTCAAAGTTTCCAGTTTTAAGTTATGTTTTACTGTTATTTCTTAAAAATTTCTATTTGACGTTTATTAAATAATGTATTTGTATTTTTGCGCTGTCAAATGAATATGTATGTTGCAAAATAGATTGTAGAATAATGGTTTATTAGATTTGGAAAAGTTCCTTCTAAGAAGTTTAAGGGATTAAAAAATTTAAAATAGAATTGAGAAAATTAAAAGTATGTTACTGCACTAGTAAAGCTCCTAGGAATTAAGAATTTTGGACAATTTTTGTATTGGAAACTACTAACTACTTAATTTGAAGTCTTGAATATTTTCAATTTTTATTTTGTTATTATGTATTTTTTTTTTTGAGAACCTTTCAAGGATCATAGTGGATATGATAGAAGGAAATGTTCTCAGAAGAGCAAAAACAAAATAAAAACAAAACAGACACAAATAAAATATGTAAAAAAATATGAATGCTTTATTTGTTAATTCCTCAATGTATATTAAATTAAATTGGATATATACGAGTATAAGAGATTTCATATTAACATAAATGAAACTTTATATTTCATTGTGTTTTGTTTTCTATTTTGATTTGGTTTCTCTTTTTATTTCATTTATTTAATTCTGATTTAAATTTTTTTTTAATTTTGATTTAAAATGAATTTTATTTTGTTTATAGATGACAGAAAACGTCAACGACCTTGGATAATATTATTTGTATTTTTTGTAGATTTTAAAAGAGCTTTCATAAAATTAATAAATATCCATATTTCATAAAAGAATATTATAAGTTTGTACACATGTTATTACGTTTATATATAAAATATAAAAAAAATATTAAAGAAAAATTAAATAAAAAAATATAAGAATTACTGTATGAATATTTTATTGCGAACAACAAAGAAAATCAAGAAACCAAACAACTAGACATATGACAGATAATGATTGTGAAAAATGAGTGAGCCTTTTTTAATGAGAGATATACTTATCATAATATTGACACTAATGTCCTAAAATAACACCAAATTAGCTTATAACGTAATTTACTTAAAAAATACTAAAGCATTTGAAGTAAAGCTTACCTTAATTAGAAGTTTTACTCATAAAAAGATATATGATCAATTTTATCTTAGAAGTATGCAAATCAATATAACTAACGGTAAAACGTTTTTCCTTAAGCTACAACAAAACTAAATAAATTTTCCATTTGAAAAATAAAAAAAAAAAAATAGAATGTATCAAAATAAGAAATAACATGTGCAAACTATAAAAATTAACCAAAGGTTTAAGATTTAAACTGTTAAGATATTTTAATTTAAAGTTAGTTTTGTAAGCAAGGGTAATAATATCATAGGTTGCAATTAAAAATCATGTATCCAAGTACATTTTGTTTTTAGAATTTTGATTCTAGATGTGTGTATACTGATACAAGAAGAAGGGTGGAAATGGATCAGAAGCAGATTGAGAAAGAACGAAAGTGCTATAACTAGAATATCACTATGTTGGAACCCACAAAGAGGTTCTAGAACAAGAGTTAAAACCAAAATACAATAAAGCGAACTGTCCAGGAAGAAGTAAGTAGATGCAATCTGTTTTGAAACAAAATCCATGAGAAAGCGTCAAACAGAGAAGATTTGAGACTTCAAGTTACAGCCATATTATACTTTCTAGTGGAATAACTGTAAAAAAATAAAATCGACGGTTCTAAATTGAAAACTTATTCTAAAGTAAAACGAATCATACTTTGATGATAACAAACAATATCGAAAATTCTTTAACATCGTCCGTCTCCAATTGAGCAAAATTAATAGGAGCTAGAAATCATATTATTGAATGCTTTATTTAAATTTTTTTGCAAAAGATCTCACACATAAATTAAATTTAGTATCTTTTCATTAAATATTAATAATTTCAAATCCTATTAATGTATTTTAAATTTTGTTAAAGTTTCAATTTTAAAATACTTTGTATATTTTAATCCTATTATGTGCAACTCATTGAACTTCATAAATAATTGTATTTTAGTATAAAAATTTTTAATGAAATGCGATATTGATACTTGTCACTTTAAGAAATTATTCTGATTACTCTGTGCTTCATAAAAAGAAATTGTTTTAATGGATGCTCTTTTTTTAATATGTCAAAGTGCGAATGCATTTTATATGGTAGTTCTACTTTTAATGCACAAACTTAAAATAAAATTTTTTTTAATCCCATTTAAAGGGAAGGGAAGATCATTTCCTTACTGAAAAAGGCTGATAAAATATTAAAATCATTCTGCAATATGAAAATTATTATAAGCATCAAAGCAGAACAGAAAATAATAAAATTATAGGGCCTTGATATAATGCCTTATGTTATAAGGTTGTAATGGCTTTATAATTCACTCGACTGAGTCATAAATCCATAATCGCGAAATTTTTTAATTTGACTTTAAAACCCGCTCTAGTGAGTCATAAAACCGTATTGTATTTTAAAAGTTTGAGTCATAAGACCATATAATTAAAATTGTAGGACTGAGTTAAAATTATACAGTTATTTTGCTTTCATCTTTTAACCATTTTAAATTATTCTTGCCCTGTTACAGTGAAATTAAAGCGGGGTATATAAAGCGCGAACAACCTGTCTTATGTTATGCATACGTATATGTAGTATGATAGTTGAAAATATGTCGATAATTTTTGCATAAATTTTACTAAAACTATTTGAAACTTTTAAAAATTTGAATTTTGTTTAATTGATATAGTTTTTAAATTTATAAATATAAAATTAATATTTTTCTTAATTTTTGGAAGCTGTTGTTTTTTTAAGTGAATTTTTTTGGCACAGAATGCACGTATTCGCCGCCGTAACCGAGCGTTTTCGTCGCCACACACGAGACCGTATAATACGCAAGACAGTCACGTTCGCGTAGGGCTGATCAGATTTCGACGATATCAGAGATGTACGCCTTCTACGTTATATGTATATGTTTATGTATATATACGTAATCCGAATTTGGGTAAAAATTAGGGTAATCTCTTTTTCCAGAATATTTATATATAAACATAATATATTACACACATGTGTGAATATGTATATATGACAGATTCTGAATTAGGTGGAAATTTATTAGCTGAATAAAAGATATACCTATTTGTCAGAAAATTATAAATTTTGAAATAACATTTCTATTGATTTTAACATAACAATTTTTAAAATAACATTTCTATTGTCAAGTTTTCTATAAAGTTCGTTTTAAATCCTTTATGGCTTTACGACTCACTTGAGTGTGTCTTAAAGCTATATAAAAAAATTTTGCAATTATGGCTTTATGATATATGGGTGTATATCACGGCACCAAATTATACATCAAAAAACTATGAAACATGCGTTTGGCATATTTTAAAACTTCATTGATTTTGTAATTTGATTTTATTGGAAAAAGATTTTTTCTAGATTAATAATTTTGAATTTTCTTACCTTTCATTTTAAATTTTTATTTAATTTTTATACCCGTATGACTATATAGGCAAAGGGTATAATAAATTTGCCATTACGTTTGTGACGCAGAGAAGGAGGGGGGGTAGATATAGACTCAAGTGTATGGATCGGATCAGAATCGAAAAAAAAATCGATTTAGCTATGTATGTCCGTCCGTCCGTCCGTCCGTCCGTCCGTCTGTCCGTCTGTCCGTCTGTCCGTCTGTCCGTCCGTCCGCACGATAACTCAAAAACTAAAGGAGCTAGGATCTTGAAATTTTCGCAAATTCGTTTTTTTGCAATAGCCGTCATCGCTATTTAAATCCAGCCATTTTGGTTCATGGGTTCGGGTGGCTGCCATACAACTTCTTTTTTTATATGAGTATTTCTCTGAACCTATTACAGTTACGTGTCTGAAATTTTGCCAAAAGTAGTTTAGTTTTATGGCCAAAGTTTCTGCAAAATTTGGTTGGTCTACTGCAGTGGGTTCGAGTAGCTGCCATACAACTTCCTGTTTTATATGAGCATTACCTTATACCTGTTAATGCTGGGTGTCTGAAATTTTGCCAAAAATAGTTTAGTGTAATGGCCAAAGTTACTGCAAAATTTGGTTGGTCTACTGCAGAGGGTTCAAGTAGCTGCCATACAACTCCTTCTTTTATATGTTTATAAAACGGTCATACGGGTATCCCAGAGTTGACACAGTCTACTCTACCACACTCTTCCTCGTTTTTTTAAATTTTGGAATTTGAAAAATTAAATAAACTAAGTTGAATGAACTATTTACTAGATTTTTCTACTATTTTTCACTGTAGTAGAAAAATCACAACTAACTTAACATTTTGGCACAGGAAGCAGGGAGAAGATGTTGTTTGCTTGGTAAATTTCTACTAGGAAATTTCTCAGTTAAATTAATAACACACGTTTTCACGCATATCATTTTGTTTGTAAACAGGATGTTTTTTTAACACACTAAATATATAAATATATCCGAGTACATAAATGTGCGTATTTAACTGTTAACATGTAAGCTTCTTAGGGTTTTTTTTTGACCTTTTTTTTTTTAAACGGATATACTTCCGGAGTGGGGTTGTGAGCTATCAAGATGATGTCATCACATAACGGTACTAAATATCTCAAAGTTTCCAAATATATATACTATTAGTAGCGATGGCGCCATCTAGTGGTCGAAAAATGCATTACAAACATTTCCTAAGATTTTGTAGCATTTTTATTAAAATGTTATATTTTTCCTGTAAGACAATAAACTGGAACCAATATCTTACAATATTGTAGGGCATGATATTGTCTTCCATTGAAAGTGTCTTTCATCCACTTGAAATTGCAATATCTCAAAAACGGTAGCACCGATTCAGATGAAACAAGATGTTATCTGAATCGGTGCTACCGTTTTTGAGATATTGCAATTTCAAGTGGAAAATTAAAACAAAAAAAAAAAATTTTTGAACTTTCAAAAAAACCACTATAAGTATGAAATTTTCAAAAACACCCTGTATTTTTATATATTTACTATTTTACTTACTTATTTTATATTTTTACTTATTATTTATATTTACTCTATTTTACTTATTTTATATTTTTATATATTTATTTATAATTTATAAAAACACCCTTTCCGGAAGTTTATCCTTTTAAACTTGGTTCTTTTAAAGTTTTTCCTAGTAAATCTTCAAACAAAATTAATATCATCCTTTCGTATATCCGATTCTGATATCCTTGGATTACAATAAATAAAATAAAATGGAAATTTAAGAAAGAAAAATAGAAAAACAAACAAAAATGTTTTTTTATGTCCTTATCATATGCTTTGCTTTTCTTACAATATATTTTGAAAATGAAAATTATACATCAGGAAAATGCGATTTTTAATACGAAAAGAAGAAATAAACGAATTTATAAAATAAAATAATGAGTCTATGGATTTTCCTGAACAAAAAAAACCCCCGAAAAAAATCTTGAAAAAATGTCCTGTATATACCTAATGTATTTCCCACCAATAAAAATCTTATAACAGTGTGGCTGACGCTGATTTGAAACCATCTCTTAAATCACAGCGAATTTGTTTTCCTTACATGTATATTTTAACAGTAAAAATTTTATTCCCCCTAACCAAATTACTGAAACCCTGAATTTGAAATCAACTCTAACTTCTCACCGAATTATGTTTTTTCTTGAAAATGTACTCTGGAGAAGCTTGTAATCTGCAGTTTAGTATACAACTCTCAAATCTGTTTTTTTGCATAATTAAATTCGGTATTTTTTATTTTTCGGACCTTGTAACTTTCAGGATTTTTTCAAAACAATTTAAATTTTAAGTTTGTTTTTTCGGGATTTTTTTGTCCGAGATTTTGCTTTCCATTAAAGCATCAGGCAACTAAAAATTGAATTAAAAGAAGATGAATTCAAGATCTTTCGTTTAAATATTGGATAAAGGAATGAAATAAGATAAAAATTAAGAAAATTGTCGTTTACATCATTTCAATTTTAGGGGGTTTTAAATATCTGTTCTTATCCAATTTTGTTTAACTTAGTTAAAAAAGATCCCACAAAAGTAAAGTATTCCATTTTAATATAATATGTATATATATATAATATTTATATATAATATCAATATATATATATATATATCCGGAGACTCTAGAGACGTAGACGTAGACGTAGAGCCATTTATATTGTATATATATATGAAATTTGCTCTTGCTCATATATATATTTTATAAATACACAAATGAAAATCGATAGAAATTTGATGAAAATATGATCATTTCTTAGAAAATACATATGTTTATAAGGTTATCTTTTACGAATTCATTCTGATTTTCCAATTTTTATAACGGTAAATGAAATTTTAAGAATACTTTACATATATATACATAATATAATATCAATGAAACATTATTATTAATGAAAGAATTGATGAATCTTGAGTGCCTGATGTTTTCTTATCTTACCAAATAATATTCTTTGAGCAAGGACAATAAGTACTCATACACAATAGGTCTATGAAATACGAATACCTTTTTCAAGATTTCTTTATTTAATTTCCTATCCTTTACCTAATTTAGCAATACATTCCTCTTGAAATTTTTTTAATAATACCAGCATTTCTTTAATATATATTTTTGTTAAAATAACTAGGATTGTTTGTTTTTTTTTTTTTTAAATTAAAATTACGAAAAAAAGGAAGACAAAATTGATATCCTGGACCTTGGTTATTTAAAATTATTTTAATCCTTTTTTAAGGAGTATTAAAATATGTATATTTAAATGAAATAAATTGATAATATTAGCATCTTATTAAAAATTTAAAAATATAATTATAGTAGAGTGGGATATCTTTTAGCAAGTTGGTTATATTTTCGAAATGAAGAGGTTAACTTAGGTTCGTTCAAAACCGGTGCATTATTTTAACACCTTAAAGGATTTTGAAGGATTTTTCCTTGGTTTTGAATATGGTTAAATGAAGAATTTAAATAATTAACGGTTTCTATAATTTATGAAAATTGTTTATTGCTCAATAGTTGAACGTTTGTCATTTTAAACTGGTTATTCTGTTACTAAATATTAAAAAAGAATTATTACTTCAATATCCATAACTAAGTAATCGTGTTTAGTTACATTGTTTAATAAATGTTCAAAAATATGAACTGGCCATCATTTAAATGGGGCTTAGAATTTTCAAAATTTGTAAATGGAATGTGTACTCATTTCTTTAATAAGTATAAATCTTTTAGTATTATTGACTTCCCGTTCGTTTAAATTGTAAATCTATTTCTTTCCAAGATTCATTAGCTTATTGTTATCAAAAAAGGACTTCAACTTTTTATAAATTTAGCCTTAAATAATTATAAAAAATATTTTTAAATTTAAAGATAGAAAAAGAAAAGAGGATCTTAAAAGAATAGCATAATTACTCGTTGTAGGAAATACCGTTAGATTTGAAGTTAACTTAGTTTTTAAAAGTTTTCCATATACCATATTATTAATATGTAATTTTATTAAAATTATATTTTAAATAAAACCACATAATTAAATATTATCAAAACATTTCAATAATAACTCATAGTTTGATGCCAAATGATACCCATTCTACTCTACTTATTATGCGTGAAAATGAAATATAATTAAAATACGTAAGGTTATCATGTGGTTTCATTAATAATTGGTAGATGCTTAAAATTAAATTGTGGTTTATGATAATGATATTCTACAGAAAAAACTCAGGGTAAGTTTCAATAAAAAAAATTTAAATAAATATTTACTCTGCTTTTACAAAAAAAAAAACCATAAAATTTAATCATGATGCCAATCATTTTGTCTGAAATGGTTATTTAATGCCTTGCAGATAAATCGATAAACCCGACTAAATAATTCTAAAATTTATATACAATATTATTTTAAATGTCCTTGTAATTTTCAAATTACACTTTTAGAATTTTTAAAATTCTGCATTCGAAATTTTTTAAATTTTTATCATTCAATATTTTTGAATCACTTCATATCTCACTCAATTATATAGATCCAATCAGTAGCAATAAGTGAGACGCTTTACTCCAATCCGTTCGTCCAGCCGTCTGATCGCACGACAACTCAAAAACTAAAACAGCCAGAATTGTGAGATTTTCTCAAACTCGTTTTTTTGCAATAGCCGTCATCGCTATTTAAATCCAGCTATTATGGTCTATGGGTTCGGGTAGCTGCAATACAACTTCTTTTTTATATGAGTATTACTCTGTACCTATTACAGCTGTATGTCTGAAATTTTGCCAAAAGTAGTTTAGTTTTATGGCCAAAGTTTTTGCAAAATTTGGTTGGTCTACTGCAGAGGGTTCGAGTAGCTCCCATATTACCCCTTCTTTTATATGAGCATTACACTAAACTTAATAAAGCTGTATGCTTGAAATTTTGCCAAAAGTAATTAACCAGATGATATAATGTATATGTTACGGTCATACGGGTATCCCAAAATTGACACAGTTTACTCTTCCTCGTTTTGAATTGATTTTATTTTTTAAAATTATTATTTTTAGAACTCGGAGACTTCTTCATTCATTATCAATCATTGCTTGATAATAGAACTCAGATCCAGATGGAGCCAATTTGCAAAAATTAAAATATATAATTTTTTAAAAGTCTTAGGAAGTTTGGCTGCAGGAAATGAATTTAGAAGTTAAAGTAACGTTTGATCAAAGTACTTAATCTCTTTTTGATGCTGATGCTATTTTCAAATTTTTTCGATTCGTGAGATAATCAAAGAAAATAAAAATTGAAAGTTTATATTTTTATTACTTTAATTTTACAATCGAATGGGAAGAACAATAACAATAAATACACTTTATTATTTACTTATCTAAATAAATTTTAGAGGCTGTATGACAAAAGTCCCTAACACAAAACAAAAAACCAAAAAAGTTTATGTCAAAATAGCATTAGTCAGTAATCTCCAAATTTGGGGACTTTATTTATTTTAAGGATTTTAAAAATGTATCTTAGGAACTATATTTTCACATGAAAAAAGTCCACAAAAAAATTATAAAAATGTGGAGGTTCGCCATTTCCAGAAAATAAAATCGAACTCTCAAGAACCCTTCTACCGTTTTTTATAATTACATAACTAGCAACAAAGCATTCAATATAACTAAGCTTTCACCTCCCAGCTCCGTTAAATAAAATAATGGAAACCTAATTTTAGTCCGGATTTTGACCCTAAAAACCTTTTTAATTCCAAATTTATCCTATAGTATATAAAATATTGCAGAAAAGGGGGAATAACCTTTTTTTACAATTGTTAAAGAGATTTTTATAAAAATTGTATTGTGGAGACTTTTTGAATTTGAGGACTCTTTTCCTGAGGAAATTTTTTATATAGCCATAAATTTTTAATAAAAACTTTAAATTGCTACGCTAAAACTTGGAGTGAATTTTGTGACACTAAAACTATAATGGAGGAGAAGTTTATAGTTTTAAAAATTTTTTCTACAAAAACCGTAAGTATAACTTTAAGTAAAATATTGTGGTTTAACTAGTTTAGAAGGTGGTTAACTTTTTTAAAGATAGTTTCCAGTACCGTTGTAATTCAAAAGATAATAGTTTTGTAAACAAAAGCCATTGAACTTAAAAATGAGTACTCGTATAACTAAATAGTTATTTAGTATTTTTTTTTTTAATTTTTATAATATTATTTTATTATATTATTAAATAATTTCATTTATTAAAATGGGGACATTATAAAAAACAATTTGTCTCTATATAAACTCATAAAAATTAATTACAAATTTTTTATTTACAATAATTTTTACATTTAAGTAATTGATTTTTTTTTAATTTTTAATTAATTAAAGGAAATTTAAAATAAAAGAATTACAAATAAATTAAAATGTTTAAGGAACTTGATAAAAAATATTAAGGAAAAAAATTAATTAAAAATTGATGTACATAATAAATTAATAATTAACTATCACCCTTTGCTCGAAATTCGAGCTTTTTGTGCTTTTAAATTTACATAAAAAATCCGTTTTGTTTATTTTATATTAGACTAATATTACACGAAACTAATTTTTTTTTCCTATACATAATAAAATGTATGGCAACAATGTTGTCAACAATTCTTGCGTTTGAAATTTGCTTAAAAAAAAAATTTATAATTTTTTCAATTATAAAATTGTTTTTAAGTATTTTTGAATTTTATTCCTGTAGCTTAACGCGTTATAAAGAGAGTATGTATAATTTTGTAAACTTATTACACAAAAAAATATATAATGTTCTGAAAATTTGATGATTTTTCTAAACAAATACATATGTATACATATTTATTTACTGAAGTCAAGTAGCCAAAATTCGAGTTAATACTGTCCTACATATAGAAAACTGTACTTTTTTCTAAACATTTTAGTACGATTTGAACTATGTTGTATGTATTCTGTATCCCAATTAAAAAGTTTATTCATAGAGCATAATATGTACAACAAAATTTAACATACCTATCATAATTCATAAATAAATAAGTTAAGTACTTTGTATTATTCTATATTGAAGCTGCCAAAATACAAAATAATAGTTAAGTTGACAGAAGTCAAGATTTTTTTTAAAATCACAATTTTAAGATTTATAACATATCTACAAAGATATTAAAAAAAAATAACTAATCAATTAAAAAATTGATAAATTTTTCTTCCCCTTATTCCATTTTTAAATTTAGTAGCTACATAGGCAAATAAGCACTACATTTCAATAATAAAATCTGAAATTTTTACTACAAACTTTTATTTAAGTTGAATATTATTTTTTAGTTTTTTTTTCCGAACATATTATAGGTATTTTCAATTATTTTGAATATATGTAATGTTTTTTTTAAAAAAATATAGGTATTATTAAAAACAATATTATTTTAAAATATTTTATTTTTAGAACAATAACAACATAAGAAAAATCAAAAACATTTTTATATGCTTTGTTTAAATTTTAAAATTTCGAGGTACAGTAAGTTATTCTCATGTAATACCATGTACTTTACTACTAATTTAAAACTTTTTGTTATCAATTATACACCATAAGCGTTGATTTTGGTTAGGCCCTAAGGAACAAATCATTTAAATTACAAATTATTTTTTTAAGGAAGATTTTTCGTTATAATTTTTTTGCAAACATATTTTATAACAACTTTTGTTATACATCTCTCAAACGTAATGGCAACTACAGAATATATTTCAAAAGTCGGTTATTTAATTGTTATAAAAAACAAAAAATTCAAAATTTTGAAAAAAACTTGATTTTTCAAGAAAATAAAGTATTTTCAGTAGTGATCACGAATTAACGTTAGAATTGCGCTATCTCGCTTCTAAGTGCTTTAAAAATGATATAAGGTATGCTGGATGGTATTAAAAATGTATTGATGACAAATAAATAAGGTACTGTGTGATCTTCTAACAGAGGTTGGCCTATGACACAGTGTAGTTCCGTAATTGATTTGGATAATTTTGAGTGCATTATCCAATGCACTTTTTCAAACATTGGCGTGCTGCGCCGCTATCCAGTTTTAAATGAATAACACAATTATTTCCTTTATTGGCAAAGCGAAGAATAACATATATTTTATTTTACCAAAAACCCTTGGTATTTATACTTTTTTTTCAATTACAAATACATATAATTTAATTACAATAAATATTACTAATTTCTACTAATACAATTAATATTACACAAATTTGTTCTTACATTAAAAATTTGGTTCTAGTTACTTTAACCCAAATTTATTTATATATTGGTATGCTACAAATAATAATTCACATAGTGCATTTCAAGAACCTCTTTAAATGGGTCACTAGGTATTCTGTACACTCCGTTCATTAACACTAAGAATATAACACACATAATGTAATGCATTGCTTATAATTATTATTAGTAACATATGGTATATTCATATAAGGAACGAAATGAAAACAGAAAGAAAAAAAAAAACAAAAATACAGAATGCAATATAATCCTTTAATTTGTAGCATATAATTATTTTAATTATAAGAATTGTCACAATAATGCTTAAACAATTATTTGCGGTGTATCACAGAATACAACTTATTGCAGTGTATTATGGAATTGAATGTAGATACACTACACCCTCACCCTTAAGAGAAAAGTTATTTTGTTTTTGAAAGAATAGAAAATAACTTTTTATTTTGTATTTAAGCATTATAGTTTACAAGTACAAATTCTTATTATTTTATTTTTGTTAAAATTATTTTGAATTTTTTTTATTTTTAAATGAAAAATTTATTTAAAATTGTATTATTAAAATATTTTTTTTTTTTTGTTTTACATTTATTTTTATTTTGATTAATTTTAAAGTAATATTTATTTTAGAGTTAATAAGTAATTTATTTATTTTAATATTATTATTTTCAATAGTAAAATGTTTTTATTTATAATTTGAAGTACAACTACATACAGAGAAATACTCCATTGTAAAATTAAAATGAAAAATTGTTAATAATAAATTTCTTAAATTTGGTTGCAGTAAAAAATTTTCTATTTAATTTAACATTCTTTATCTTTGAATTTAAATTTCAAAAATAATTGATTTAAAGTTGAAAGTTAATTTGTCTGTTGAAATAAAATTGAAAATTGTAAGATCAACGTTAAATCATGTTAAAATGAAATTTTATACGATATAATATGATTTATTAGAATTCATTAGAATTTTTGCAAAATTCAAAAAAAGTTATGTGTAAGTTGATATCAACATTGCTTTCATGTTAAAATAAAATTGGAAATTGTAAGATCAATGTTCAATCGTGTTAAAATAAAATGTTATGACTGCTTATTCCATTATTGAATTTCGTTTTTGGTTTAGTGTATATTTATGTGCATTTCCGACAAGTACTAAAAGTTAAAGTTAAAAGTTAATAAAAAAACTAGAAGTTAAAAGTTAAAGTATAATAAAAATAATAATAATTTAATAAAAAACTAAAAAAAAATTTAATAAAAATATACATAAATAAAAGAATGTCTAATCACGAATTAGAACAAATTGAAAATAATAATATTGCTAATTTAGTGGAAGCAGGAACATCTGCGGATTGTTTTGGTTATAATCAACTAAACGATGTTCTAGTTTTAAATCTAGAAAATTTTACTGATGACAACAACATTAACCAGTTAGATGAGCTGTTAGCAAAATTTGATTTATCTAAAGTCAAATATTATTTAAGAAGTAAGTACCTACTGTACATTTTTTTATATAATAAACATCGATTTAAATAATAATTTTCATATAGATTGATATTGATTTTCAACTAGTGCATCCAAGTAAAAGCCATTTGTTGCGCAGTAAATGGGAAGAATTTAAAAAAAAAAATTGCAGACTATTACTATTTTTACATAAAAGATAAAAAGTGCTAAGAAATTTTTTTAAATTCTAAAGAAATATCTAACATAAGTAATAATTTTCTGATATTAACATATTATACTTTATTTAACATTGTTTTATTTGTTGTTAGGTTCATTAGATTATATATATACCATCCTGTTGAATGCTGTAATTTTACCAACGGCACGCTTTTCGGAGAAGTCAACACAACAAATTAAAAGAAAAATTTCAATTCCTGATGCATATTTTTCTTTCCTTTTGTTCTTATTTGAATTATGTATTATTTTAATTTTTGTAAATGCCATTACAATATGTATATAATTCTATTTATTAAATTTTACTTATTTATACTTTATCAAATTATGTATTTTTTAATCAAATAAATATTTTTAAAAATTGAAATTATTGAAGTTATTATTTAAAGATTTCAAGCGAAATTAGGGTATAATTTTAAATGAGAAACCATGCACCTAAAACAAGTCAACAGGAATCTTCATCTAATTTCAGGAAAATTCATATTATTTTAACACGATCACAAGGTGGATGTAATATCATTTTCATGCTATTCCAACATAAGAACCAATTTAATTTAACAGGAAAGTTCATATTATTTTAACACGATCATAAAGTGGATGTAATAGCATTTTCATGTTATTTTAACATGAGAACCAATTTAATTTAACAGGAAAACTCATATTATTTTAAATAGAGCATCATTTTATTTCAAAAGGAATATTTTTAATTTTAAAATGAATACGCTTTTAATTCAAAAAGATTCCTTTTTATTTTAAAATTAATATAATTTTAATTCAAAAAGATTTCCATTTATTTTGAAATGGTAAATTTTTGGTTATTGAATATAAAAATATCATATTAAATCAACATGATCCACCTATGAAGCAATTTTATAGCTGAAAAATGTTGTATTATATTTATTTTTTTTGATTTTACATTGATAATTCTCTGTGTGAGTTTAATTTGATATCTCAATTAATTTATAAACTAATTTAAAAAAAAAATGTTATTGTATGTCTTTAAAAAATTATATTTTTTTTTTTTTTGTATTACTTAATATTGTGATATTTCAATGTCTTTTAAATTACATAATTTTTTTTATTTTTTTTTTTTTTTTTTTTTGCTTTTAGCAAATAATTTATTATTTATAATTTATGTAGGTTAGTATCGTTAGAATGAAAAAAACAATCCTTTCTATATAATTTCTGTAAATTTCTGTAGCATATTGTTATGTATTTCTTTGGTTTTCCCGTTCATTTCTACAAAATACAGTTATTTTGTTTAATAATTTTGTACGGGCCTTGATAAGGTGTTTGATGTTTTTTTCTATTACCTAACTTAACTAATACTAAATCTCCTACTTTAAAATTTGAAGGGTTGACATTTTCGTCAAATTTTTCCTTCCTATCTATTTTTACTTTATTTATAATCTCTCGTGTTCTATTTATAGATGCAAAAGTGTAGATTATAAATGCAAAAGTGTAGTAAGGTATTCATTTGTCCCAGTCATTGTCATTTGAAAATGCAAGTAGAAAAAACTATCAAGTAGAAAATAGAAAAAACATTTAAAACTCTATGGTTCCGTTCAATTGAACCTAAAGTTTGGTGGTGATATGGAGTTGAAAATTTTTGTTCAATATTAAAACTTTTACAGATATTGTCCATTAATTCATTATTGAATTCAGTACCTCTATCTGATTTTAATATTTTGAAACATCCATATTTAAGAATGAATTGTTCTACCAGTGTTTTAGCTACTGTAACGGCTTCTTTTGTTTCCATTGGATAAGCTACTACATATTTTGTCAAGTCACATTGTATTGTTAATATATATCTAAAATTATTAGACATTCTTAACGGTCCGACTGTATCTATAGATACTATTTCAAAACTAGTTGTTGGAGTATCAGTTATCACCATTATTTCTTTTACGTTTCGTACTTGTTTATTATAAGCACATAGTTTGCAATTAGAAATGTACTTTTTTACCATTTTAGACATGTTTTTCCAAATATATCTTTGTTTTAATTTTATGACGGTTTTTCTTATTCCCAAATGCCCTCTGTGTGGTGCATTATGGTATTTATCAATTAATTTATATTGCATAATAGCATCATTTATTTTCTGTGGGGGTATATATATAAGTATGTTAGTGGAAAAGTGATTCATATTATTTTTATTATTCAATATATTTTTCTGCAGATTATTATATAAATTTTTAAATTAAATTTTCGGAATATACTGGAATATATCATCAGTATCACTTAATGAAAGCTTGCTTATTTTTAATTTGTACATTTCAGATAATAGCTTCTCAACTGTCGAAACGGATTTCGCATAATTATCACTACATCTTACTAATACTTCATTTTTAATTTTATTTATTTTAGGTACCTTACTATTTGAATCAACTATAAATTTTAAATTTATTAAATTTTTGACGTCAGATATAATAATTAAATTTTCAATCGTCAGATATAATTTATTAAATTTTTGACGTCAGATATGGACGTACAGTCCCAGATATGAAGTTGCACAGGCTTCGGTTGAAAACTGTCATCCCTTTTATTTTTATCATTTTTATTATTATCAATGCCTCTATTTTTTATAGCAGACATCCCCCTAGTCATCACTAACATCTTTTTCACGGATTCATCATTATTTTTCGGAATCATACTCTTAAGTATGTCCGAGGCAATTTTTATTCTAGAAAACGCATTAGTATTAGTATTTATTGTTCCCTGCTTGTAAATTATTTCGAAATCATAATCAGATAAATCTAGTCTTATTCTTGTTAATTTTGAAGATGGATTTTTGTGTGAAAAGAGCGAAACTAAAGGTCTGTGATCTGATCTGTGACCACAATAAATTTTCTACCGTAAAGGTAAGGTCTAAAAAAATTTATTCCCCAATGAATCGCTAATAGCTCTTTTTCTATAATTGGTTTGTTAATTTCATGTTTATTTAAAGATTTACTTGCATAAGAGATAGGTAAGTCATTTCTTATTTCTCCTTGTGAAAGAACTGCGCCCAGTGCAAAATCTGAAGCATTAGTTGTAAGTACAAAAGTTTTATCAAAATTAGGATATTGTAAAATAGGTGGACTCATTAATTTATTTTTTAAAGTTATGAATGCATTTTCACATTCATTTGAACATATAAATGGTTGATTTTTCTTTAATAACGAATTTAGATATTTAGCTGTTTCTGCAAAATTTACAATAAATCTTCTGTAATAATTACAGAAAGCTACAAATCGTCTAACTTCGTCAGCATTTTTGGGTACTGGGTATTCTTTTATTGCTTTATGTTTTGCGGGATCGGTTTTTATACCTTCGCTTGTTATCAAATGTCCCAAGTACACAACTTCGGATTTTAAAAAACAACATTTATTTGGATTTAGTTTTAGGTTGTATTTATTTAATCTTTCAAAAGTTTTTATTAAATTTTCATTATGATTTTTTATACTACAACCAAAAACAATTATGTCATCGACATAAAGAAAAGCATTTGAATTTAAACCGGTTAATGCTATAGTCAGCATTCTTTGAAAACTGTTTGACGAAATTTTTAGACCAAAAGGTAACCTTTTGAATTGAAAATGACCATCTTGGGTCGAAAATGCGGTTAGTGGTCTAGAGTCCTTATTTAGTTTAATTTGATGAAAAGAACTAGTCATGTCTAAAGTTGAAAAGTATTTGGCTCTTTCTAATTTGTCTAGAACGTCTTCCAAACGCGTTAAAGGAAATTTGTCATTTACTATTTTATCGTTTAGTTCAGCTATGTCCAACCTGCGGCCCGCGGGCCGCATGCGGCCCATTCAATAATTTTGTGCGGCCCGTTTTGTATAAATATTTATTGTGATATTATTTCTACGCTGGACATGGTTTCTAAAGAGTTTGTTTATTTCTTACTGGCTTTGGATGAGACAACAGATATTAAAGACACTGCACAACTTGCTATTTTTATTCGAGGTGTTAATAGTGAAATGAGTGTAACTGAAGAACTTCTGGATGTTATGAGTTTGAAAGGCACAACTACCGGAAAAAATATACAAGTAGCTGTCGTAAAATGCACACATGATCATGGTCTGAATTTAGCAAACCTAATTGGAATCACCAGATGGTGCAGCCTCAATGATCGGTAAAAATATTGGAGCCGTAAAATTAATTCTTGATTATAGAAATGCCATGGAAAAAGCTTCATTATCTCCGAACCTTTTTATTTGTCACTTTTTTTTACACCTTGAGAATTTATGTGCGCAAGTATTTGATATGAACCATGTGATGTCAGTCGTTATTAAAACAGTTAACGCAATAAAAAATAATTCCTTGAAACATCGTCAGTTTCAAGATTACCTTCAAGAACTAGAATCTGAGTACAGTGATTTGCTTTTTTATGCGAAAATTCGCTGGTTAAGTCGTGGGAAATGTTTAGAAAGATTTTGGAATTTGAGAGAAGAGATTGGAATTTTTATGAATGAAAATGACCAAAATGTTCCTGAATTATATGATGAGCAGTGGCTTTTGGATTTATGTTTCCTTACAGATATTACTATGAAATTAAACGAACTGAATAGGCAGCTTCAAGGTGAAACAAGTTGATCACAGACTGTTATGGAAATATAAAAGCATTCATAACAAAACTTTAACTTTATGAAAGTCAATTAAAATCAAAAAATTCTGTCCACTTTCCATTATTACATATATTTAATAGTGACAAAAAAGATTTTTCTAAATATGCACAAGAAATTACCAATTTACTACAAGAATTTCAGGAGAGATTTTCATATTTAAAGAAATATGAGAATATATTTAATATTTTCCTATGTCCATTTGACATTGTTGTGGAATCAGCTCCAACAAATTTGCAAATGGAGTTAATAGATCTCCAGTCTTCTTCTGAATTAAAATATATGTTTGAAGCCAATGATAAAGTTCAGTTTTATAAAAAATACATATGCAATGATAAATTTCCTAATCTAAGAAAACCAGCGATAAGCGTTACAGCTGCAATGGGGACCACGTATCTTTGCGAATCTTTTTTTTCAAAATTAAAGATTGTTAAATGTAAAAGTCGTAATAGATTAACTGATGAAAATTTAAAAAACCAATTACGATGTGCAACTTCGAAAATACCTGTGGACATAAAAAAATTATCTGAAAAAATTGAAAAACAAGTTTCACATTAAGTAATATGTATGTATATGTAAAACATAATTTAGTTTGTATAAATTTTTTATAATAAATAAATACGTGCGGCCCACATTATATTTTTATTTTTTATTTTGGCCCAGTAACCAATTTCGGTTGGACACCACTGGTTTAGTTTACGAAAATCAACTACTAAACGCCATTTCTTTTCATCATTAGTACTTTTTTTAGGTACTAGTAATAATGGTGAGTTGTAAGGGCTTATAGATGGTTCTATTAAGTCATCATCTAATAATTTTTGAACTTGTTTCTTGATTTCCTCTTGTTGTGATTGAGGTAATCTGTAATTCTTTATATATGCCGGATTGTTGTCTACGGTATTTAAATTTTGAGTATAAAAATTATTTGTAGATAGTGGTTCATTATCTAAATGGAAAATATTATGATATTTTTCCAATATTTTTAACAAAGTTTCCTTTGCATGAACATCATTTGTTTCAATATTTATTAGTTTTAGGATTTCTTCTAATCGTTTTTTATCTTTTGTTATTGTTTTTGTATTGACTAAAATGTCATATTGTTTTAAAGAATTACATTGGATTTTAATTTCAGAATCAAGTACTTTTACTTCATGGTTATTGGTGTTCAAAATTTTTATGTGACTAATCCCTTTACATGGTATGATCGTATTGGCTATAAATACACCATCTTTTATTTTTTTATTTAAGATTATACTATCTTCTTTAATATTAATTTTTATTGGATGTATGCTTTCACTTCTATCGGGAATTGTAATATGTTTTATGTTCAAAGGTCTAATTCTAATTGGAATGGTTATTTCTTCTTCATTGATATCTAATGTTAAAGTATACGTTTCATAGTCTATTTTACACATATACTTTATTAAGAAGTTTCTACCAATTATACCGTCAGTAGATATTGGAAAATTTTCATCTACAAGATGAAAAGTATTATATATGAATTTATTAGAAATATCTAGTTTTATATTTATTGTACCGAGTGAGCATACTTCTTCACTCGTTATACCTGTTAATTTACATTTTGCTCTTTCGTTAATTTCGTATGAGCTATTATTAGACTGACAATTTTCTTTAAAAACACAGCACCTGTGTCTATCAAAAATTTTAAATCTTTATTATTATATCTTAAAAATATAAAGTTTTTCAAATCATGATTAAAATTATATATCTTTAATGGAGAGGATATCCGATCAGTTGAATTTTCTATTAAACTGTCGGTCCTTCTATACCTATACCTTCTATAGTTTTGGTTTTGGTCCTCTTCTTATTTATTTATTATATTTATTCTCCTAGAGTTATTATTATTGTTCCTGTTCCTATTACAATTATTTCTATTATTATTATTATTATTATTAATATTATTATTATTATTATTATTATTATTATTATTATTATTGTTATTATTTCTGTTGAAGTTGTTATTATTATTGTTTCTATTGGAATTATTGTTATTATTGTTATTCCTATTAAAATTATTGTTTTTATAAAATTTTGAAAAAAAATTGGTTTTTCACGAATTAACGTTAGAATTGCGCTATCTCGCTTCTAAGTGGTTTAAAAATCAATTTAAAGTTTTCAAAGACAAAAATTTTTAGTAGTGATCACAAATTAATGTTAGAATTGCTCTATCTCGCTTCTAAGTGGTTCAAAAATAAATTTAAAGTTTTCAAAGGCAAAAATTTCAAAATTTTGAAAAAAAATTGGTTTTTCATGAATTTTTAGTAGTGATCACGAATTAATGTTAGAATTGCGCTATCTAGTAGTGATCACGAATTAATGTTAGAATTACGCTATCTCGTTTCTAAGTGCTTTTAAAATCTATTTAAAGTTTTCAAAGGCCAAAATTTCAAAATTTTGAAAAAAAATTGGTTTTTTCATGAATTTTTAATAGTGATCTGATCACGAATTAATGTTAGAATTGCTCTATCTCGCTTCTAAGTGGTTTTAAAATCAAATTAAAGTTTTCAAAGACAAAAATTTCATAAATTTGAAAAAAAATTTGTTTTTCATGAATTTATAGTAGTGATCACGAATTAACGCTAGAATAGCTGTATCTCGCTTCTAAGTTTAAAAATCAATTTAAAGTTTTCAAAAACAAAAATTTCAAAATTTTGAAAAAAAATTGGTTTTTCACAAAAATTTTTAGTAGTGATCACGAATTAATGTTAGAATTGCTCTATCTCGCTTCTAAGTGGTATAAAAATCAATTTAAAGTTTTCAAAGACAAAAATTTCTAAATTTTGCTAAAAATTGGTTTTTCATGAATTTTTGGTAGTGATCACGAATAAACGTTAGAATTGCTCTATCTCGCTTCTAAGTGGTTTAAAAATCAATTTAAAGTTTTCAAAGACAAAAATTTCTAAATTTTGCTAAAAATTGGTTTTTCATGAATTTTTGGTAGTGATCACGAATTAACGTTAGAATTGCTCTATCTCGCTCCTAAGTGGTTTATAAATCAATTTAAAGTTTTCAAAGACAAAAATTTCTAAATTTTGCTAAAAATTGGTTTTTCATGAATTTTTGGTAGTGATCACGAATTAACGTTAGAATTGCTCTATATCGCTTCTAAGTGGTTTAAAAATCAATTTAAAGTTTTCAAAGACAAAAATTTCTAAATTTTGCTAAAAATTGGTTTTTCATGAATTTTTGGTAGTGATCACGAATTAACGTTAGAATTGCTCTATCTCGCTTCTAAGGGGTTTAAAAATCAATTTAAAGTTTTCAAAGACAAAAATTTCTAAATTTTGCTAAAAATGAATGAATTTTTGGTAGTGATCACGAATAAACGTTAGAATTGCTCTATCTCGCTTCTAAGTGGTTTAAAAATCAATTTAAAGTTTTCAAAGACAAAAATTTCTAAATTTTGCTAAAAATTGGTTTTTCATGAATTTTTGGTAGTGATCACGAATTAACGTTAGAATTGCTCTATCTCGCTTCTAAGTGGTTTAAAAATCAATTTAAAGTTTTCAAAGACAAAAATTTCTAAATTTTGCTAAAAATTGGTTTTTCATGAATTTTTGGTAGTGATCACGAATAAACGTTAGAATTGCTCTATCTCGCTTCTAAGTGGTTTAAAAATCAATTTAAAGTTTTCAAAGACAAAAATTTCTAAATTTTGCTACAAATTGGTTTTTCATGAATTTTTGGTAGTGATCACGAATAAACGTTAGAATTGCTCTATCTCGCTTCTAAGTGGTTTAAAAATCAATTTAAAGTTTTCAAAGACAAAAATTTCTAAATTTTGCTACAAATTGGTTTTTCATGAATTTTTGGTAGTGATCACGAATAAACGTTAGAATTGCTCTATCTCGCTTCTAAGTGGTTTAAAAATCAATTTAAAGTTTTCAAAGACAAATATTTCTAAATTTTGCTAAAAATTGGTTTTTCATGAATTTTTGGTAGTGATCACGAATAAACGTTAGAATTGCTCTATCTCGCTTCTAAGTGGTTTAAAAATCAATTTAAAGTTTTCAAAGACAAAAATTTCTAAATTTTGCTACAAATTGGTTTTTCATGAATTTTTGGTAGTGATCACGAATAAACGTTAGAATTGCTCTATCTCGCTTCTAAGTGGTTTAAAAATCAATTTAAAGTTTTCAAAGACAAATATTTCTAAATTTTGCTAAAAATTGGTTTTTCATGAATTTTTGGTAGTGATCACGAATAAACGTTAGAATTGCTCTATCTCGCTTCTAAGTGGTTTAAAAATCAATTTAAAGTTTTCAAAGACAAAAATTTCTAAATTTTGCTAAAAATTGGTTTTTCATGAATTTTTGGTAGTGATCACGAATAAACGTTAGAATTGCTCTATCTCGCTTCTAAGTGGTTTAAAAATCAATTTAAAGTTTTCAAAGACAAAAATTTCTAAATTTTGCTACAAATTGGTTTTTCATGAATTTTTGGTAGTGATCACGAATAAACGTTAGAATTGCTCTATCTCGCTTCTAAGTGGTTTAAAAATCAATTTAAAGTTTTCAAAGACAAAAATTTCTAAATTTTGCTACAAATTGGTTTTTCATGAATTTTTGGTAGTGATCACGAATAAACGTTAGAATTGCTCTATCTCGCTTCTAAGTGGTTTAAAAATCAATTTAAAGTTTTCAAAGACAAAAATTTCTAAATTTTGCTACAAATTGGTTTTTCATGAATTTTTGGTAGTGATCACGAATAAACGTTAGAATTGCTCTATCTCGCTTCTAAGTGGTTTAAAAATCAATTTAAAGTTTTCAAAGACAAAAATTTCTAAATTTTGCTACAAATTGGTTTTTCATGAATTTTTGATCACGAATTAACGTTAGAATTGCTCTATCTCGCTTCTAAGGGGTTTAAAAATCAATTTAAAGTTTTTTGGTTTTTTCATGAATTTTTGGTAGTGATCACGAATAAACGTTAGAATTGCTCTATCTCGCTTCTAAGTGGTTTAAAAATCAATTTAAAGTTTTCAAAGACAAAAATTTCTAAATTTTGCTACAAATTGGTTTTTCATGAATTTTTGGTAGTGATCACGAATAAACGTTAGAATTGCTCTATCTCGCTTCTAAGTGGTTTAAAAATCAATTTAAAGTTTTCAAAGACAAATATTTCTAAATTTTGCTAAAAATTGGTTTTTCATGAATTTTTGATCACGAATTAACGTTAGAATTGCTCTATCTCGCTTCTAAGGGGTTTAAAAATCAATTTAAAGTTTTCAAAGACAAAAATTTGAAAATTTTGCTAAAAATGAATGAAGTTTTGGTAGTGATCACGAATAAACGTTAGAATTGCTCTATCTCGCTTCTAAGTGGTTTAAAAATCAATTTAAAGTTTTCAAAGACAAAAATTTCTAAATTTTGCTACAAATTGGTTTTTCATGAATTTTTGGTAGTGATCACGAATAAACGTTAGAATTGCTCTATCTCGCTTCTAAGTGGTTTAAAAATCAATTTAAAGTTTTCAAAGACAAAATTAACGTTAGAATTGCTCTATCTCGCTTCTAAGGGGTTTAAAAATCAATTTAAAGTTTTCAAAGACAAAAATTTAAAAATTTTGCTAAAAATTAATGAAGTTTTGGTAGTGATCACGAATAAACGTTAGAATTGCTCTATCTCGCTTCTAAGTGGTTTAAAAATCAATTTAAAGTTTTCAAAGACAAATATTTCTAAATTTTGCTAAAAATTGGTTTTTCATGAATTTTTGGTAGTGATCACGAATTAACGTTAGAATTGCTCTATCTCGCTTCTAAGGGGTTTAAAAATCAATTTAAAGTTTTCAAAGACAAAAATTTCTAAATTTTGCTAAAAATTGGTTTTTCATGAATTTTTGGTAGTGATCACGAATTAACGTTAGAATTGCTCTATCTCGCTTCTAAGTGGTTTAAAAATCAATTTAAAGTTTTCAAAGACAAAAATTTCTAAATTTTGCTAAAAATTGGTTTTTCATGAATTTTTGGTATAGTGATCACGAATTAACGTTAGAATTGCTCTATCTCGCTTCTAAGGGGTTTAAAAATCAATTTAAAGTTTTCAAAGACAAAATTTTAAAAATTTTGCTAAAAATGAATGAATTTTTGGTAGTGATCACGAATAAACGTTAGAATTGCTCTATCTCGCTTCTAAGTGGTTTAAAAATCAATTTAAAGTTTTCAAAGACAAAAATTTCTAAATTTTGCTAAAAAAAATTTTAAATTTAAAAATTTTGCTAAAAATGAATGAATTTTTGGTAGTGATCACGAATAAACGTTAGAATTGCTCTATCTCGCTTCTAAGTGGTTTAAAAATCAATTTAAAGTTTTCAAAGACAAAAAATTCTAAATTTTGCTAAAAATTGGTTTTTCATGAATTTTTGGTAGTGATCACGAATTAACGTTAGAATTGCTCTATCTCGCTTCTAAGTGGTTTAAAAATCAATTTAAAGTTTTCAAAGACAAAAATTTCTAAATTTTGCTACAAATTGGTTTTTCATGAATTTTTGGTAGTGATCACGAATAAACGTTAGAATTGCTCTATCTCGCTTCTAAGTGGTTTAAAAATCAATTTAAAGTTTTCAAAGACAAAAATTTCTAAATTTTGCTAAAAATTGGTTTTTCATGAATTTTTGGTAGTGATCACGAATAAACGTTAGAATTGCTCTATCTCGCTTCTAAGTGGTTTAAAAATCAATTTAAAGTTTTCAAAGACAAAATTAACGTTAGAATTGCTCTATCTCGCTTCTAAGGGGTTTAAAAATCAACTAGTATCGCCCTGTGCTCGATATTCGAGCTATTTTTGCTTTTAAGTTAACATATAAAATTCGTTTTGTGTAAATTATATTAGACTATACATAATAAAAATTATGCCAACAGTGTTGTCAACAATTCTTGCGCTTGAAATTTGCTTAATAAAAATTTATAATTTTTCTTAATTATTAAAACGTTGTTAAGTACCGATTTTTGAGTTTTATTTCTATAGCTTAAGCCGCTTTAAAGAGAGGATAAATTGGTACAGTTAAATTAAATTAAAATTCTAAATACATATAAATATTATTCTAATAAAAACATATTTCTAAACATATACATATATTTATTGAAGTCAAAAACCCAAAATTCGAGTTAATGCTGTCCTTCATATAGCAAACCGTACTTTTTTTTAAAAATTTTAGTACGATTTGAACTATGTTGTACGTATTCTGTATTAAATTGTACTAATTAAAAAACTCTGTGAATACATAATATGTACAACAAAATTAAACATATCATAATTTATAAGTTTAGTATTTAGTATTATATAATAATGAAACTGCCAGAAGTACAAATAATAGTCAAGTTGAGCGAAGTTTTTTTTTAAATCTCAATCTTAAGATTTATAGCAAAAAAAAAAGTTTTTCAATAAATCAAAGAATAAATTTTTCTACCCTTTTTTCATTTTTAAATTTAAAAGCTACATAGGTAAATTTTTACTACTATATAATATATGCCTATTTAAAGTTCTGAAAACATGCGAAAAATGATTCTGAATTCCTTAGTTTACTTATACCTTTTTGTCTAGTTTGTTTATTTAATTTTTCCTAAGTTTTTTATTGACAAAAATATATTTCTATATATGATCATGAGCCATGACTCATAAGTTTCTTAAAACAAATAAATATTATTGCTTTTATTCCTTTATAAGGAGTAAACTCTTTTCTACTCTCAACTATTGCCAGCTACTCCAGCCCTTGTAAAAGAGTATATAACAGAGTAGATATTTATTTAATTTATATTTTAATAATTTCCTGCAGATGGCTTTAATTAAAATTCTTTTGAATTTTGAAAAATTAGAAATATAAGAAAATCCAATAATAATATTTTTATACATTTTGTCAATATTTGTAAATTTTAAAAATCCGAGATACTGTACATTGCGTTACGCGTATTTTCGCTGCTCTAATGTAAATTTATGTACCTACCTATTTATTTCTCAATTTTTTGACAGAAATTATACGCTGTACGCTTCTATTTAGGTTAGGACCTAAGGAATAAATAACTTTTTTTGAGAAAGATAATTTTTTTAGTTTTGCAAACATATTGTATTGTAGGTATTTTCAATTTATTTGAATATTTGTATGTTTTAAACTAAATTATTTAAAAAATAATGTTATTTTAAAATATTTTATTTTTAAAATTTAATCGCAGAAGCATAAGAAAAAACAATTTCAATATGTATTCTTATACACTTTGTCAATTTTTAAATATTAAAACTCTGAGGTACAGTACGTCGCGTATGCTTTCATCTAATTTTTTTTACATAACTAATTATTTCAAAATTTTTTGACAGAAACTGAATGCCGTACATGCTGATTTTGGCTGATCCATAAGAAACAAATCATTTTTCTTAAGAAATATTATTTTTTTTTTTAGTTTCTGCAAACATATTATAGGTATTTTTTAATAAACAAATATTTTACAAAGATATTATTTTAAAGTTTCTATTTTTATTTTCGCTTTGTCTTTTGTAAATCCGAGGTACCAGTACTATAAATAATCCGAGATACCTAACTATTTATTTCAAAATTTTCTAGAAATTTCCACAAATTATACACCGTACGCGTTGGTTAGGCCCTAAGTAACAAATCATTTAAATTACAAATTATTTTTTTAAGAAAGATTATTTGTTTAACTGTTTTGCAAATGTTTATATATTTTAATATCATGACTCTCAAACGTAGAATATATTTCAGAAGTCGTTTTTTTATTGTACATAAAACTTAACAAAAAGCAACAAAGCAACAATTTACGATTTACAAAAAATTTTTTTTATAACTGTATTATAATAAGTTGCAAACAAAAATAAAATACAGTACTTTTCGGTTATAACGACCATGACGGGACGGAAAATAATTGTCGTAATAAACGAATGTCGTTTTAAAAGAATGCTGTGAATTTTGACAAATTAGTATAAGACTTGAACATTGTAGAATGTGATGATTCTTGAATGAACACTTCGAACTCATTTGCTATAATTTTATTTGATGTGTCAGCCTCAAGCCTATGTACTTATAGTGCTTTTTCTTCTATTGAAATTTTTTTTTGTATTTTTGATGCGTTATTAAGATTTTTTTTATATTCAAAACTAAATAAAAAAGACTTAATTACAGTGGAAACTCTCTATAGCGAAATCGCAATTGCCATTAAGTTTTATTCGTTATAGAGGGTTTTCGCTATATGGGAGTCGAAAAATTTTCATCTTTCCAAAACTTAAATTATAAAGTACTGTTTACAAATGTTTATTTTCTTCAATCCTTTTTCAACTTCAGATAATATTTCAAGTTTCTTATTCAAAGATATTGCCTGACACTTTTTGTTTTCTGCAACTTATAATAGTTTAATTTTTACATAATTTAAAATTTTTAAATTCTTACCCATTGTAATATAATGATTAAAATTTTTTTATTTTGAAATCCAAAATCGTTATTACTTCACACAAAAAATTTTAATTTGACAGAAAAGAAATTGATACGTACCAATGTTTTTTTATTGTACAAATTTATGTAGGTATTAAAAAAAAAATTCAAATTTGACAGAAAAAAATTCATACGTACCAATATTGTTTTAATTGTATGAATAAACATACGTTATTCGAAAATCAGTGCAATTTAGTTCATATGTTAGCTAATAGAGTTTGTTATTTTCGCTATAAAGAGTTAAAAATGAGAGAAATTTTAGTTTTTATGCCAGCTATTTTAGTTCGTTATAAAGAAGTTTTCGTTATATAGGAGTTCGCTAAGAGAGGTCATTTAATTAGAATTTTTTTAACTAAAGCTATTGTTATCATTTTTTTTCGCTATAGAGAGTATTTCGTAATATAGAGGTTCGTTATAGAGAGTTTCCACTGTAATTGCCAAGTAACATATTTAGGTATTTAAAGTTTAAATAAAAGAAATATCAATGTAATATAATGTAAGTTTTTTACATTTTTAGGTAAAATTTAATTTTTTAGCAAAAAGTGTAAAGTTTATTATAATTAAAATTGAACCGAGTTCGTTATAAATAAAAACTACTGTATAAACCAAATGAATTGCTTTTCGAACAGACTCATTTTTTTCGTTCACTTTTTAAAATAAAGAAAAAACAAAAACAAAAAAAAAAAAATTTAAAAAAATTTAAATCTCCTTGTTCATTGAACATTTGAACTTAACAAAAAAAAAAAAGAAAGACATAAGTCGGCGCCTATAATACATAGTTTGATTGAGCTGCGAATACAACCGAAAATGAATTACTTTTACACAGAAAGTCGGCGCATAATATTAGAGTCATAAGCCTCAACTTTTAAAAGCGTGACCGTTAAATTCAAATTTACGTTAAATTAAAGACGGATTTTCACCTGAAAAAAAGCAATATTCTAAAAAAAAAAAATCATTGTCCTATGAAAACAAAAAAAACCTTTCTTTTGGTTGTTGTTTCATTAAAATTGGTCAAATAGTTTGCTCTAAAAAAGGATGTTTA